>VXBP01008811.1:968211-1118488 GCA_013400115.1 Rhinopomastus cyanomelas
AAACTTCTATAAGGTCAGTGACAGTCATTCTGAAATAAAACATGAAGAGGTTTAGTCAGTTAGAAACTGACGATGCGCTGAATGTCTTGGAGTGTCTCAGGTTTATTAGGGACGTGGAAAAGGGTGATTGAAGTTCTCTGAAATATTAGTACACTTCAGTGAAACACTCTGTTGTATCTGAGCCCCTCTCAGTCAGGAAAAAAAAGATTTGGTTAATTAATCTGTCCCTGATTACTTTTACAGTGCAATATGCAGTAGGTAATATGCAAACCGGTTATTACCTGAGATTCATTTTTATGTCACTCTGAATTATTAAAGCGATTACAATCCACCATTCAAAGGGCTGAAGGAAGAAATAGACGTTTTAAATTTCATTAAACACTTTACTCCTGATAATCCCCGACGATATTATGAGCAGCATTAATGTGCATAAGGTGAGCTGGGTTTTAGCTAGTCTGGTCATAAAGTGCTGTGAGAGACTGAAAACCTGGGAGAGGGTTTTATCAAGAAAAAATGGATCCCATGCATCTCTAAATATTTTTAGATACCATATGGTATTTGAAGGAAAATAATACAGTATCTAGCACTTACCCATAGTATCAACTTATTCCACATATTTTTACAGTAAAAATCACAGTGGAACACATACACCTTAGAACTTGGGCAGTGTAATGAGCTAGTTCAGGTGACAAGGGTGAGCACTGACGATACTCTCGTCAAGACTAGATCCTGCTAACCACATCAGTGTTTACTTCTATGTCACTCTGCAATGAAAACTAGAAATCAGGAAAATATTACTAGCAATCTGAGCTGGATTCTGGATGAATACAGGGATAAAAAAGCATGGAACTAAATGGAGACTAACCCCAAAATTACTGAATTTCATTCTTTGCAGTACATCAGTTTTGCTCAAGATCAAGTGTGGTGGCTCCCAGAATCATAGAACAGTGTCAGCTAGCAGATCATCAAGTCCAACCTTTTCCTAGCCCTATCAGCACCTCTAAACCCTGTCCCTCAACAAAACATCTACCCTTCTCTTCAACACATCCAGGGATGCTCCCTAGGCAGCTTTTCCAGTGCCTGACAACCCTTTCAGGAAAGAAATTCCTCCCGACATCCAACCTGAACCTCCCCTGGTGCAGCTTAAGGCCGTTTCCCCCCATCCTATCACTGGTCACTAGGGAGAACAGGCCCAGTTTTACTTTAAAAACCCCCTCAAGTTGTGTTATAAAAATCTTTGGCACAACAGAGGAAGGAAATCTAACCTACAATGACACATGTGTTTGTGCCCCAAACATAGAAGTTTGTGGAATAATTTCACCAGCTTCTTCAGAGCAAAACATGTTTTGAAAAATAAACTTCAGCAGAACGAAAGGACTAACATTTTGTTGTCGCTATTGCCCACCTTGGCGTTGGGCTCCTACTGTGGAATGAGCAGTATTTTCTGTTCTACAGGTCTGCAGCTAATTTGCAGTAGCCGGTTGCTGATTTATAACAGCGCTGTTAGACAAACGCAGAACCCAGCTCCCCTGGAACTGGAGTGAAGTGAACAGATGCAAAGCAACACACAAGTTTCCCCAAATTGCCGTTCCATTTCCGCAGCCGCTTTACTCCAAGAGGTCAGCTTGCGGCAGAACCGTACAACGCGCATTCTAATGTGCCCGAGCCTTTCGCTCTCCTTCATCCACCCGTTCAGCCCTGAAGGGAGGGAAAATTTTCTCCAGCACATGATAATCCCCTCCTAAAACAAACAGCACTGCACAAGCAGCGTAATTAATCTGACAAAGTCCTAACGAAGACGAGTCTATCGCTGGGAAGAAGGTTTGTTTGCAGGCCGTCCCTGGGATGGGGCAGCGGGGTGCAGGTGTATTTGTATTCCCGGCCGCGTGCGCGGGTCATTCTCCTCGTGGCTGGAGGTGGCTGGGCGCTGCAGCTGCAGAGCGAGCTGCTTGCGAGCGAATGGCTGGTGTACAAAAGCTTCCCGAGCCCTGTCGATACAAATGGCTTGCACATAGTTTTTCAATTGCTGCTCATTATGACATTGCGGTTCCAAAGCTGTTGAAATCAGCTTGTGATGGTCTACCTAGCAGGGCAAATTTTGTCCTCCACCTCACCCTGGCAGCGAGGCTAATAGCTGTTCAAGAGGCCAATGGATCTTAATAAAAAATGGAAATGGTTTTGCCCCTTCATTTTAATTAACATTATGTCTATATTTCTATGATAATGGATAATTAAGTGAGTTACCTTGACATTGGAATGTTCTTGGAAATAATTTACTGTGCAATTTCATTAGGTTCAAGGCATTTGTCTGCTTTATTTTGAATGGAAGTTTCATCATAAATATTTCGGAGTATGATTTATACATAACCTCGTTATTATGCAGGGAATCGGTCTTTAGCAAACTGCAAAATTCATTATGTGCCTTTAAAAATCCCTTTGTGATCAGGCATATAACCCGGCTCATCTGCTCCTTCAAAGAAATATTCTTTTTGGGTTTTTTTCCTGGAGCCTTCGATCATCTGTTATTTCACAAACACATCAAGAGGCAGACGAGCATCCTCATGAAATATTGCCATTTGGGGGATAGCAAACAGAAAGTTTCCCTCTGTAAGGGTTTGCTTAGTGCACTGTGGAGAACAATCTTAATCAAAAATGTTCTTTAGCAAAATCCAGAAGAATTATAAAGAGAAAATATCTGCCCATGTTTATTCACCGAAAGGGCAGAGCACAGCACACATCTTTCAGGCAGGCTCAGGTATTCCCCAGTTGCATCCTTGTTCAAGAATAAATCCTTGTTGTAGAATAAATTCCCTTTACCTAAAAAACAAACCCCTGAACATCTATATAATGAACTTTCTCCATTTGGCAAGACTCATGTCTTGCTCCTCAATCTACTTGCATATCTGTTTATAAAGCAACGGGGGGTGCGTGCATGCACGTGAGGTCTTTTTTGCTGTAATGGACCATCAGAAAAATACTTGAGCAGCAGTTCTGTCCCTCAGCTTCTTACAGGGTCATGACCTCAATTCCAGAAAATGCTTATCTGTGGTTTGTTTGTTCTGTGGAGATACTGTGAACTCGCCTGCAGATCTTCTGTATTTCAAGAGATGCCCGCAGCTCGTACAAATAACCATAGAATTGCAAACTGTTGTGTGCTTTTTCATTTAATAGGCATCATGTTCTTACAGTATGCATTTCAGATATCCCGTGGAGGGGGGGTCATTAAAATTCAAGACAATCATTTATTCATGCCTTCTGATAGCACTCACTACTATGTGGGAACTAACAGGAGGCCACCATTTCCTTCCAAGGACTTGTCAGTGAGATTAGTCTTCAAATTTACTGACGAGCAGTTGTAATGTCAGATTTGTAGAAGAATTTTTGAGAGATTTCCTACTTTTGTGATGCAAATTACCAAGTGCATCACGGACACAAATCGCACACTGGTTCATTTCGAAGCCAAATACACTCTCCTGTTCCAGCACTGCAGACTATGGACAAGGAGAGGGGCAGGTGATGAAGAGAATAATATTTAGAGAATAAGTAAATTAGGACATATGTTTATATAATTTATTGAAATAGATTTATTTATAAATAATTTATTTAAATATATGAGCGATACAGCAATCTGTGAAAGAGTGTTGCCTGTGGTGGTACTGCGGGAAAAACTGGTAGCCATGAGAATCAGACGATGAGATGGTCTCAGAGTATCAGATGTCTCCTGGAGACGTGTTGGAGTATTGTTTAGTCACATTTTTCTGTCTGTAATAAATCTTCCTGAAGCCTAATCCTGTAGCTGATTCTCTTGCTGAAACTGGAAATTCAGGACCTGAGGGGAGTTGGGCTGCTCTTTGCCATTGATTGAATCATCTGCTGGATCCAGAGGAACAAAAGGGCAATTTATGGTTTCATAAAGCTGGTGAATTCAGATGTTAATGCCGGAGATGGACCGACCTGTAATATTCAGTGACAGTGGTATTTTTCTGTGTCTCAGCTAAAATCTGACAGTGTCTGCAGTTGTATATGGAGCTGTTTGTTATTTTCAGTCAGCAGAAAACATTTTGAACCACAAGTGCAAGTGTCTTACGTGCTAGGTAAATGATGTATATCAGGGGTTGAAGAACCATTTGCAGCTTCCAGCTGTTTTGTCGTTTAGAGCCTGATGCAAAATTCCTTCCTTATTCAATACACAGAGAGCAAATCTGCTTTTTCTTTAGAGAGAACAGTTTCAGACACTGTAAAAATGGATTAAGAAATGGAAAGGTTTTCTGCAACAGAACGATAGAGCTTTCTGGACACAGGAAATACTCCTGTTGTATTTTAGACTTCTACAGGAATTCAAGAATATAACAAATAGCACTGGAAACATAACACAGAAGTCATTAAAAGAGAGTTCTTGATAACAAGAATGAGAGCTGACTTTGTGCTACAAAGCTTTTTTCCCCTCACATGACAGTAAGAGCCCAGGTGATACCGTGTTTCTATGTGGTACCACAGTCATACACCTTCTAGGAGATGACCCAGTACAGTATCTGCATGGTACATGGTTCTAAATTTTAGACAGATTTCATGCTTTGGAGACTCAATATAATCTCCAGTAAATTAAAATATAGCCCAATATGAAAAATCATCTCTAGTCCTTAGCCAAAACATAATTTCTCCATGACTACAAGTGGATATTTGGGGTGTGAGTGGAGCGTGGATTGAGCAGCCAGTGGGTTAGTCTTTCAGAGATGAAAAAGTACTTATTATACTAACTAATTAACAGGCCTATTGCATTATGTAAAATACAGGGTTTGCTGTGGTCACACTGTCCTCGCTGCCCACCCTTTCACTCTGAGGTGGGCAGCAGCTTAGGAAGGAGTGGTGTTGGACAGTCAGGACTTGAACCAAACAGTGGCTCATAGGAAACTGTTGGGTTTTAATATGAGCCTGAGTTCTGCTCTGAGAGGCCACCAGCCATAAGATATCATGGTGATTAGCAGTGCTATTAATCTGACACACGAGCTGAGAGGGTGTTTCCACTAAAATATCTGAGCAAAACTGTCCAGGCAAATAGTTTCCTTCTTTTTTATCTCCCTTGCTCCATCTCCCTCCTGCGTTGACCAACTGAAATAAAAGCAGTGGGATTTCTCATTGGCTGGGTTTGGGACTGCTAGTGGTCCCAAAGGTGCTGGAAAACCCAGTGGTTCTTCCAGTTTCTTCACAATCTGTTAAGTAAAAAGATGCAACGCTGTCATCTTCACTTCTTCTGCCAAAAAAAAGGTTCAGGTCTCCCTGTGCCCTCTGACAAGAGGGAAAAGCTAAGGCAACAAGGGTGCTCTTCCAGTCTAGGGGGACAGGATGTGCAAGATGCAAACCTCAAACTGTTCCCAGGAACAGAAATCTGCTTTCTCCCAATCCTGTAGCATGCTGCCAGACTTGTTTGCAAAGCCTACGGAATGTGGCAGTTTTCCCAGAGAGTTTGTTTAGACAGAACTTAAACTCTTTTACCCGCCCTCATCAGACACCTTATTTTAGGCATTTTTATTTTACTTTTTTCTTCTTTTAAATATTGAATCACATGCCGACTTTAATGGGAGTAAAGTTCCATTATTCATTAACCTATTCGTTAATGACTTGGATGAAGGATTAGGGTGCACTAACAGCAAGTTTGCTGATGACACAAAGCTGGGAGGAGTGGCTGACACCCCAGCAGACTGTGCTGCCACCCAGCAGGACCCGGACAGGCTGGAGAGCTGAGCAGAGAGAAACTGAATTAACTATAACAATGTCAAGTGTAGAGTCTTACATCTAGGCAAGATACAACCTCAGGTACCAGTACAGGCTGGGACTGACCTATTGGAGAGCAGTGTAGGAAAAGGGACTTTGATATAGTTGTAGAGACTAACAAAGTCTCACCTTAGCCTCCTCTTTCTCAAACTAAAACATCTCAGCTCTTTCAATTCCTCCTCATAAGATCCTCTCTTAAAAGTTATCATCTTTCTGCCTTTTCTGAAGATTTTCTTCCATCAGTGTTTCTGATTAATCACTGTAATGGGCTTCAAGAACTTGTGTTTTCATGGCTCACCCAAGCTAAATAAAATGGAAGATCTGCAGCAAGGTGAATCAGTTTGTTAATGAAGAGAGAAAGAAATGAGAGTCCAGATCAAACTCTGGCAGGACTTTTATTCTACTGCAATGCTTCCTTGTATTTTTAAACAGCCTATAATACACACGTAAAGGCTGTAACAATTAAAAATCTCTGTGCATTACTAACTGCATTCGAGGTTCTTTATGTATTGACACAGGTACTGGTACTGAAAATACCAAGAAGTAGCTTGTGAGCTTCACAGTGCCAGGATCAGGTGAGACATTTTCATGCAAAAATGTCTCACAGCTGTAGAAATAATAAAATGAAATCAATTTTATAAACTTGCCTTTAGGATTTCTTGTTTTGTATACTGCTGCTGTTATGAAGTATCTGAGAATTGCCTGTGACTCTCCGATCCATTTAAATGCATCTCAAGCTTTAAGCCTTGCAGAATATTTTTCATGTAGAAAGTACAAAATATAAAGGTCTATAAAGATCATTAGGAGATCATTAAGAGATCCATGTAGGATAATGAAAAAATCTATAAAAGATCTGCAAACGGTCTATTAAATGTGTAGATCTATAAAGAAGTACTGAGATCTTAAAGAGAAGTCAGTTTAGATTTTGTGGGGGGAAAGAAGTTTGTTGATTTAACCTCTGTGAACATCTGGATGATGCAAAACACTGAGAGGGTGGAAATGCATGAAGCTTGCTCAGGCTTTCTGTCTCTCTGCATAAGAAAAGCCTCGTCTTTGGAGCATGTACCCTGGCTCCTGCTTCTCTAACAGCTGACAAGTCGTTCGGCTCCTGATCTAACATTAATGTGAAAGACAAGTGTGCCGTGCTAACAGAAAGTTTATCAGCCTGCAGGAGTCCCTGTGCAATAGGAGCCTTTTCTTTCTTTTTTCTTTCTGTCTTCCCTTTGCTTTAATAGAGCACAGCTTCTGAAGGCTCATCTGAGTAGGAAAGATTCATCAAAATCTCTAATTAAATACATGACAGCTGGTGAATTAGAGCATTTTGTCTTAGCGCTGCCATCCTATAATACTTCATAATCCGGAGAGTCCAAAGTATGAATTAATTATGCTTATAAGTATCCTGATACCCAACTAAAGGGGAAAAATAATCAAAAGCAATGCTGAAAGGTCTCCGAGGAAGTAGGCAGTGCTGCTAATAATGAGTGACTAGGACCAAAGTCTTTCCGGATTACTAGACTTTACTTTGGAGATGCTTTGATATGTGATGTGCTGCTGTTACTTGGTTAGAGACACTGCCTCTTTCTAAAGTAATGTGCTGAGATGTGATTCTCCCCCTGTACTGGACACTGGTGAGGCCTCCCCTCAAGTACTGGGGGCAGTTCTGGGTCCCTCACTACAAGAAAGAGATGGAGGGGCTGGAGCAGGTCCAGAGGAGCAATGAGGCTAGGGAAGGGACTGCAGGGAAAGTCTGATGAGGAGAGGCTGAGAGAGCTGAGGGCTTGTAGCCTGGAGGACACTCAAGGGGGACCTTCTCCCTCTCTACAACTTCCTGAGGGGAGGTTGTAGTCAGGTGAGGTCAGGCTCTTCTCCCAGGCAGCCAGCATCAGGATGAGAGGGCAGGGCCTGAAGCTGCACCAGGAGAGGGTTAGGTTGGATGTTAGGAAGTCCTTTCTCATGGAAAGGGTGATCAGACCCTGGAATGGACTGCCCAGGGCAGTGGTGGAGTCCCCATCCCTGGAGCTGTTGAAGGACAGCTTGGCTGTGGCCCTTAGTGCCTTGGTTTGGCCACTGTGGTGATGTTAGGTCCTGGGCTGGGCTGGATATGCTCAGAGAGCTTTTCTCAATCATTGTGTGATTCTGTGAAAGCATTGTACAAAGCTTTGTATTACACCCCAGTTCCTGTCAACTAACATAATAAAATGCAGTGACACTCAGCTTTGCAAGGATAATTATGATAAATTAAAAATAATCACTTTGGAGGAGGCCTGTTGTCTTCAGAAGACAGAATTTAAAGATGAAGTTGTGCCTGTTGTCACGTGTTGGAAGTTTGTTCAGATTTGGTTATTTTTCAGTTGATTGCCAGAACTTAAGAACTTTCATTTCTGAGCCTTTCAAACTTTGAATCTTCTGATTGAAGTGCCTTTTACAAAATGTGGACCATGTAACATTAGGTTTCCATTCCAATTCTGTTCATATTTTAAACCAAATCAGACTTGTGTGGTGGGTTGTCCTGGCTGCCAACGTGTAGGGCAAAATCCTCCTTGCCTGTCGAGTCACTGATTTTATTGGTTATTGAGAGACAGAAACAACACTGAAAAACTGCGAGTTCTTGCAGTTTTGGATGTCCTCATGAAGTCTGTATTTGTCAGTGGTTTTGCTCGTTTTGGTGAGCAGATGGCGAGATGTTGGTCTCCTGCCTGAGGCTGAGGAGATGAGAAGCCAGTTCAAGCTTGGCCTAAACTTCCTGAGAATTCACATAGCCCTGAGTCAAGAACATGTCTCAGGAAGTATATTATAGCTTACTTCTGGAGCTGCTTTCTTTCACTTCAGTAAATGACTATTTAGGAAGAAGTTCATTATTGGCATGGTGGTTGAACAATGGAACAGGTTGTCCAGGGAGGTAGTTGAGGCCCCATCCCTGGGGGAGATATTCAAGGTGAGGCTGGACAAGGCTCTGGGCAACCTGATCCAGTTAAGGCTGTCCCTGCTTCCTGCAGGGAGATTAGACTGGATAACCTTTGAAGGTGCCTTCCAATCCAACACGTTCTATGATCCTATGATTTGCTGCAGTGCTTGAGTAACGTGGTTCATCCTTTAGTCTGAGTGAAAGTCTAGTTGCTGAAACTCGAGTGGTTGAAACTGAAGTTTGGATTCTTGTCACCTAGTTAATAGATGGCATGGGGAAAGGTGCCAAGCACGTCTCATGATTAAGATGACTGGGAAGAAGTCAACACATTTTAAAAATTCTCTTTGTCACAAGTGCAGTTTTGCTGAGAAAGGCGCCCACTCATGGGGGTGCTGGAGTGGAGAAGGAACCGCTGAATATCTTTGAAGGAAAGTGTTTTCTCTTTTGAAGGCTTTGGCTTTTTTTCCCCCCTAGTCCATCTGCTAATCTGCCATTTTGATATAAGAAATGGTGGGAAAGACTGCTGATCTTGGAGCAGCTTCCAAAAAACTCACCAAATCCGACATTTCCATCATTCTGGTGGGCTGAGTAATAACTTGGCATAATGCTGAGAAGTGCTTGGCAGGAGGTTCTCCGTTGCATTCTCCAGTTACTGCTACTGAAAATTATTCAGATTTGTCATTTTTGCAGGCTTTAAAAAAAAGCTTTTTTCCATTTTCCATTAGTGAAGCTCTTTGTGGGTTGTTTGTGGTTTTGGAGTGATTTGATATATTTTTTCCTACCTTCGTTTGTGAGTTTAGGGTGGTTTGGGTTGTTTGTTTGGTTTTGGTGTCTGTTGTTGGGTTTTTGTGTTGATTTTGGGTTTGGTTTATTTGTTTTACCCTGCAGTGAGCCTTCTGAAAAATGAGTGTCAGAAGGTGACAGAATTATTCAGGTTGGAAGGAACTGTGGGAAGTCTAGTCCAGATTCCTCATCATTTTAGTTCAGAAGGCAGTCAGTGTGGTCAGGTATGATTTATCTTTGTAAATCCGTGACAACTGTTCCTGGTTTTGGCACTCCTGACACCCTCCCTGTGTGCCTGAGCAATGGGCTCATCTGTCTTCCTCTCTTGCAGCTTGTCTTTACTTCCACCTCCAGTGTACATCCTATTTTGCTGAAGATCAGTCATGACTTTCCTGCTTAGCCAAGTCATTGTCCTGCTACATCCATTCCTTTCCTGAATCATTGTACCAGGATGGACCGTTGTGCTTGGAGACGTTCATCCTAGAAGACCTGCCAGCTGCTTTGAGCTGCTTTTACCTTCATAGAATCATAGAACCTGGGTTGGAAGGAACCTCCAAAGGTTTAACCATCTAGTTCAACCCCGCTGTTGTGAGCAGGGACATCCTCAACTAGATCAGCTTGCCCAGCCTCACCTTGAATATATCCCGGGATGAGGCCTCAACACCCACCCTGGGCAACCTGTTCCAGTGTTCAACCACCTTCTGTTACAGAATTGTTGAATCATTAGGGATTGGAAGGGACCTCAAAAGATCATCCAGTCCAATTTCCCTGCCACAGCAGGATCACCTAGACCAAGTCGCACAGGAACACATCCAGGCGGGTTTTACTGTTAAAGAACTTCTTCCTAACATCCCATTTCAGTCTGCCCTTCTCTAATGTGAAACCATTGTACCTTGTCCTGTCACTACAGGCTTCCATAAACAGTTCTTCTCCAGCCTTCTTGTAGCCCAAGATCCTCTCTTCCAGTTCCCTGAATAAGGCAGCTGTGAGTTGCTTATGTATTTATCCCCATGGTTTGTGATGTCTACAATTCCTATCGCCACTGACGGCCCTGGCTCCTTATCTGGACTGTGCTTTAACAAAACACATCCAGCTGTCCCCTGGAGATGCTGCCGAGACACATGGTGGTGTACACTGGCCCAGTGGAGAACAGATGCTTGTGGGAGAGAATGAGTGTACGATGCACTTCCATAAGGCACCGAATCAGTCCAGCCAGACACATTTCAATCTTAAACTGAGACTAAGTCAAATGTTTCAGTGAATTTTGATGTGGAGACATATGTCAGAATAGATAATGTCACAACATTTCTTTGCTGGGGAATACACCAAAATGGGAGGGGGAATATACATTAAAAGTTGTCTAAACTTCATATGGGATGAAGTGGAATGAAAATGAATATATCAACACCACCAAGGTTGATAGGGAACTTAAAATATCCAGTGAGGTTCAGTTAACAGTTACAGTGCCAGTAGATGGCACTCAGGAATCTGTAATGTTGTGACTTGTGGGGCTTTCTGTGACAGTGCAGCTGGAGGCTTCCTGGTGCTGGGTGCAGCTGGGACCACACACCAGTGCTCTCATGGCGTCTGATGGATGGAGATGCTCATGTGTAACGGGAACAACCGAGTGACACCAGAGATCACAGGCACGTGGCATGGGGTTTAACCATACATGGTTGGAAGGTAGACCTGTTTTGAATGTTCTGAGCTATTTAGAGGGAGCTGCAATTTATTTTACACATTAAAACATTGTGTTGGTCCATTGTCTTCTGCACTGGGATGTAATCCTGCTGTCCAGTGGCATAGATTACATCATTTAATCAGTTTTCAGTTTTGATTATAGCTATCAGCAGGACACAGAGTTGCCAACTGTAATTAAAATGTTAAAAAAACCCAACAATCCCAGCTCAAAACAAACTACAAAAGTTCCAGAAGCAAAAACCAGTCCAGAGATAATTAAGGCTGAGAAACATTTATTTTCCAGTGAACTTTTGTACCGCTGTGCTGAGGCAGGCTGAGATTATCTGTCTTTAAGTACCCTCTTCCTTGAGTTGTTTGCATCTTGGGTTAGACCATCATTTCCATCTTAGTGTGTGGCAATGCTTATTCTGAGTCTGGTCATGTTTTAAGGAAGCTCTTTGCAGGTGCCAGGGACTTCTCTCCCACTAACTGCATATTTGGGACCAGAAAGATAACACCACTGTCTTACACAACCAGTTGATTTACCTCCCTGGCTTGTAGTCTCTGGGATTTGTGTTTCATCTTAGAAACTGATCTGAGGTGAAAAGATTGAGTCCAGAAGGGTCTAGTTAAGAAGTCTACTAGGCAAAGACTGTATATGTCTTAACTTACAAAGCTCCACCCCTCACTGTGGTTAGAAACCTTTTGTTAGGAATCCTGACTGTATTCTTGGGCTGTTTATCATAGATTGGAAGGGGCCTCAGAGCTCATCTAGTCCTAAGCCCTTGCCTTTAGCAGGGACACCTCTCACCAGACCAGGTAGCCCAGAGCCCCACCCACCTTGAATGCTTCCAAATGTTTATCTGTTTTTACCCAACATTATTGAGTTCATGCAGCTATTCCCCTTCTGCAGTGTTGGGGTATTTTTCAGGTCTGTCAGTAGACATAGTGCCCCTGTGTGTCTGCTCATTAAACAAACTGAACTCATCTTGAAATGTCCCTCTTCTTTGCGGAGGATGGAGAGATGCTCAATACTTAAGTATTGAGTATCAATACTCAGCTTCAGCAGAAGTGAATCTCCTTTCCTGTGCTCATCCACTGCTCTGTGCTCCTGCAGGTTACTGTCCAGGTCAGGGTCAGAAACTGTTTGTTGGAGCAAATGATTGACCCTATTGGATCTAAAGGTGAACAAAATCATTGGAGTTATTATTGTACTGAAAGGGACTACAAGCCTGTGGTGCTAGTCCAGAAAGCCCATGCACATTTGAGACTGTCTAACAGCAGGACATTTATTTGTTTTTAACTAGTCCAGAAGAAACAGGACTGAGATGGCCTGGGCAGACTAAACCTGAGCATCTACTCCATTTCTAGAACCTCTATTAATAAGAAGTGAAACATTTTAATTTTTTTTAACATAGATGATGGTATTCCTGAAAAATTCTGAACCATCAGCTTGGCAGACTCTTCATACACTTTGGTTAGCTAATCAAAGACAGACTGCAGTCAGAAGCCATATCTAAATTTATTAGAAAATTAATAGACCATTTAAATTTTGCTAGAATTAGGCTAAGATACGATAAGTATTTGCACCAACAGATATTCATTAGCTGTAACATTGACCTGCTGCCTGCGTGTGTAATGAGAAATTGATATCTAGGCTCAAATGGAGACAATAGTGCTAATAATATCAGTGTGAATAATTAGGAAAGAAAGGACTAATATTACACATGTGTCAGAATTTATTTTTCATATTAATCCTTCTGGACTTCAAAATGAACTTTGGGAGAGTTATGTTTGCTAATCCAGGATTTTTGCTTCCTTCTCTGTTCTAGAAATCTCTAGGTGCTCTTGCTGCAAGAGGGAATTTTATTTATCCATTTAGCCTGGAGGAGATTCAGGGGGGACCTTCTCTGAAAGGAGGTCATAGTCAGGTGGGGGTCAGGCTCTTCTTTCAGGCCACCAGCATCAGGACAGGAGAGCAGGACCTGAAGCTGCACCAGGGGAGGGTTAGGTTGGATATTAGGAAGTTCTTCCTCATGGAAAGGGTGATCAGACACTGGAATGGACTGCTGAGGGCAGTGGTGGAGTCCCCATCCCTGGAGGTGTTGAAGGACAGCCTGGCTGTGGCCCTTAGTGCCTTGGTCTGGCCAATGTGGTGATGTTAGGTCCTGGGCTGGGCTGGATGAGCTCAGAGGGCTTTTCCAGCCTCAGTCATTCTGTGATTCTGTGATTTATCTACCACTTTTTGGAAAGTGATCAGCTTGGTTCAGAGCTGAGAAGCTAATTGGCTTTTCTCCTTCAATGTAGTCGTCATTCTGAGTTAGCCTTCCATGAAAACTGAATTTCAGCAACATTGTTCAGGGGTTTCAGCACAATTAAGGGTTCATGATAATTTGTATCTGCATTATGTTGGCATTTCTAAATCTAATTAAAATTTCCAGCACCACCCCCTCTCTGTTTTTTTGGGGACTTTTAAACCTCCAGAGAGTTCCTGGGTGGTTGTGATCCTTGCTGGAGGTTAGTTTCTGCTTCCAGAGAAGCTACCTTAGCAACCTTTTCTAGGAACAAATGTATGCAGCTGGGATTAGTTCACCCAAGAGGACTGTTCAGCACTTTAAAGAAGATTATGTAATCAAAGTTCAATTATTTTTATACTGTTTTTCTGGAGTTGCAAGCATGATCAACAGGGCATTTTGGCTAGGACTGACTTGCAAGATGCAGTAATTCCGAGTGCCGCAAAATAAGATGACCTGCATGTGGAACCCCCAGCATTTGTCATTCTCCAATGCTGAGGTGATATGCTGAACTTCAGACATAATTTCAGAAATGGCTTTGCTGGTTTGTTGTTCTGTGGCCTAAGGACTAGAGTTGAACAGCCCTGAGAAGGTCTTTTTGTTTTCTCCTGTTGCCCAAAAGCACTTCATTTCCAGCACATTGATGTATTGGTCTTTGGCACCAGCTCCAACCCCTTTCCTTGTTAACTATCTTGTGATGCAGGCAGTGACCAACAATATTTGGCTTAGGGAAAATGACCCATTAGTTTGAACATCAACTTTCTGATGCCTGCTAGGGCAGGGTCCTCTGTGCTGCTAATTACTTGCACTAGATGTCAGATTCTCCGGCGAATTGGGATTAGGGGAGAACCTCATTGAGGTGGATGCATTCCAGATTCCTCGAGCATCCTGCAGTGATGGTGACAACTGTATCTTACTACTGCCACAGGTCTGCAGTGAGGAGAAGGCTAGTCCTAGGGTGAAGTTACTGGATGTTTTCATAAGGTGGGGTGGTGCACTTTGCTCCCAGCCTTACTGTGGGTCTCCTTCTTCAGCACTAGTGCCAAGCTCTCCATATCTCTCAAAGTGTAAGCCATGAAGTTGAACAATTTAGGGTTTGGGCCATCTGGTTTCACTATCCCTTCATTTCTTTGTGGAATCCAAATGAGTTTGGTCCCCCAGGAGATGCTGGAGGCCAAGAGGAAGCGATATGGATGACAATACTGCCAGCAGTTGAGGACAGATGATGCAAAGCAAGGCAGCATTTATCTGCCAGCTCTGGTACAGCATTTAGAGTCACAGTAGAGTGGCAAAGCAAAACTTAGGTGAGTGACTGACGCTTCTCTCTGTGGTCCACGGCTCCAAGGTTTCTTATCTCCCTCTCTTGCTGCTCTGCAGACACAGTTCTTACAGTGCATTCTCTTCACACGTTCTGTATCCACAGCTGCCAGTTCTTTAAATTTGTGTCCAACTAGCTGGTCATGGGAGCCAGCTCCGTCCTGCAGGCAGGCAGCTTTCCTAATAGTTCAGTCCCACCAGGCTCAGTAAGCTTACAGCCAGCTGGGTTTTACTATCCTTTGATTGTAAAAAAGACTTCAATCCCTTCAATCCCAGTAGGTAAAAGCAGATAGTCAGTGAACTGAATCATTCTGATTCTGTTTCAAAACTACTAGAGATATTTCCATGGGAGCTGATGGCTGCTTTGCAACTTGGGGGAGAGCTGGTAAAGGAATGATTGGATGTTGTCCAGTTTAGTCTCCTCGCTCTGTATCCCTCATAGCTTGTTTTCCTTCCTTGTGATGGTCAAACCTATAAACAGTGATCACAGACACCGACCAGCCCTTGTGGCTGGTATGAAACAACCGATCTCTGAAGCTCCAGTGTTTCATCTTGAGGAGGAGCAGTCATTCTTCTGATGTTTTTTCTTCCTGTTGAAGGCTGAGGTGACTTTTCTTCTGTTGCAGACAGAGGCGACATCTCAGGAATTTCTAATTCCAGTGATTATTGCAAAACTTGACGGTTGTGTTACTAGTAGAGAGACAGAAGCTAGGGAAGCAGCGTTCGTGTAGTAGTGCCCTCCCTTTCCTGGTTCCCTCAGGCTTTGCTCAGAAGGACTTGTAAAACTCAGCGAGGCAGAGTTCTCTAATCTTCCTGAGCAATCACTCCGGTGCTAGAAGGATGTTAATGATGTTTTACCACCTAAGAGGGTGATGAAAGGAGAGTATTTGAACACCTGAGCATGTATAATTTAAATGTAATAAAATCACAATATGACTTCTAAGTAGAAAAATTAACATCGCTAATTATTGCTTGCTGATTTATTTTCTTTTAAAAAAATTTTTATTTAAATTCATGCTGCTAGTGGATTCAGGTGTCAGGGTAGATACCTGACACCACATGTTCTCATCTCTCTGGCTGGCACCAGCTTCAAAACTGTCTGTCAATTTTATGTTGTGCAGTTGGATTCAAGGCTGCTCAGAGGGAAGGACTAGGCAGCAGGTGGGCATCCCAGAGCCCTCATTATAAAAGGAACCAAACTGGTTTTGTTTGTTAGTCTGTCATGGCAAAAAACCCCACAATGTGAAATGGTCCAAACCATCCTAATTATCATGTTGTGCAGCCAGGGTGAGAGTTGAGGATCCTCCCATCACGTGTGCTGCTCATACAGTCATGGAATCGTTGGGAAAGACCTTTGAGATCGTGATGCCTTTTCTGTTGCAAAGTTATAAACAGCAGAAGTACAAACAACTCCTTTGCTGCTGCAGGAAGGCCTCAAGGTTACGAAGCGCATGTGTGACATAAATGCAGTAGAGCATTTTAATTAGATCCTTTCACCAGAACTCCTGACCTTCTGTGTAGCACATTAATGTATTTTGCTAATTATAAATGCAATTAAAAAGTACTGAAATAAAATTAGGCTGATCTATCTAATTTACATTAAGGACTTTCAAATTATGCAGATTTTCAAAGTCTTTTTCTTTCTTTCTTTCTTTCCTCTCCCCGCTCCCCCCTCCCCCCCCCCTTATTTATTTATTTTTCCCCCCAATTTGTGTTTCAGGAAAAGATTGCCTACATTAAAGCAGCTGGAAAACAACCTTGCAGCAGCCCAAATTTCTTCTCTGTGATTATTCACAGTGTGCAAGTTAATCTTCTAGGCAGTAATGGGCTTGGCTATCGTCAGGGTAGTGAGTCGTACAATAGAACCCATATGTGCATTGGATGCAGTGGTGGTTGCTGGAGTGGGAGTGCACTTCTCAGTTGTTCCTTGTGGGAACGGGGTTCAGAGGCTATTTGGGTGTTCTCCTTTGAAAGCTGAGTAGTCGAATTTGTGTGTTTTCTGCAGAAAAGTTTATATTTTAGGTACTAAAAGTTGAAAATACCAGTGTCTGCTCCCCACCCTTCTCCTTCCCGCTTGATGACTTCTGCCGTCGTCTTAGTTTCTTCTTTGCTTCTCTCCATCTTGGACTGGTGGGAGCTGAGTCACTGCAGCTGAAAGAGAATGTTATCCCTTCTGAAAATGTTAACGCTCCTCAAGTTGAAGGAAAATTATGGTGGGTTGCAGGATTTGCCTGGGCCTGGAGAGACTGAGAATTCTGAACTTTGGAGATTTGTGAGGATCGAGAAGTCCTAGTGAGACAACCATCAAGATTTCGGAGAAGAAGTTGTCTATAGTGGATGCTTTGGACAGTTTTAATCTCAGTTAAATGTAAGAGCAGTGTGACAAAACTCTGTCTTTCTGTGTCTGTATCTTGTGGGGTTTCTTCTGATCAGTGGTGCGAGGAGTGAATTAGAATGTCTTGGTGCCTTTCTTCTCCAAATTCAGTCAGTTGTTTCACTGCCTGAAGATTTAGCTAAAATATGTTTAAGATAACTTGGGTTGAAATATGCTCAGGGTCTCTGACCCATGACGTTAGTGGCGATCCAGGTGTAAAGAAACAGCAGAAGCACCGTGTGAATAATGCAGGGAAAGCATTCAGTCATTAGGTCAGGCTGAGTGTTATCTCCACATCTACATTACTCTGGTAAGACTTCCATTGCACTGTAGAGTTTTGGACACAAAAGCAGAAAAATAGCAGCATTTTATGATTATTTTAGTCTGGCTTCTAAATGATGGTGGGCACTGTGCAGAGAACATAACACAATCCTTACCCTGAAGAGCTTACGATCTCATTTTAGATGGGCTGCAGAAACAGAGTATCGCTAAGTACTGAGCACAGATAGCGAGAACCAATCTTAAAGTAGGAAAATTTATAGAGCTGCTCAGGCATTTTACTTCATGGTGTTTATCTTTAAACCCTTTCCATAAGAAAGGATTAATTTATAATACATGTGCGTCTTAATGAAAATTCTCTGATTTTTTTCACTGAAAAAAGTGAAGCAAGAGCGCCTCAGGTTTTTCATTCTATTCTGTCCCTTCCCTACAGAAGTGACGTAACAAAGGAGCGGAGAGGAAGACGGACAGAAATAGCAATGGATTAGAGTAAATGAACAAAGCCAGTGTTTGTTTCACGCCAGATGTCTTGCATCAGCACCACAGTGTTTTTCAGATCTCTTTTGGTGTGTGTCTGTTGAATCAGGGTCTCATGTGCCTGATGTGAAAGTAGGAAAGTGAGAGCAGCGTCTTGTTCATTATTGGTGGCTAATTTTTCTGTATCTAAAAGATGGCACCTCAAGATGCTCTCCAGGAATTCATTACAATTCTAAAGTGAAATCTGTGGGAATCTATGGAAATCCATAATGTTGTCTGTAAAAGGAAGGCAAATCAGAGAATCACAGAATTATTAAGGCTGGAAAAGATCGTCCTAGATCGTGGAGACCAGCCTATGACCTGACATCATAACATCAGGTAGACTGTGGCACTAAGTGCCAAATCCAGTCTTCTCTTAATCTCTTCAGTGTGTTTCAGACTGCTGTCAGGTGTGATTGTTTGATAGAAGAGATCCAGCAATGACCTACAGATGCAGTTTGCATGATTCCTAATTCGATTTTATGATTCATTCTCACATGTGGTTGTGCATCTTTCAGAGGATGGTTGTTTTAATCGCAACGTTTGTTTTAGGTGTGGTCTAATTTTTCCATCAAGAGCGATGGGAAATCCAGACTGAAAACCACAGACTTGCTGGGAGACCCCCCAGTGCATCGCACCGCTGTAGCCAAGATACAGCCACGCGGACCAGCACTTCCAATTATGAAATGAAATGTGTGCTTTTCTGTTGGCACTTTCTGTTGGTAGGAGATAGATTTAGGCATTGACTTCAGTCATAGAATCATGGAATGGTAGGGGTTTGAAGGAACCTCTAAAGATCAGCTAGTCCATCTACCCTGCTGGAGCATCTGTGTAAACCTTTGTCTTATGGCAGGGTCCCAAAAGTACTTTGCATTCTTTTTCCCCACATGAGGATGTTTTCAAAGGAATATTTGTAACTTCTTAAATTTGGAAAACTTTGAAATCCCACCTTTCTTCCAGACCTCCATGTTAGTGTGCAGATGGGAAGGACGGGAGCCCTATGTGACAAACTGCCTTCTGAGTAGCAGTAAGAAGATATCAATCACATTGGAGAGTCTGTGGAATTAGCCAACAAAGGGGAAAAAAAAAAAAGAAGAAAGATGAGCTTTAGATAATCTAGATAAAGCCTATTTAAAAGCAAATTAATCTGTTTTCTTCTTGAAATGTCATGTGCAAAAGCTTTTAAGTCATCCAGGAAAACAATACGTTACACTTTAGAGGCTCTGCAGTGGCTCTGCGGTGAAATATGACAGCCAAAGTGCTCTTGGTAATAACTCACACACGGCCTTGATAATAGAATCTTTTACTGAGGGAACAAGTGTGTTGGCTCAGACACTGGGGTTATCCTTCTCAGTCTCTCAAAAATGAGATATATGATCATTGACTCCCGTGTGGTGAAAAGGCAGAGTTTGATAGTCTGGGAGCGACAGCTCTGCACTGACAGCAGCACCGGAGGCTGACTTTGTGTTTGCGAGATTTCAAGCCCCTGGGATGTGGAATCAGCTGGTATCCATTGACACAACTCGATTCGATTCAATTAAGTCCGCCAATTTACACAAGCTGAAGATATCGCCCATTATTTCTTCTTGCCTGCTCCACCAATGAATCCAAGGATGTGATTAACAGTACAGGAACGCTCATTACAGTTAATGCCATGGGCTTAGAGCCATGAGCTTAAAGTTAAGCAGGTATTTAAGTGCCTTGTGGTGTCGACATCAGAATGCAGAGCTGCCTCGTGCCAGCCGGGGTGTTGTTACAGCAATTGCTGTGAAGGGAATCTTGATTTGTAGTGAGCAGCTTTTCTGTTGGTCAGCACATGCCCAGCTGGATTGACTGCTGTTTACAGTGTTTTCTTCTGCCTCAAAGTCTTTATGAACTTGTGTTACTGCCAGTTGGTGGCCAGTCACCAGTGGTGTTCCCCAGGGCTTGGTACTGGGGCGTGTTCTCTGAAATGTCTGTATCAATGAACTGGATGAGGGCATCAAGTGCACACTCAATCATCAGTTTGCAGATGACACCAGGCTGGGTGGGAGCACTGATCTCTTTGAGGACAGGAAAGATCTACAGAGGTATCTGGACAGGCTGCTTTGATGAGTTGAGGCAAATGGTCTGAAGTTCAAACAGGCAGTGCATCAGGTCCTGCACTTGGGTCACAACAATAACAACCCTGTGCAGCACTATGGCTGGGAGAAGAGTGTCTGGAAACTGCCTGGGGAAAAGGTGTTGGTTGACATCCAGGTGAATATGAGCCAGCAGTGTGATCAGGTGGCCAAGAAGGCCAACAGCATCCTGGATTATACCAGCAATAGTGTGGCCAGTCAGATCAGGACAAAGGTCTTTCCCCTGTTCTGGGCAGTGGGTTCGGTTTCGGACTGCTCACTCCAAGAGGAACATTGAGGTGCTGGAGGACTTCCAGTCAAGGGCAGTAAAGCTGAGAAAGGCTCTGGAGTACAAGTCTGATAAGAAGCAACTGAGAGAACTGAGAGTCTTTAACTCAGACTAAAGGAAACTGAGGGGAGACCTCCTCACTCTCTACGACTCCCTGAAAGACTGTTTCAATGAGATGGAGGTTGGTCTCTTCTCCTAAGTAGGAAGAGACTATGATGAGGGGAAATAGCCTCAAGTTGCACCAGGGCAGGATTAGGTTGGACGTGAGGAAAAATTTCTTCATGGAAGTTGCTGTCAAGGCCTGGCCCAGGCTGCTCAGGACAGTGGTGGAGTCTCCATCCATGAAGGAATTGAAAAGCTGTGGAGATGTGGTGCTGAGGGGGACATGGGTTAGTAGGAAACTGGCAGCACCATGTTAACGGTTGGGCTTGATGACTTTGAAGGTCTTTCCCAACTCAAACAATTCTGTGATTCTATGGACGTAGGAATAAGAAGAGAAGTTATTGAACTGTTTCCTTAATGTTAACCTTTGTTACCGAATATGATTTATCTTAATCCAAAAGAGAAGTCTGAAATCCTCATCCAACCCTGCCTTTGAAACACAGTAAACCTTTCACAAATGATATCATCTTCATGGCTCAAATAATCCCATGAGGATAATGATTTTGGTGGCTTTTTAAAAGCATGACAACAGCTACCACTGCAATTCTGTCATATTGCAGTGCAGTGAGGCACAGGGTGAATTTCTTCTCTATGTGCTGTTAAAAGCAGAGCAGAGCTTGCAGGGCTTTCTTTGTCTTGCAGAGGCAGCCAAGACTCTACATCCTGAGGTTCCTGGAGGTTGGAAGACCTGTTGCTCTATGCTGGAATCCCTCTAGCAGCTCTGTGTCCACGAACACAACATATAACTAAGAGCCTAATCTCTCCAAATGTGTAATTTTGTAAGCATTTTGTCTACTACAGTGGGTTCACATTATCATTTATCAGCTCTAGCTTGCTGCATTCTCTGTAACCCACCTTTACAAGCCTTGACATAGTTTAACAGGAGGGTGTTTGTCTTTAGGTAACAATCAAAAATGACTTCCAGCTGTTCTTTTCTCACTGATCTAAGTGACATTCTGTGGTGCTGTAGTGGTAGTGTAGTGTTGTGTGTCCTTATCTGGATCCCTACATGTCCCACCTGGGTCACAGCCAGTGTCGTGGATTAGAGACCCCGACAGTATTTCAGCCAAGAATTCCCATCTGAAGCATCAGACACAAAGGGAGGGTTTGACAAAACCACTTAGGAATCTGCAGGCAGTGAAACAACTGACACAATTTGGAGAAGAAAGGCCTCACTCCTACCCCACACATCAGAGAAGAACAACCCCACGCAAGGTATAGACACAGACATACAAGTTTTGTCACATGCCCTTACACTGTACAGATATAAATGTCCCAGGCATCATTATTATCTTCATTGTAGCTTCTATCTCAAACCACAGTGGTTGTCCGACTTCAGTCTTGATCCTCATAAATCTTCTAAGTTCAGAATTCTCTCAGTTTCTCCAGGTTCAGGTGAATCTTCCCACTTGCCATCAATTTTCTTCACCGTGAGGAACAGTAGTATTTTCAGCAGAGATAATATTCTCTCTCAGCAGCAGTAATGTGTCTCCAAACAGTCCCAGATAAAAGTGAGGAAGAAGGCGGAAGTCACTGAGGGAAGAGGCCGGAGAGTGGGAAGGTAGATACTTTTCAACTTTTTAGGCCTAAACTTTAAACTTTGATGCAGAAAACACATAAATTAGGCTTACAGATTCTGCTCAGTTTTTAAAGCAGTAGACGTTTGTTCACCCTCTCATTCCTGGGACAGAACCTGAGATGCACTTTGCCAGGCACAGGCGCTTAGCAGGTGCTTTCAGCAGGACATTAGTAATAAGACTGGACACGTTCTAAACGAGGAATCCCTTGATGTGCCCAGGAGTGCTGATGGGTGTTTGGGTAATTGACAGCTTCTGAAAAATGTTTTTGCCATGACCAGCACTTCTCTGACAGATTTTTAATGGCTCTCATAGAACTCTCACGGACTTGCACACTTTTGCAGTTGAAGTGGTGAAATGTGCTGCTTTAACACTTCTGGAAGTTAATGTGGAAACTTGGGACCGCTATGAATTTGGCTTCTAAGACATGATCCTCCCAAGTTTTTTCCTCTGAAAAGGTGTTTTTCCTGCATCAATACTAAAAGATTGTAATGGATTAGCTGAGGGGCCAAGCATTTGTTATGATACAGCAGGACTGATCTGTATAACCCCCATTAACCTTAGTGGGAACCACAAAGCTCAGTCTGCTCATTTAGATGGAAATATCCCCCTACTCATCAGGGATCAATTGCACTGTGTGTTACCTGGTTTCAGTGGCTCGTTCAATATGGGAGTCACTGTTCTGACCTTGGTAAGCCTTGGACTATTAGAAAGGGAGGACAGATTAGAAAGGGGCCATGAGAAGGAAAATCAAATGAAAATGTAAGCTAAAGAAAGGGAGAGGAAAGTTATGCAGGTTGCGACGTAACTCATGTTAGAAGTTCATATGAAATGCAACTGCAGTTAAGTCTCAAGGCTCCTGTGCAGTTCAGTACAATCCAGCAGAAAATCAATACAAAGATAACAGAATGTAGAACTCAAGCTCTTAAGAGGATCCTTACATTTAAAATGATTTCCCAGGAAGAATGTGTTAACTCTTTTTATTACTATTATTTGTTTAAACATTCCAGTACGAGATGAAATAAGATAGTGGGTTCTACATATTCCAAGTGTCAGCTTCCCCCCCTGCCCCAAGTTAAACTCTGCACCCAGAAACCTGAGCTGCTGAGGGTGGTGTTATCAGAAGAGCCTAAATGCAGTAGATGCTCATCTCTTTTTGAAAGTCAATTAAGCTTCTGTGCCTAAATCCAGTGTTTCGTTTGAATCCCAGTCGATAGCTCTATTGAAGATCTCCAGTTGCTTTTTTAAGTGATAGGAAGGTTGTGATTAAATATGGCAAAAGCTCAGTTCTCTGCTGATGTGTCTTATCTCTCACTGATGAAAGTAACGAGCGTCTTCTGCCCCTGGAAGTATTGTGTAAGGAGGAAAGGGGACTGAAAAGGGAACAGCTCAGCTGACGTTATGGACGAACAGGGTTAAGGTGGAAAAGTGTTAAAATTTATGATTTGAGGCTGCCCAGAGCAGATAACAAAAGAGATACAAGATAACCTTTAAAAACACGTTGTGCTGCCATGGGCACCGTTTCCAACACTCCAGTCTGCTTCGTTAGTACTAAAATAAGGTCTCCAGTCCTCAGGTTGAGTACAGCAGCCTTAAAGCCACCAAGGGAGAAGCACTAGTGGTTTCCAAACATCCCTCAAAACAGAACTGCGGACAGAATTTAGGAAGCATTTTTTTCCAGTAGCTTCTCATGCCTGGGAATGAGCAGGTTTTTTCAGCTCTCAAGACTTTCTTATCATAAACCTTGGCAATTCTCAACATGTCGAAGCACCACTCGGAAGATAAATTTGGCTACTGCTTCTGCAAAGAGTTGTTCCAGAATTCCCACCACTACTAAAGCGTAGTATGTGAGGACTTTGAGTAAGAATTATGCTATCCTGATCTCTAAAATAAAGGTAGCAGTGACATTGAAGAGAAAAAAGGAACTCAACTCTATTAGCCAAACTCTCTCTTTCCAGGTCAGCAGAGACTCATGGTAAAAAGGCAAAAAAACCCCCAGCCAGCCCCTTTCCAAAAGCGAAGAAAGCAGAAAGGATTTTTTTTTTTAAATTAGGGGGTTTTGTTTGGGAAATCTAATGGTAGAACCAGGGGGATGATTTCAGACTAAAAAAGGGGAGATTTAAGATGAGATGTTAGGATCTGTGGGGATGCTGAGGCACTGGAACAGGTTACCCAGGGAGATTGTGGCTCCTCCATCCCTGGAAGTGTTCAAGGCCAGGTTGGATGGGGCTCTGGGCAACCTGGTCTGGTGAGAGGTATCACTGCTCATGGCAAGGGATTGACACTGGGGGACCTCTGAGGTCTCTTCCAACCCAAATGATTCGATGACAGTCTGTTGTTGTGAGACTGTATCATCTTTCAAGCAGTTCTGGCACGCTGGAGGCAGCTGACACCATTTTCATTCATCCCAGTCTTATCCTCCTCTCACGGCAAAGACAGAGCAGTGAAAAGCATATGAGGGACCTTGACATCAGTCCAGTTTATCAAACTGCCCCCCAGTTCTGTGGTAGGATGGCTTCTCCAGAATCAATTTCTTCCTACAGTTATGTAAACAGGTCTTTTAGTTTGGCCTCACTGCAAACAAGCAGCTTATTGATGCAAGACAGCAGGTGACCTTCTTGAATATCTGCATCCCGGGGTTACACATCTCATTGACAGCAAGTGCTCAGCCCAGACTCCAGAGAAAGTCTCCACTGCAGAGGTCAAGAACCAAAGTCTGCTGAAGGAATTGGGTTTCGACAGCAAGGTAAATATAATCTCTTGGAGCATCAGTGCTGCAGAGCTTGGGTCGCTGGTGCAGTTACTACCACAAGGGCCAAGTGATCGCAAATGATTTCCCAGTATTTGCTGTTTTTTCTATCTTGAAGTAGTAATTTCTGCAAACTCTGAAAGCTGGTTATTCTATTTTTACCAAATAAAGCAGAAGTTCTGGTTGTTGATGTGTGGTGAGATCTGAAGCTTCCACTTTGGCAGCTGGTACGTCGGGATCTTGTTTGGAAGCAGCGATTTTAGTTCTGATAATTCCTCCTGTGGATGGTCTTTGGGAGTTTTTTACTGAGAATTACAGCAACATGTGAATAAAGACGTTTTCAGGTATTTTTAGTTGTTTCCCTTCAGAATATTTTTCAGTGCTGTGTTTATCATGGCTGGTTTGTGCTCTTCTCCCAGTTATAAATAACTGCCACAGACTGATGTGTTTACTTTGTTTAACCATGGCTGTGATGGGTCGAGGACACATTAAATCATCTCAGGCTCTTATTTGCAGCCAATTCTGAAATAACCAGAGTGGTGACATAAAATTACTTCATACTGCAGAGGTTTTATATTGGCTTAAGTCTCTGAAGTCTCCAGTGCTTTACAACAAGACACTTTAATGGTAAAACAGTGGCAGCAGGTATGAAGGTCCATGTGGAATTGCCTAGCAGAAAACTCAAGGTCTGTTTAAGGAGCTGAGCTATGAAAAGAGGAGATTTTCTTCTGAGCTTTGCCTTGATGAGTTTATAGATCTAGCTATTATTTATTTAAATTTAAAGAGTCTTCATATTTTAGAAATAGCAGTGAAGAGCAGTGACACTCTTACCCTGGTGAGATTAGAGAGGGTACCTGTTCTTTTGTGACCATTTGTACCAACACAATCTTTGTGCTGCTCCTCTGAAAACATTATTTTACAGCCACTGCTGTTGGTTTGAATCATTTGACCCCTTTTTGTTTCGGTATTTCCTGCAAGAAAACTTGAAACTTGACTGTTTGTTGTTGTCTATTGACATCACAAGCAAGAGTGACTTTGAAAATCCAGTCTGCGTTACGAGATGGAGCAGGCAGGATGAATGCGGTCTCCTCTGCGCCGCCAGTTGCGCCTCAGCCCAGCATTTGCAGCGTGTCGCCCTTTATTAATGCACTAGGAAGATGGTATCACTGATTTATTGTATGTAATTAGCAATAACTTAATAATGTGTGTCTGGGAATCGCAGTGCCATTTGTTTGTATTAGGAAATGAAGTGCAGTCAGTCTCCATTCCAGTGCTGGTTGGTGCTCACTCTGGGGGAATTTACAGAGATCAACCTGTAACTCTCACTTCACTTGTGTCTCAGTTGTCGGAGAAGCCAGATGAGGTTTCTCCTGTGGGTAAAAAAAGTCTGAGCTCAATTATATCATATTTGGGAATGAACTGCGGAGTTCAGGACCGTTTATGGAAATTGCTTGGTCTTCAGGTAATACTGCAGTACCGAAGTCAAACCATTTGTAGGGCAGGAATCCTCCCCTGAGGAATGAACGTACTGCAGGAGCGCCGGAGTCATTCATGCAGGAGTCAGAGGGAAAGGTGATGCGTTGAAATTCTTTCTGTTTGCCTATAAATAATTCATTGAAATTATCGTACAGTGGTTTCAGTCTGTTTCAAGGGAAGTAATTAAAGTTATACAGATCTTATTTATTCATGCTGGTGGGAATAGGAGATACTGCAGCTGGAACAATTTGAAGTTACCCAAAAAGAATAGCAAGTGCATGGACTGGTGACAGGTAAACTGAAAGCAAAGGGCTCTAAAGGCATCAGTGATTATATAAAACATCTGCTTCCCAGTAAGATAGGTTGTCATTTAAGGTTATAATTCATCCTGACTACTATAAACTTCTGTTTGTCTTGGACATGGATATATCCAGTACCCAACACAGCTGTACGGCTGAATCCAAAAGTTTTCAGCAAAACTGTGTTTTGTAGTGCTCTGGCATTTCTGATGAGAAGTAGACATGAAAATGTGCTTGTGTGATGCTTCCCAGTGACATTCTTTTCCGTTAGGTTTGTGAAAGCTACCTACCAACATGAGCTAGAATTAACAACCGGGCACAAACGTAACGGTTGCCTCTGTAACATGGGCATGGTGGGGGTTGTTTGAGTGAAGAAAGGAGGGTTCCTGTGCAACTTGGTCTAGGTGATCCTGCTGTGCTGGGGGGATTAGGCTAGATGATCTTTCAAGGTCCCTTCCAATCCCTAATAATTCTATGATGATTTTGGTGTTTATCTGCAGGGTTGGAGTTATATTTAATATTCAATATCTGTTTAAAAGTTTTCGGTTGCCTTCTTCAAGTGGTTTTCCACTTAAACCAGGGCTAGCACATCACACGGCTCTAACGTGCGCTTGGTTAAAGCTTTAAAAACGTAGCCCACTGCTGTGTCTGAATCATGTGAATTGCCTTGACCTGCCTATTAAGCTTTGCCTTTGATTGTGACGATGATTTTTGAAAAGAACTTCACATTGTTGATTTATTTTCAAGTTAGAATTTCAGTTCAGTCCCTTTTACCAAAAACATTCTTAAACCTACTACAAGCTCTAAGTAAGTAAGGTGGAGGTTAGACCAGGTCTGATGATGCTTAGAGAGTGTTTTACAGTTAGACTTTTACAAGTAGAAGTGGTCTGCTTAATATTTGCATAATGTTTGGGAAGGCTTTTGGGTGACAGAAGGTGCTTGGTGGTGGTGTTATGGGCAAAACAATCACAGAATCAGAGAACATTAGGGGTTGGAAGGGATCTGAAAGATCATCAAGTCCAAGCCCCCATACTGAGGAATGGGAAACCATTGTCTCACCTTCCCTCCATGGTATCAGCACTGGCTTCCTGCAGAAACTAAAGCACAGAATAGCCACACAGGATGCAAGTCAGTT
Source organism: Rhinopomastus cyanomelas (assembly GCA_013400115.1). NCBI lineage: Eukaryota > Metazoa > Chordata > Aves > Bucerotiformes > Rhinopomastidae > Rhinopomastus > Rhinopomastus cyanomelas. The sequence goes on from VXBP01008811.1 coordinate 995,918, forward strand.
CAGAAAATATGTAGCTCTGACTCTTGAAAACATGATGTAGTGGGCAGAGTGAGGTTGGGTTGACAGTTGGACTTGCTGCTCTTGGAGGTCTCCTCCAACCGTCATGATTCTGTGATCCTGTGAAAAGGAGAAAAAAGGCAGAGAGTGATTGTTGTTACGGTGGAGGGATGCAAATTCCAGAAATGCAAATTATTATTTTTGGGGCAAAGTTGCATTTAAAATGTACAAAATCTGGGTAAAATGAAGACTTCTTCAAAAGAACTAAAATAGGTCATCCTTTTAGCTGCTATCAGATGCTTCACGTCCTGTATCTTAAGAGAATTTCTCTGCAGCCCTACCAATACAATTATCAGACGCAGTATGTATTCATAAATTTTTTATACAGGCTCCTATTACGACATCTCATCAAACCTTGTTAGAAATGGATTGCTTTTAATGCTGTTCATAATAATACATTTTATAGTCAAATGCTCCAGAGAGACATAAGGAGAATCTCGAAAGAAAGCAGAACCGACAGGTCTGGTGATTCAGAAGAAGCACATTTTTACAAAATTAAATTTCACTGGTGGTTTTTTATTTCTGGGGGGGAAAGTGTTTCATAAATTCAAATTTTTTTTAATGCCTTAACCTTCTAGAGTAGAAACTAAAAACATTCACATGTTGATAGACTGAAAAAGAGCATAAATAGAAAAGATTTGCTGTGATGAAATTTTCAAAGCCTAATGAGATGATAATGAGCATTAGCACAGAAAAATATAGGGAAGTGCCTCCACAATATCTTGAAATTATAATTTTTTTACCTTTTTTTCTGTTTTATGAAGGATTTGGAAGACTGGAGTCTGATGGGTAACAGGTTTTTCTCCTAGACAACTAGGAGACAGGACAGGAGGCCAGGTCCTGAAGCTGCTAGGGGAAGGGTAGGTTGGATGATAGGAAGACCTTCCTCACAGAAAGGATGAGCAGACACTGCAATGGGCTGCCCAGGGCAGTGCTGGAGTCCCCATCCCTGGAGGTGCTGCAGGCCAGCCTGGCCGCGGCGCTTAGTGCCTTGGTGTGGCTGCTGTGGTGATGTTAGCTCCTGGACTGGGCTGGATGAGCTCAGAGGGCTTTTCCAGCCTCAGTAATTTTGTGATTCTCTGTGTGATTCTGTATTTGATGGAGCATTAGGGTTATGTCTCTTTTCCCATCACTTTCAGTACTTCCAGAAGTGTTTGGCACGCAGGTCTACTTATGTCAGTAGCTCTGACCAAAACTGTGGTGCATTTAATTTCAAAAACCTCTTCAGTAATGAAGTTCTGCTTGTTCCACAGTGTTTTTCTGAGGCCTTATGGACCCCCAGTCAGCAAACAAAATGGGCCTTAAAAAGCTCCAGTTCAGCAGCTCTCCAGCTAATCTTGTAACTGTTTTTAAACTAGTTAAAAAGAATTATTAGGACTTTTAGAAAAACCAGATCCTTTTGTGTTAATACCAGAATCCTTCATGTCTGAACTCCCTTTTATTTCTCTTGTTCCAGAGTTCAGCTCAAATGTGCGTGACTGTAGTAAGACTGCAAACAACATCCAGCTGATATGACGGAACAAGCTGATAAAGAAACACCCTGGTCCTGAAGTCCCTCAGTGCAGGGGGCTAGGGGAGGGTCAGCAGTGCTTGCACAAGGCCCAAGAGTACTAGTAGCCACTGGGCATTTGAAATCCATAACTCAGGGTCTTCACATGACACAAGCAGAGGCAAAATAAGAGACTTTAAAAATACCGGGTTTGTGTGCTTTGAGTTTGCCTTCTGCTGCTTCAGCTTTTAGGACTTAAATTTGGAAGATCTTCTATTGTTAAGCTTAGTTACATCTCCTAAACCTAATCCTGAGAGCCTTTCCTCCAGAGAGCCGTTCCTATCCATCCTCATTATCCTAAGAGGATGGGATGTCTGTCTCAATTCCTGTTTTGTTTCTGAAGTGTCTTCAAGTAACCACTTCTCAGCCTGACTACATTTTAAATGGTAATATGTAGAAAACATTAGCAGGTTGAATGTATGATTCTACCTTTTGATTGTAAAGTTGAGCAGAAGTGTGTGGGTGGAGGGGGGAGGTGGAGAAGACGCTCCTGTTCATAAACTCACAATTTTTGTTTCACGAGGTGCAGGACAAGATCGATGTGAGAGATGAGATTCTCCAGAGCCATAATGCCATAGATATCCAAAGAGGAAGTAATTTCCTTTCAAATAGCCTTAATTCCCACTCTGTGCTCATGTGCCTTTCAGGGAGAGGGCATCTACAAAGCTAAAGAAAGCAGAGCCTAGCTTTTGCAGCATGCGTGGTGTCAGGGGGATAGGGGAAGGCAGGCACGTGTTGCGTCAATAACAATGGGAACAAGAAGAGACAAGATGAATCTAACAACAGCGTTCAGCAGTTTTGCAAATGTAATGTCATGGAGCTTTATAATTGCATCAGATATAATTTAATATAAATTCTTTATATGCCAAGTTCACCAGAGCATAAAATATTCATCCTACTGAAAGTTTCCAAGTTTTTGGCAGATAATTCTCCTGGAAAATAAATACATGAGCAAGATTTTCAGAAAAAAATGATTATTTTATTTATTTATTTGGTAAAACAGTCATTTTTTTTTTTTAGTCATAATAGCATTTTAACTGATTAGCCCAGTAGGGCTCGTTTAAGGCAGAGCCCAATCCTTCCCCTCGCAGAAGAGCCCAGCAGTACGGGCTGCATTAACTGCAACAGCCATTCCTGCTGATTGCTTCTGAAATCTCACAGAACAAAATGCAGCCCTGATGAATTCATTCAGAACAGCAGAGCAATACCAGCTCCTGTGTTTTGTAATTTGGTTATCGTGATTTATTAGGCCTTCTGATGTTTCCAGTGCTTTTCTTGAGATGTTTTTTTCAGTTAAATAAATTCGATAAAATATGCCATCACATGACAATAAGGGAGCCGATACGGAGCGCAGTTTGCAGTGCAGTATTGATAAATGCTTGGAAGGGTAACAGCAATATGTCATCAATCACTGGTGTTCCCGTTTGATTGCATCATATAAATTAATTCAGAAGGAATGTCCTTTCTTTTAACCTTGGCTGGATTTGCCACTTCCTCTAGAGGAAAGTAATAATCGTTCGTTAACTGGTAGGTGTGAAACATCCTCTATCGAGAGGGTAGAGGAGGAGGCAAATTAAAACTGGGTTTGGAATGTGTCCTGAGTCAAAACGGGTCTGTCTCTCATAAACTGCATGAATCGTTATTTGAAGGATGGGCAAGTGAATGAGTCTTTGGGTTCTACAGATTTGCTCTTCTTCTCTTAGTTGCTTTTCTTCCTACGTATTGAAACGTGCATGTAAAAAAACCCAGACCAAGGACACATCAAATCTTTGATCCTGGCACAGCTTTAATTCTTAAGAGCCCTGTATAAGGCTGTGCTTTACATTATGCATTAAGGTACTTGTAATTAGGAACTTGTGGTAATGACCCATTCTCAGACAAAGTAGCGCTGTTCCTTGTTTTCCATTAACTGCATTGAGAGTTTATTTGCTGAGAATTGAGTTTAATTTGATTAGCAGGAATCGTGAGACATTTGCAACACAAGGTATATTAGCATAGCACTTTGTTTGTAATGAGAGCCAAAAAGCATTTAGAGGAAGAGCTAATTATTGGAGATTTTCCTTCTTTTAATGAGCAAGGTCTAGCTAAATTTTAGTACTTTGCTCTCAGAATCCCTCCAGCTTTTAGTGCTGGCTAGAAGAAAAATAAAATGGATTGCAGAAGTTCAGTAGATGTTTTCTGAAAGTCACCATCGAGTGAAATCCACCACTTTAATAAAGAAAGGATTCATTTCTCTAAAAATTTGGCAGGATCAATAGGTTTTTCCATATCTTTCAGCTTATTAAGCTGATAACAGCCTGTATTTGAGACAGAGGACAGATATTCACTGTATTCAGCAAGGGCCCCCTGCCTCTTCCTTTCCTCCCCAAATAGGGTGATGTGTTCTGAAACATAGACTCATTCAATCATTTGGGTTGGAAATGACCTTCAAGATCATAGATTCCAACCATTAACCCAAGGTGGTCCTAAGGCCACTGCTAAATCTTGTCCCTGAGCTCCAGATCTCCATGACTTTCAAACACATTCAGGGATGGCAATTCAACCCCCAGCCTGTTCCAAGACACTGCTACTTCTGTTAATTTACCGTGATGGTTTTTCATTGATTTTAACTCCCTAGCAATTTATATTGTTGTCTGTTGAGTAACTTTCTGTCAAGGAGCTTATTTCACTTGCTATGTCTCGTGGTGTGTCTGAGCTGCTTCATATGCCTCCAAAACTCATCTTCAGAGATGGAGACATACAGATTCCGTTGCCTCTGAAAATTGGTTCTTCTCTCTACATCAGTGAGTTCCCTGGAACTAGCCATTGGGTTGTTCAGAATCTACCTGTTGGAACTTATTTTCAGTGACATGGGAACAGGTGGCCCAGGATGGTGATGGACTCACCATCCCATGAAATGTTCAAAAACATGTACATGTGGCACTTGGAAACACAGTTTAGTGGATCGTGGGGGGTTGGCTTGATGGTTGGGCTTGGTGATCTGGGAGGTCTCTTGCAACCGTAATGATTCTGTGATCCTATACAATAGCCAAAGACCACGTCCCAGGCCAGTGAAGGATGTCTTAATTCTGGGGAATATTTAAACAACCTTTTAAAAGTTCTAGTCAAATCAAATAAAAAATTCATCAATAAAATACAATTAAATATATATAGAATCCATAAGGAACACACTGGTAATTTGTTTATGGGGGAAGTGCTTTATTTTACGTCTCAAGAGTGGCTACTTGTCTCTTCTGGAAAGAATTTTCACTATTCTACCCTCAGTTCTTCTGTTTCTTTTGTCGTGGGCATAAGCTGGCAATCAAGAACTAGCTGTGCTCCTTAAATAGGATTGTTTATCATCCTGGAACCATTCCAAGGTAAAGTAGCCACTTTTTTAAATACACAGTGGCTTTTCTTCCTCATCTTCTCTACGCCAACTCTAAACCCAAACATTCTTCATCAGTTCTAATCTCTGGGTTCTTTGTCCATACAGTTTAATCCAATTCATTGTAGGTTTAGTGATGATGTTAGCAAATAACCACTTATCTGTCAGATGGGAATGGAGCTCAAATGCCAGCAAACTTTAACCTACAGCTCTGTATATTTTTACACTTGCCAGGACACCCCTAGGAAACTCTGGAGCAGACAGCAGTTTGATTGCCCTCAGCTCCTGCATGGTGCTGAAAATCCAGACCACAAAACTAGCTGCTTCACCTAGAATCCTCTTTTGCTGCTGCTTAAAAGTAAATAATGTTTGGAACAAGAGGGAGCAGCCTCAAGCTGCACCAGGGGACATTTAGATTGGATATTAGGAAAATGTTTTTCAGTGAAAGGGCTGTCAGGCCTTGGAAGAAAAAAGGCTGCCCAGGGAGATGGCTGAGTTGCCATCCCTGGAGGTGTGCAAAAGCTGCATATGAGTGGTGTTGGAACATGTTTGAGTGGTGTGGCTCATAGTAGACTTGGTAGTGTAGGGTGTATGGTTGGGCTTCACGATCTTAAATGTCTTTTCCAATCTAAAAGGTTCCACTAGTCTGTGTTCTGAGATTCAATTACCAAGTCAGTGCTTCCATTGTGGTTGAATCCTATTATTAGCCTAATGTTATTTGTAATTAATTAATTGTGTAGAGCTGGTTTTTACAGCAATAATAACAACCTCTAGGTTTCTTTATTTATTCCAGTTTTGGCATTGTAATGACATTACTTTAGTAATTCTGTCTGAATAATTGCTAGAACTTTATTCTTTAATGATAATTACTTTGCTACAGTCAGGTGCCAGATTTTTTTTGCCTTTTGCTCAATTCTCCTGGTTTGACTGAAGAGCAATTGCAATTACCGTTAGACAAATACGGAAAATACGTGTCTTCCTGTCTTCTAACTTTAGAATTTGCTTGAAGTTTTGACAGAGCACTGTTCAGAGTTCATCTGCACCTGCTTTGTGTTTGCTTTCCACAAATTCTCTTGCAGATGAGTTTACCCAGATTCAATGAGCATTCTGGCAGCAGGTTTTCAACAAATGTTACTGAATATTTACAGAAAGAGAATTTTAACTTTGATTATGCACGTAGGGCAAATAATAACACTTATTTCATGGCGAGACAGAGTCATGTAATTGATTTGTATGTTTATCTGAGCTGCTCACAACCAAGCTTCGACTCAGCTGAAGAATTAATCACACAACACGTTGAGAAATTCATTTCAGCACCCAAGTCAATTAGGAAGATTGCAGTGTTTCTCTCCAGCTTGCTGCTGCTTTTCTCTACAGTGTCTGTTGAACAAAATGTGCATCGAGAATTATTTAATCACCTTCATGATGTAAATTCAGCCTGTTAACCCAGCAGCTGAAATGCCAGCTTTCTTGTGCCTGGGTTACTGTTTACAGCAATATCTTTGCACACTGCATACCCAGAGGCTGCAGTCTGTAGGGGTGAGCGTCTGGTCGCTGTGCGACACGCGAACAAGCAGGGTGATAACCAGATTAGGAGAATTTGGACTCTTTTTCTCCACAGTGCATTTGGTGTTTGCCAAGTGCTCCATTAGACTTACACTCATGAATGGGAGAGAAAGGAAAGGGAAGTCACAAGTCTCCTTCTGCTTGGATTTGTTGAGAACCCACCTCAAACCTTGTGTTCAGTTTTGTCCACTCACTCCAAGAAGGGCATTGAGATGCTGGAGCATGTCCAGGGAAGGGCAGCAAGGCTCAAGAAAGGGCTGGAGCACAATTGTTCTAAGAAGCAGCTGGGGTAAGTGAACAAAAGGAGTCTGAGGGGGGATCTTATTGCTGTCTACAAACTCCTGACAAGAGATTGGAGTGAGAAAGAGGAAAGCTTCTTCCCCCTAGTAGCAAGTGATAGAGCTAGAGAGAACAGCTGCAGGTTGTGCCAGGGGAGGTTTAGCTGGATGTTAGGTAGAAATTCTTCACTGAAATGTTTGTTGGACATTGGCACAGGCTGCCCTGGACAGTGATGGAGTCACTGTCCACAGGGGCATTTAAAGGACACATAGACACAGTGCTGAGGGACATGGGCTAGTGGTGACCTGGGCTTAGAAGTCTCTTCCAACCAAAGACATTCTGTGATTCCATAAAATACTTCCCAGGTTGGGGACCTTGGTACAGTGCCCAGCTGCAGCCCTTTGCAGCTGCTCTGCAGTTTCTGGCTGCTGAAGGGATTTCATGCTGCAGTCTCTCTAGGGTAGACAAGTTCCCTTTGGGTACTGGGAAGTGATGGGAGCATGTCCCAAGGTAGTAGATGAGCGTGTATCCCCCGGCAGAGAAGTAGAATTAATATCCCCCCTCTCTAGCTTGCTGCAGTTCCTTTTTACCTCCATGTAGTGTTATCTCAATGCTGACTACAATCAACACTGTACTTTCCCTTTCCTATTGTTTGTTATCCCTAGTTCGTGTGGTTTTGCAAAATCTTGCTATTTTCAGTGTCTTTGGCTTTCTTTTCCAGTCTTCTAGTTGTTGATGAAATCAACATAAGTTTTCTTTCTAATCTGAAATCAATATAAGTTTTCTTTTCTCCCTCAAAGTGTTTACAGACTGCTCCAAACATAGCCCAGCAGGATTCTGGTTTTAGCTGAAATTAACTGTCATACATCGGATTTGTTTATCTCTTCACATCCTTCCATCACAGATGTTTGTCCTTTGGCTTGTTCCTCTTTCCAATTAATTTTTGATTGTAGTTTGAAACACCTTCTGTCTAACCAATTTCCCCCCAAATCAAATAGTTCCTTTCTTTCCCCTTCACCTACAGCGATTCCCCAAACTCAATGTTATTTACTTCTAGTTGAAAGTGACCTTTGTATTCAGCTGTTTCAGACAAAAGTTGTTACAATCAGCTATTTTTGATGCTATCCTCTTTCTTCCTCTTCTTGAATTATGAAACTGCAGTGAGGGTTGTTGCCAGTTACGTGTGAGGACTAACAGCACACAATGCATGATGTGGATGATGGAGCTCATTTTCCATGCTGATGCCCCAAAGCTTCTTTTGGGATCCATCACTAAGTTCTAGGTATCATAGAAACACTAGAGATTGGAAGGGACCTGGAAAGATCATCTAGTCCAATCCCCCTGACACAGCAGGGTCACCTAGACCAAGTCACACAGGAACACATCCAGGTGGGTTTTAAACATCTCCAGAGAAGGAGACTCCACAACCCCCCCTGGGCAGCCTGTTCCAGTGCTCCGTCACCTTCACTGGGAAGACGTTCCTTCTGATATTGATGTGGAACCTCCTAAGTTCCAGCTGGCACCCATTGTCCCTCATCCTATCATTAGATGACACTGAGAAGAGCCTAGTTAATTAAAAAGGTAGTTAACTGAAAAACCAGAACTATACTGGCAAAGGCAGTCCTGACCAAAACAGTGCAACTGGCCACCAGCAGCTCTTAAAGCATAGAATTTCCTTGTTTTCTAGCTAGTTTGTGGAAATCAAATGTAAGAAAAGAAATTGTTTTCTCAAGGTGACATCTCTGACAAGTCTGAAACTGGGCTGTGCAAGCTGCTTCCAGCTTTGGTTGTTGGCCTGACCAACAGATGCTACAACTGCTTAGGCTAACAGCACTGCTGAACTGCAGTTCTCAGGCTCTGTGCACTGGCTAACCAAGAAGCTCTGGGCTGCTAACTCTGGGAAGTGCTAGACTGGGAGACTGTGTCAGGAGACTGCCTACCAGCAGAGCAGAGCCCAGGGCTGCAGACCTGCCTCAGAGGACATGCAGACAACATGAAACTGCAGAATCCATGAGGGGGGCAAGCAGATGGATTCTGGCTTTTAACAGGCTGGTGTAAAAAAATGGGTTTGCAGACCCCATCTTTCTGGTTTTGGGTTTTTTTTCTGCTGCACTTGCACGTTGCTACGGAGTTCTGAGCAGCCAGCTCTCCTTGCAAAGTCAGGAGAGATGAATGGAGAGAAATGGAGAGCGTGCAGGAAATAGCTGTGGTTCTAATAGCTGCGTGGCAGCTCATTGATATGCAAGTGCAACTGTTAGAAATGCTATAAACTCCACAGAGGAGAGGAAGGTAATTTGACAGCACTACAGGAAAGCTAATACAAGGCTGATGGCAGGAACGAGCAGTTGGTTTAATTCTTCAGTTCTCCAAGTGACTCTCCATGTGACTTTGTGTCTTCGCTGAGATGCTTTGCTGAATTGCTATAGCTGATTTCCCTTGTCATGGAAGGACAGTTATTTCAGTACAGGGTTGTGTTGGGTGTTAGGAAGCCCTTCCTCACGGAAAGGGTGATGAGATACTGGAACGGACTGCCCAGGGCAGTGGTGGAGTCCCCATCCCTGGAGGTGTTGAAGGACAGCCTGGCTGTGGCCCTTAGTGCCCTGGTCTGGCCGATGGAGTGATGTTAGGTTCTAGGCTGGGCTGCATGAGCTCAGAGGGCTTTTCCAGCCTCAGTAATTCCGTGATTCTTTTGAAATGTTTGACTTGTCAACATTCAGTGACTGACTTCTCTTTAGAATGAGTCCAAATGATCTAATTAATTTAATTAAGAATTACACTTGGAAATGTGATTGATTACAGAAAACAATCCCAGTAGGTTTGAGTATGCTCAGGTTAATTGAAGAGCTAAGCTGAGGAAGGAGAGATGTGCAGAAGGCTGCATGTAGGTCCCTTCTTTTCCAGTGAGAAGACTCTGTCACTTTTTAATGTCTTTCGTAGCTCAAGTGCAAAACTTGACAGCAGTTACCTTCACTGTATCTACATGAATCCTACATTATGACTTCAATGAGAGACAACCTCATGTGAGATTCTTCTGGTCCCATTTTGAAGACTGCTTCAAACTTTATCAGCTTTTCTGAGAACGAAGGGTAGAAGGTTTTCTTTTTTCCCAGGACCAGGTTCAGTAAAGCCCCCAGGTTCAAACATGTCGTGGTAAGCTGAAGAATGGATGTGTGCACACAAACTGCATCTTAGAGTCATCTGTACAATGGGCACGTTCTCAACGTGCTTTGCTAAAGAATGACATTAGAGAGGTAATTGAAGAGAACTATTTTTCTTTAATTATGAAGTCTCCTGCTCAAAACTGGCAGGAGTTTCGTGCCTCAGATTTCTTTATATTAATAGGGCATCCACATTATGTTACAGAACAAATATGGTAAAAGAATAAGTTTCAAAAGTTTACAGTGGGTATTTTATTCTCTCACAAGCTCCATAATGAAGATATTTATCTCTCCATTAATTAAGAGATATTTGTGGTTTCCCAAGAGGTTCTGCATGGATTTAGGATGACTAACAGGGTTTGTCACATCTCATGAAACAGCTCATCAGCGTGATGTATCTAACCCAGCATTCCCTAAACCAGCATTGCCAGGGGTAAACAAAGTTCAAGGAGTTTTCTCGTGCTCTGTTCACGCGCAGGAGAAATTTAGGACAATGCTCATTGTAGTGAATAAGAAATATTCTCAGAATCTAAGCTGCCAGAACCTCCAAAGCACACACTGTAAACATTTCACTTCTACAGTGACAGCTAAGTGAAGATGCCTTGCTCATTATCCATAAAGAATACGTGGCACAGATGAGCTCAGAATGTAAATTTGTAAGGAAATGGAGAAAATATAATTCATTTTTCATGCAGAAATGTGTTGGGTTGTTGTTTTTTTTTCCTTGCTGAAAGATTCACAGAAAATGAATTAGTGGAAATCTAGCAAATGTGTTGTGTTGGTAATACTGTGAAAATACTTCTCAGCTCCAAAGGAAGTGAAGAGAGGCTCAAATCACTGAAGTTAAATGGAAAATGGGAGGAACAAACAGGTCCTCAGTCCTAGCTGTTCATTATAGCAATTCCACATAAATGACAGAAATTAGGCAAAATTTAGGAGAAAGACTTGTAGTTTGCTGAGATGTGGTATGAAATGCATTAACTACATGTTAAGCTTCACCAGAGCTTCTCAAAATGTGCTTTACAAAGAGAGAGCCGAGGCTGCCCTGAGTGCACCTCTGTGAGCTGTGTCAGTTAAATGTCTGCGTGCACTTACCTAAACTGCGGGCGTTTTGATGACAGGTTTAATTTTCTTGAAAGATGAGGGATTTACTGCAGTGCAGAGAGAAGCCTATTTGTTTACTAGTAGGTGAGTTCAGGCAGCCATGATTTAAGTTTCCCAAAACAATAAGAGGCTGGTTGGTATTTCGAGAGTCAAATCCATTATTTACATGGCTGGGCTGTGCGGGTGTCTGCAGCAATGTCACACTAACCTCCATGAATTCTTGATTGAGGAATAAAAAATTAACCATACAGACTGATGAGGATCACTGCTATGGAGAGACAAGTCATTTTAAAACAAGCACAGTCGTGTGAAGAGGCTGTCAGTGACACAAATACCCACCTGCACAAACCCCAGAGTAATACCTAATGCTGTAGGATTTCCAGGGAGGATTAGTTCTGTGCATCCCCCTGTCCTTCACACCTGCCTACGGGACAGTCGCTTACCATTGGCTTGGATTTCCTGACTTGCTAGGTTGTCTACACTTCCCTCAGCCATGCAAAAGAGATTCAGATTAATATTCAGACTACAATTCACCTCCACCAGGTGATGGCCTGGCAGCTGCTCATTCCCTGCGCCCCCCTCCATTGAGTGTGAGTCCATCGACCCCTGCCTGCCGCTGTGGGGTGTGGGGGTGCCGGAGTCAGTCAGCAGAACCAGGCATCCACAGCAGTGCAGGGATAACAGACAGCTCAGGAGCAGTGAAATCAAATCACAGTGACAGGCTCATTTTATTAGGCTGTGGAATAATGGTGATGGGATTATTCAGAAGAACAAAAGTGAAAACCAGAACTCTTGTCTAGTTTGTTTCTTAGTAACAGCTCAAGTGGAGATTGTCTGTGATGCTGAGACTCGTGCTGAACATTCCAAACATTGCCTCCATTTTATAAGCTACTTCCCCAACCTCAGCCTTGTTTGTTTTGATACAGGTTCTGGCTTCATTTTTTCTTTCTTCTGAAGCATCACCTGGTGACCTGTCCATCATTTAAACCAGTCACCTCCCTTATAATCACATAAATATCTGAGTAGAAGCCAGAGCCAGCAGTACATCTACACCACAGTTAGGTACAAAGGAGTTTTCCAAGGGCTTTCTGTGTGAGTACATATCCATGTTACCCCTGTGTGGTCCTGGATTCAGTTTGGCTGTAGCTTGGTGACTTCTTTGTTGCCTCGGTGAGGATTATGTTTTCTTTTTATTGTAAAGTGCTGCCTTACTGCAGAAATCTCCTTGCAGTGAAACTGAATTTAGAATCAATCACAGATTGGTTTAGGTTGGAAGGGAGCTCAGAGATCATCTAGTTCCAACCCCCTCCCATGGTCAGTGACACCTCTCACCAGACCAGGTTGCCCAGAGCCCCATCCAACCTGGCCTTGAACACTTCCAGGGATGGAGCAGCCACAGCCTCCCTGGGCAGCCTGTGCCAGTGCCTCAGCCCCCTCACAGGGAGGGATTTATTCCTCAGCTCTCTTCTAAATCTCCCCTGTCTTAGCTTTAAACCTTCCCCCCTGTCCTCTATCACATTTCTTTTGTATTGCTGTGGTTTCTCTCTACAGAATCTGGAGCTTTTTGCTGGGTTATCATCTTGAACTTGTGGACCTCTGTAATGTCCCTTTGGTCTAAACAGATGGAAGGACATAATTCAAAGTTCATAGCCAGAAGAGCTTTAAACTGCTGTGAAGGAGTCATTCGTGGTCTGAGATCAGGATGATCTCAGCAGAGCAGATTTAAACTAGAGAGTGAAGAGTCTTCATTTGACTGCTCAGGTTTTTTTGCAGAGTGAGACAAGGTCTTTGTGAAAACCAGAAATGGCCAAGAAGGTCACCTTTGGTACTGGTACTCCTTCAGAAACCTCACTTTTTGTTCTTCTGTCAAAATGAAAAAGCCTGTATTGTCACAAGCTGCTGTGTTCCATGCTCCTTAGTTTTCTCTGGATAAAAGAGAACTGGAGGCAGTTAAATGCTGCTTTCCCAGCCTGCAAGGACCTTCAGCAAGGCCAGTTTCCACCTCTGACCAAAGCCTTTCAGTAGTGACTATTCTTAAAGGATTCATTGCACTATTTTCTTACTGCCCTAGGAAATGATAAGCATCCCTTGCTGCTGTCTTTCACTCCGGGGATTAGGAGTCTTAATACTCATAAATTTTAAGGATTCTAATCACTGTTGTGTCAGTGAGCTCTGGGCAGTGGTCAGAAGTGACAGAGGAGGCTGCAAAGTGAGCTCATACACCACTTGACAGTCTAACTGCACTGAGGGGAAGTTTATGGGGGAAATTTCAAACCTATTGATTGCTGTAGTTCACAGGAATCTCACCAGTATTAAACATAGACCCCAAAGACAGCTACAAGCCTGCTAATAGTGAGAAATCCATAGTAAAGGATTTTAAATATCTTTACGTATAGGTTTGAGATGCTAAGCGATAAAGCTCTTTTATTTTGGGTGTCTGTCAGCGTTGAATAAACAGCTGCAGCATAGAAACAGTCGAGAACTTCTCTTTGAAAATGCTTGTGCCAGAGCTTTTAACAGCCCAGTCACAGCTTAAAGAGACCTTTCAAATCCTTTCAAGCTGTGTCAACGTGAAGTCCCCTGTTTGGGGCCAGAATGATGGAAGAAATCCCGCCCGTTTCCCAGCTACAGCGACTGTCTTTTTGCCTAGAGGTTGGATATTTGAAAATACGACGCAGAGTTCTGCCTTTCCTGACACATGGTGCTTATGTTCTCTGCAGGTAACTCTTAGGGCACTGGGACCTTTTACATAATTCATTTTCTAGTAATATTCTCCAAATACAGCACAATTTGTTGAAAGCACTTCAAGTCGTTAAAAAATAATCACTATTGACCACAAATCTTAAACTTCCATGTGAAGGAAAGGGCACGTGTGTTGCTTTCTGAAGGGCTTTGCAGCTTTCATCGTGCTGATCCATGTCCAGCCCTTTTCTTAACGCACTTACAACAGATTTGTTTTGTTGCTGCAAGATTACGAAGTGTTTCTTCCAACACTCTTTTATGTCTTTGCTTTAGGCTGTGCACGTCTTTAACCTTGGAGGTCCATAATGGCAGCTGTAAAATTCAGTTGCCTCCTAGAGACAGCCAGAATCAGGCACATGAGGTGGACTGTTCCATTCATGAATGAACCTCTCACCTCTTCCCTAGAACAGCTTGAGGATAGGAGTTGCCTCGCTGAGAGTATCCTGGCAACAACTCACTGTGTGAACAGAAGTGGGAAGCTTAGACCGAGGACCTCAACAGCTGGGGACTGCCATTGTATGACATGAGGTGTGGAGAGCAGGAAAGAAATCTGGTTTGAAGACGACCCAGACAGGGATTAATGGTTCAAAACCATATTGTAACGTTTGTAAGTTGTCATCCTCCCCTCCCAGTCAGCCTTTCCTACCGCCTGCAGTCTTTGCAAACGTTCAGGTGTTACCCGCGTGCGGCGTTCACCATCAATAATCTCACAGCAGTTTAACAGAGCTCTCTAGGAGTAACCTCAACCAGCTCTGACTCCTCTCAGCAAAAGATGGGAAAATACTTGATTGCTTCTACCTCTGCGTAACAGAGCAGTGTGAACTGGAGACTCAGTCAAGGTGTGAAAGGCAGTCTGGGGTAAATAGAGATCTTACAAATGGCACCAAAAACTGGTCTGTACTGCTGAGAGAAAAAAAAACAGATTGATTTCTTATTGTTCTGCTCGCTTTGGGTTGATTTAAAACAAAAAGCATGGCATGTTGTGATGAGGATGATCCAGAGTAATGGCTTTTGAAAGTGAGTAGCTCTTCTCTCTAAATATTTGCATTTTAGACTGAATTTATTCGAGTGGGCTTTTCTGTTTGGCAGAGTTTGCCTCCCCGCAGACAATGACTCCCAGGAGCAGCTCGAGCTTGGTGCAGCCCAGGAAAGTGGCACTAATATGTTAACAGCTGCTCACTACAGCAGAGGTACAATGACCTTGGTGTACCATCATTAATTTCCCCAAAACAAACCATCCAGAACTAGTGCTAGTAGAAACAATTTGAAGAACATCAGCATATAGTCAAACTTATTTAGTTCCTGACATTGATAGAAGAGTTGGTGCCTTTTGGACTGGATCTCATCATGACCGCAGAGGTCGGGCTCTTGCTTTCCCTAAGTGTTGCAGGAATGTTTGGTTTGATGGGGACCCTTGGGTTCACTCCTGTCAGAGGTGGAAATGAGCACCCAGCCATTAGAAATCCTTGGCTAACTTCACAGGCTTCTTTTCTAATCAGAATACATGTGAGCGTTGACATGGAACTTTGTCTTCATTTCCGCACCTCGCAGCCTCAAAGCACCACTGTATAAATTATGTAGCAGGCAACACATCCCTCTGGAATAGGGGTGTTTATGGATGTACTAGGCAGGTTCTTTAGCTCGTGGCAATCGACCACGGCACAGCCATGCTGAGTTCTGTCACTTGAGGCTCCAGCCCAAGCACTCTGTGCTGTTTCCCAGTCCTGTCCCTTGGAATACCCATCACAGAATACAGTAGAGTAGAATCATAGGGATCTCCAAAGAGCGTGTAGCCCAATCCCCCTGCAGTGAGTAGGGACATCTTCAAGTAGATCAGGTTGCCCAGAGCCTTGTCCAGCCTCAATTCCCTGAGCAACTCCCTCCCTGGGCAACCTGCTCCAGGGTTCAACCCCACTCCTGATAAAGAACTTCCTAATCCCATTTCAATCTGCCATTCTCTAATGTGAGATTGCAACTCGTCCTGTCACTCCAGACCTTCGTAGACAGCCCTTCTGCAACCTTCTTGTAGCCCCCTTTGGGGACTGGAAGGTCACTATCAAGTCTCCCTGGAGCCTTATCTTCTCCCTGCTAAACAACCCCAGCTCCCTCAGCCTGTCTTTGTAGCAGAGGAGCTCCAGCCCCCTGATCATTTTCATGGCCTCTGGATCTGCTCCACCAGGTCCCTGTCCTCCCTGTATTGAGGGCTGCAGAGCTGGATGAAGGACTCCAGGTGACTAACGGGAGTTCCCTTCAGCTCTGTTGTGTTTCTACTCTGCATTGCCGGGTTCCCAGGGCAGCCCCAGGGCAGGGGAGGGCAGGACACAGGGAGGCCACCCAAATTCATTAAACTGCGCAAAGCTTCCAGAGATGTAGATTTCCTGGAGCTCTGAGCCACAGTTCATCATTAATGGAGTTATTGGGTGAAGTTCATCGTAATGTTTGACCTCCTGTTTAGGAGCCTGATGATGTGTGAAAGCCTTGCTGCCAGAGAGGAGTGATGGTGATGCAATTTTAGGGGCTAATGATTCCACTGACCTAATGTCCTCATACAGCTGCTTTCTATTACTGTCGCTTAACTGGGACATGGTAGGCTCAAGGGACTGGCTTTATATAATGAGCTGGCTGTGCAATTATGGCAGCTACTGCAGGACACTGGAGCTAAATCTATCTCGGTTTTGCTTCATCATCTATTTTTATATTATTGTGGCATAATGTGGACATTCCAAAAAATTGGTCTTTATTGCTCCTAGGTGAAATGAATAGTGCTAATAGCGCTGCTGGGAGGCAGTGACGGGGAGGAAAGTGTTCCACAGCTGCCTGTCCACACATTGTCCTCTCGCCTTGATACTCTACAGACACACAAAATCATTGACTTGTGGAGAAAAATCACCAGAGAACTTTTGTTCTTATGTTCATATTGTAGATCATTTGCATATTGTAGATCATTTGCATCTTGCTGGGTTAAGAAAGTAAGGAGCGTTACTGGACTTTGGACCAGAATCCATGGGAGAATTGTTTACTTTGACTGTTTACCTGGAGATCTTTTATTTACCTTGGATTTCAGATATCATTAATTGCAGTTGTGCTCTGGCTTCTTCATAAACCCCTGCATTCTAAGAAGTATGAAGCCCTAGTTTGCTTAGGGAAATGGCACAGATTACCATGTGTTACGATGAAGGGTTCATGTGGATGCAAAGGTCTGGATAAAGTAGGCTTAGGTTTACTTCTAAGAGGGCAGCTTACAAAGCTTACTTAAAACACTTGGTACTTTCAATGGTCAACTCATTAGGCACTGTTTTCCCTCATTATAGGATTAATGGAATTTATTGCCCATATTAAAAAATAACCACCTGGCATGTTCTCTCCAGTGATTTGTAAAAGTGAGTTAAAATGTTAAAGCAGAAACCACTGCGTTTTCAAACTGCCTTGGAACAGACAAACACATGTGCAGCACATTTCATGAGGTATATTGTACATGTTATTGAAGAGAAATGTTTGGGGGATTGTTTTCAGTTTATTTACTTATTTGGATGAGTTTATTCAGGTTATCCTACAGAAAAAGTGAAAATAAAGACTGGAACTTCACATATTAAGTGAAGTATCTGTGATAGCCACTCCACACTTAGCATCGTGATATACATAGGACATTTAGTTGAAGGTCTTAAACAGCTAGGCAGTAATAACTGAACATCACTATTACTATGATGAAGTAGTTAAGGGCAGATGTGCTTTCCCTGGCTGTTAAAATTGTTGCCCGTATACTTACTGAGTTTCCATAAATTTGAAGTAATCTAATGCTGTTGTCCACAGCAGTAAAGTGAGCAAAATTTAATTAAAGATGCATATCTATGAAATATGAGTCTTGATTCCACCTGTTCTCCATTCAGCATATTCCACCCATGTATGTCCTATAATATATTGGATTTTTTCAATGGGTAGCCATGTGTGACAGCCAGAGATAGAATATTATGCTTAGCCTTTTGGAAGACCCAGAGAGCTGGCCCTGCAGTATGTTCAAGGAACATCTCAAATTTGCATTCAGGAGGATTTTACCCACACAGCTCCTGTGGGGCTGAGGGCTTTGCTTGTTTTAATTCAAGTGTGCTCCCCGCTCAGACCGGTGTGTAACGCACAACCGGTTACTGAAAGAGAATAAATAGCTGGGAATGAGCAGGTGGTATGGAGTCACAGGAAAAATGGCCAAGGGCAGGAGGAGAATGGGATAGGTGCATGCCACAGCTGTATCATAACAACACACTTGGAACTGTGGCCTGAAACAGAACATGACTATGAACTGGCTGGTTTCAGTGCTGAGCAGCAGCAATCCCAGCTTTGGCCAAAATTGAAGATATAGTTGTTTAGTTTCATTTGTTTAGTTTCATTTCCCAGCCTCACAGTCCTCCTCATGGACTGTGCCAAGTTTTCCACTTTCTACAGTCTCAATTTGTCCAGTTTGCTTACTGTGATGAAGGGAGGAGTTGCCATAACTGGACCTCTTCAAGCCCTCACAGTAAGTTTGAAAGCACTTATCCAAGAATTTAATGAACATAGAATTGTGTTTTCACTTAGACCTTTAGCTGAGCGTGAATCAGTGCGGTATTACAGAATCATAGGGTTGGAAGGGACCTCTAAAGATCATCTAGCCCAACCCACCGACAACAAGCAGGGCCAGCACTCACCAGACCAGGTTGCCCAGAGCCCCTTCCAGCCTGACCTTGAATGGCTCCAGAAATGGGGCTTCCACCACTTCTCTGGGCAGCCTGTTCCAGGGATCCACCACTCTCAGATTAAAGAGCTGTTTCCTCCTGTCCAGCCTCAGTCTGCTCTTCTCCAGCTTCAAACCATGACCCCACATCCTATTGTCCCCTGTCCTTGGGAACAGTCTTCCCCAGCCTTCTGACAGCCCCTTTCAGGGACTGGAAGGAAGGAAACAACCTAAATGGGTTAGTTTGGATCAGGTTCCACCTTGCTGTTACTCAGCCACTTTTGATTTATAACTGGAGACCCCAAGTGTGTTGATAGTCTGGGGAATATGAACGTAGTGATGGATTTTACTTTGCTGTCTGGCACTGCTTGTAGAGAGCAAGAAGGAGGTGAATAAAAACTAATGAATCATAACTGACCTAGCAAGAACGAGGTACCTTTGGCACATGTATTTTTGTGTGCTTGTGATGAGGGATTTAAAGGTGTTAGAAGAACAGTTTTGACTTATAGGTCTATTTATTTATCATGATTACTTCACTAGACTTGGCCTGATACAGCAGATTTTCACATTCCATAGGCGCAGTGCTTGTAGTGCTGTAGTAATTAAAGTATTACAGTGTGGGTTTGCTGCTTTCTTCTGATTTGGTCACCACCTAAGGTGCCAGAGCTTTCATTACAGCAGTGCTAAAGGGACAGGCTCGTTGGCTGCTTTGGTGGGGGTTTTTTCCTGTTCTGCTGGAGCTGTTTATCACAGTGAACAGGGTATTGCAGCTAACTGTTCATGTAGCAGAGGTGTAGTGGAGAACACTCAGCATAGGGTGCTTTCTCCCCTCACCCATCACAAAATAGCCCCCACCTTTACAATTCTGCTTGGTGAGCTGTGAATCACATCGGGGGTACATTGTGAATCCTCAGGAGGCAGACGAGGGAAAAGGGGGTAAACCCAGTGGGCAGTTAGTCTTAGGTCTGCCCCAACATGGATTCAGAAATTAATAAACTGTTAAGCACAGTGATCATCAGAGTGTAGTTCTGCACACTGCCTGAGCTTAGTGAGACAAACCTTTCAGAGCAGTATTTCATGTCTGGTTAGATAAATGCCAAGCCATTCCCAAACCCCTGTCAAGCTTCTGTTCTTGATCTCCTTGTCAGGGCAAATCTTAATGAGTTACCTCGGAGGTGTCTGGACTGCCATCGTTTCAGTGCTGCTTCAGCAGAGGAGATATTGGTTAGCAGTGAGCACGGGTGACACAGGCTCTTCCAGGATTATCTGCTGGTCAGACATTTTATGGCTGAGAAATGAAAATCTCTCTCTAAAGAAAAAAAATAAGAAGAGTGACCTGCCTCACTCTCTCCTGCTTTCCTGATTCTCAAGGCAGAGATGGAATGACACGACCTGCATTCAGCCTTATGCTCCACTCTCAGCTACACAAAAGCCATCGTGATACTGGTGTTTGTCTTCTAACCAGCCCTAACAGCAAAGGCATGTGGGGTGGCTCGCATGCTGTACTGCAGTGCCATTACCTGCTAGAGTACCTGTCTGATGAAGGGAACAGCTCTCAGCTTGCTTCATTAGCATCATTGTGCAAATGAAACGAAATAAAACTCATCTTCTCTTGGCATCGACATTTACAATCTTTAATTGTTTATTTTTAAGTTGGTTTTTCTTTAATTCTCAGAATATTTGTTCCATTGTATTCTAAATGACTTCCTAAAGTTCGAAGAATAAAGAAGGTTTTCTTAAGGTGATTGTAAATCCTTGTTTGCAGCATTTTTGCTGTTTAACCCTGCTTCAGAAATGATGATGTTCACGGTGAAGCAGAGCAAAGGTGTGCCTTGAGTTGAAGGACCTTTGCTGCTGCTCCTTCAGCAAGTGGTTGTGTAACACAGGCCATGTCCATGTCTTAGGTAAGTCTGAAACAAGATGAGCTGAACACGAGCAGACACTGATAGGGCAAGAGGAAATGGCCTCACACTAGCCCAGGGGAAGTTTAGGTTGGACACAAGGAAAAACTTCTACCTGGAAAGGGTCCTTAGGCCTTGCAACAGGCTGCCCAGGGAGGGGGTTGAATCGCCATCCCTGGCCATGGAGATCTGAAGCTCAGGGACAGGGTGTAGCAGTGGGTTGGGACAGTTGTGTTCAGGGTTGAACTTGATGATCTGAAAGTGGGCTTTTCCATCCTAAACAATTCTACGACTTCAGTGCATTGTCTTCCCTTTTCTGGGAGTGAAAGAGCTCCTCTTTCGTTCCACAGCAACTTAGGAAGGTGGAAGGGTGGTTGCTGTGGGGTTAGTGTGTGCAGGATTCTGGTGAGGTGCTGAAAAATCTATCAAGGAAATCTCATCTCTAGAAAAATGAGATGCACAGAAAAAGGGCTTCACACGTGGCTGCGACAGGTCAGCGAAACGGTTATTGACTTCAGGCAGGTGCTAATGAGAACCCTGACTCATCACACAGCCCTTTCAGCTTTTCCCCATTTTTTAATCTTTGTGCTTTTATACGAGATATTTCTTAATACAAAATGAGCTTTCAAGCTTCATGTTTCAGGAGGTTTTTCATGGAAGGGAGTTTATTTCTTTGTACCTAGGTGCTGGTTTGAGATGCATAACAGGAACAATGTGGGTGCTGAATTACAACGGTAAACAGTGTCCTTCTAATTAATTCTGGAGGGTGGGAACTGTGCCTGTGTGCACCTCCAGGTAAGACCTTTCTGACTGCTAAGAGCAGCAAACACAGTTCAAAGGACTGTTTGTGGTATTTTACCGTTACCTCCGTATCTGTATTTTTGTCAGTGTTCTGGGAATCCTCGTGTGGGATGGGGAGCTCTGAATCGAGTGCAACTTTCACAAGTAGCAGAAAAAGCCATTTTTAAGGCTGTTTTCTGTCAGTCATGGATAGCTTCTAGCACAAGAAGAATAAATTGCAGCTTTTCTGAGTAAGTGACATAAACCCACGGGGGCTTTTTTATGTCACAGAGGGATTATTGTGAGAAAGACAGGAATCTCTCAGGCAAGCTGTGATTTCTCTTGATGAAAGCCCTGTGTCCTGAGCCGGTGCATGAGGCATCGGGGGGCAGAGGAAGGACATAGTACCTCATGCAAGCCATTGGAAAGACCGATCGGCTACCGCGGGAAGCGGGATCATCTGGTAGGAACAGGCACATTGTCCACACTCCAGTTCTCGCTCGCTGCTCCTCCCCTTGGCTTGTCCCCAGTCCTCCGCTTGTGTGGCTCATTATCGAGACATAATTCTAGTGTCTTCCTCACCCAGGATTGCCTGGGATGGGCACGGGTGGATTGGCTTTGTGTCTCGGGTGACCTGGCTGCAGATTTCGGTGGGGGCTTTGCTTAAGGAGCTCGCCAGATCTGGCAGCACCTTCTCCACTGGTTTAATTGAGCAATCACACTGTGACAGACAACTTCTGCAAAAGCCTACAGCAAAGAGTGACTGGCGAGCAGCTACCCTTTGTCATACATATTACAGCACTCTTGTGTCTTCATCCACCAACTGCTCGAACATGACAGATGATCCAGCTGCTGGCTTCGGGAACTGGGGGAGGGTGCTGGAAATCCGTCACGCACATCGAATGATAACTCCCTGTGTTAAGATACATAGACTTAAACAAAGGTCTCACTTAGAACTTGGAGATAGTTGTCAGGTCTTCACAGACTAACAACGGTCAGCTCATTAATTTCGTGAGCGTTATTTGACCTATAATATTAAATTAATGTGTTTTACTGTTTATTAATTAAACATTAGCTTGAGGAATGTCATCATTTTAAATAGGAGCACTCCATCTCTGTCTTGACTTCCATAGAGAGCTGTTGATTATGAACTTTCTGGTCCCTCTGGGAGGACTTGGCAGTTTTCAGAAATAGCTCTGGAGATGTTCATTTCTCTGTGTCCAGCCAGGGGACCTCAGCCTTCTCTCAGCTCTGTGGGGCTGGTGCTGTGTTTTGCTACCAGGGTAACCTGCCTTAGTGTGGTGGTGTCTGCAGAGCTCAGAAGCGTGCTTTTTCTCAGCAGGATCTCTGCAGTGAGGTGTTTGTCACTCCATTTGATGGTTTTTAATCAGTATCCCTGGGCATACGAGTGCACTAATGAAATTTGACAAAAACGTAAAGCTGGGAGGAATTGCTAATATAAAAGAGCCTGGAATGTTATCCAGGAAGAGATGGATGGTCTAGCAGATTGAAATAAAGGGAGTGAATTGATGTTAGTAACACCAAGTGGAAGGTCATGCTTCTAGGAACTGACTAGAATTCAACTGCTGAACTGGGATTTATCAGACAATAACTTGGAGAAGAAAAATATGGGCAGAGCATGCCCAGTGGTCTAGTTAGCCACCAGGTGACTATAAAGGAACAGGAAGATATAGCTGTATAAAAGAGAAATATAGTCCTTGGACATGTAAGGTGAATTATTAAAACAGAAGAGAATTTAATTATATTGGAAGGCATTAGTGAGGCCTTGGTTGCAGGAGCCTCGTTGTTCAGTCACATTCACATTATTTACCTCCTTGATGGAGAGCGATAGGCACCTCTGAATGGTGGTTTAGAGCAGGATTTATGAGGGCTTCAGGAAACTCTACTCCAAATTGTGCTGCTTGGAGCTGAGCTGGGGTTTGGGTGTATCCTCTACAGCGTATGCTTCCAGTAATTACATTTTAGTAAGGAGAGAGTAACTCTACTGAATTCTTTGGTGGAAAGACCTTCTGGTGAGAGGAGGCTGGTGGAGTGACCTGTGAAGCCTTATGGGATGCTAGCAGAGAATGGGTGTGATGACTTATATAAGGTTTGTGTTGGAAGAGAAAAATAGCTACTAACACTAAAGAAACTTGATAGAGAGGAATAGCATCAGCTACCAAAAAAAACCCCAGGCAATAGGTCGTTAGTGAAAGAGTGGAATTTAAATAAGGTAAGTTCTGCTTGTTTTGAGAGAAATTCTTGAACAGCCTTCAAAAATCCTATTAGTGACAAAAGATAGGCATTGAGAATGGAGCTGAATCTGGTTTGGAATCAGGGTAAATTAAATAACCACTTGTGATTGCACGTGCCTGGTTGTGATGTGACAGGAGTTCATTTCCATTCCTCAGTTCCTTTGAAATAATTTTGTCATGAATCCACGGATGACTTCTGTCAAACAGCAGCTCTGCACACACTCGCCTTCTCTTGCGGCTCAGGCTGGGTTCCGTTCCATAAAGCCTGTTCTCTCTCTCCTTTCCCCTCCCCTCAAACTGAGTCATGACCAGTCACTCCCTCTCCTGCTCCTAAAAGCTGGGGAGAGTGGGTGCTTTCTTTGAAAAGTGATTATTAACACCCAAAGGAAGAAAAACTGTGGTGTCGTGTAGACAGAATTATAGCAGGGTGTCAGTCTTCCATTTGCGAGGAGATTATTAAGGGGCTTTTCAACCTCGTAGAGTTGTGTCAATATTGTGACATCAGCCTCTAACAAAGAGTCTGTGGTTTGCAAACAGCCTCCATAGCTTATTAACTTTGTGCGTGGTGCTCGACCCCCAAAATTGAAGTGTCTGTTCAAAGTGTTTAAGTTGCTTCAATATAAGTAACAATCGTGTCTGCATCGCCGGCGTGGATTTTAGTACAAAGAGAAGAACAGTTTTGAACTGTTCTGTTTTGAACCACAAACTGGTTTAGGCTAGAAGAAACCTCGGAGACCATCCAGTGCCAACCCCCTGCCATGGGCAGAGACACCTCTCACCAGACCAGGTTGCCCAGAGCCACATCCAACCTGGTGTCTAACCCGTTTTGGTGTGTTGTCTACCCAAGATGTCCTGAGTATTCCTTTGCTTTTAATTTATACCTGGCTTTGCCTCTGCTGTGTGTGAGAGGTGAAGTGTCTCCTGGAAGTGTGAAAGACAGTTCTCTGCAGCTCCACTCCCTCCAGCCATAACAACCAATTGATATCATCTACCTTGCAAGCAAATGAATCCCACTCCTGTTTGGTCAAATCAATACTAATGTATTTTTCCTGTAATTTTCAGGTTTTGACAACACTGGCTGCCAGCAAAGCTGAGGTAGGAAATCCTCTCTCATACTGGTGGAATGTTAAGCAGCTGTGTGTGATTCCTATCATGGGGCTGGCTTTCCAGAGAGTTGTGGGGTGAACGTTTAAGAGACCTCGCTCTGGCACTTGAGCTCCTTCTAGTATTTAATGAGCCACTCTTTAGAATTCTTGGCTTGTTTCACCCGTGTTTAAGCTGATAAAGTCCTCCCAGGAAAGTTTTACCGTGATGTGGTTGTTTTTGAAGGTTCTCATAGCACTGAGACTGCAGAGTTTGGGGCTTTGCTAAGCACATACAGCAACAAAAGGCGGCTGCTGGGCTTCTTCCCTGTGCCCTTCAAGGGTTCTGCTTTGCTTCACGGCAAAGGAGTTGTATCTGCTGCAAAGGCCATGCTGGTGGTTGGTGTTCCAGACTGGCATTCCTTCCAGTAAAGGTCCAGCTCCCCTCACTGAACTGCTGCCCCATGGCAAGAGCTGTTTGGCCAGACTGGGACGTGAGAGAGAACTTGAGTTGGATGACAGGATGCTACTGGCTAGGTTCTCGTGAAATCCTGGAGCAGCATTAACTCTGTTGTGTGTTGCCTGTAGTTCAGACTGATCAGTTTGGATTCACATTTTGGTTTTCCAGCTTTTCCATTCACGTGTCAGGAGTTTACACGGTTGTAGCTGGTCTAACTCTGTTCTTAGAGGAGAAACTCTTAGGAGTTTGGGGGTGTATGTTGTCTTGCTAAAGCAAAAGCGGCAGTTCTTGGTGACCACTGTTGTGCGTTACAGCGCGTTCGTCTCTGCACTTTTAATAGGTGACAGCTATTTTTATTCAGTGCACAGGTACTGACTCATTTAAATGTAATGTCAATTGGAAGCTCAGAGCCTTTCTATATGAATCGGGTCTCGGACTCACAGCAGGGAATTTGTGATGTGCTCTAAAGCTAATGTTTAACTATGACAAAATGTCTAGGTGACTCTAACTGCCATAGTCAGATAAATTTTTAATATGAACCTTTGGTAAATTAAATTGCATTATTAAAGAGAATAGATGTCAAGCACCCAACAAGATAAACTGTGGCAGTTGCTTTAAAGAAAAGGGACTCAAGTTCACTTGCTGGCTGTAAAAGAGTTTTGGGAGAAGGATTTGTAGCTGGTTTTTCCACCGTTGTGCTATTTTGAATGCCTGTTGTTCTACATGAATTGATTCCACTAATAAGTCATCACTTTGAGTTTGTTGTGTTGTAATGGGGCATTTTGGGGCTTGGATTTGTCACTGTACAGGTACTGCTATCGATTTCACTCACTCTTAAATCCTGTTTTCTATTTGTACTCTGTTCCTATCGACTTTTTCTTTTGTGAGTGTACAGTTCTAGAAACACTGCAAGTTTGTGGGTTGCTGGGTTTGTTGCATCAGATGTTGGAACTTTGACCATGGAAAACCTAACAAGAGTTAACATATCAACAATATGGTTTGGGAGTGGGCTTGGTGGAGTTTGGTTTGTGGTCAAAGTCCTTGAAGGTCTTTTCCAGCCTAAATGATTCTATGACTCCATGGGTTGTTCTTTACCAAAGCCTATCAACTGGCCTCTGGGCTTCAGCCCATGGACCAGCTCACTCAGCAAGGAGAAGAAATCTGGCTGTAAGAGATTGTCACTGGTGAATGGGAGAAAACAGCATCTAAAGTACTCAGAGAAGATGCCAAGGTTCTCCAATGCAATGAAAATCCTAACTGAATGTGAAGGATAATCAGGGCAGTATCCTTGTTTGTAAGTGGTCCTACTGAGTTTGGTGGAATAACTCACTAGAATAAGAACCAACAGGAATAATAAGAATGCACAACTGATCGCTGAGGTGTTGAATACGAGAAAACTTTCAGCTTGAAGGAAATGACCCCTCTGACATAACAGCAAACTTCCCAAGATTTCTTCCGGGGACCTGCCTAGCGCTGTGTTGAGTTGGCGTAATACAGACAGCCTTGGTGTATCTTCCTGCTAACACACCTTAAATAACATTTCAGCAAGGCATAAATAACATTTTGTGCAAGACATTTCGTCAGATTTGAGAGCAGTGCCCTCAGGTTTTGACTTTTTTTCCCAATTTTCTTTCTTCCTTCCTTCCTTCCTTCTTGTCTTCCAGCCTTTCTTCCTCCCTCCTTCCCTCCCTCCTTCCTTCCCTCCTTCCCTCCCTTCTTCCCTCCCTCCCTCCTTCTTTCTCTCCCTTTCTCCCTCCCTCTCTTGAGAAACAGCTCTGAAAAAGACCCAAGCCCCAACAGCCGTGTCCTAGCTTACCGTTGTGCCACATCTTCGCTCAGTTGTGCTCCTCAGTTCTCTGCTCCTGTGTAGTGCTAGCACTGCAGGACCTCTCATCTCCTTGTGAAAAACACAAAAATCCACGTGTTTGCTTTCTGAACTCTTTTGTTAGAGCTGCTGTGTGGCTGCTCTTGAACTGTTGCTCCAAGTAGTCTTGAGATGCGATTACTCCTCGTTTGCTCGTCGGCTGACATTGCTGTGTTCCCTTGCTGAATTTTGTATGAGGGCTGAATGAGAACTTCACGTGTTTGTTTTTGCTATGGAGTGGTTTAGGAAGATACAAACAAGTCTGGGTGTTTGGTTTGGTTTTTTCCAAGTGCTTGTTGCCTCATGCTAAGAGTAGAGAAACAAGTACTTCCAGAGGAAGCTGTCAAGTCACCCGAAGACCTTTCTTCCATCTTGTAACACAAAGGGACAACAAATACTGACAGAGTCAAAGCTGCAGGCAGCAAAGCCTTCTGTGAATAATTGGCAAATCTGCCTACACTGAATCCTCTCGTTTTATAGTCTGGTGGATCTGTGAGTTAGAAGCATCTTCAGAAAGAAGAGCTTGCGCTTAAGTATTCAAATCTGAAGATTTTTGTCACAGATTAGTCTGGCCTCTTGCACAATAGAGCAGGTAAGAGATGGTGTTCATGTCAAGATGAAATGGGTCTGAGAGCAGCCCTGGGAGCAGCTGTACGCTGTGTAAATTGCCAAAAACACGCCCCATGATCTGTAATAAAATGTTCATTAAATCCCTGGTGTCACACAGAGGAATTGACTCCTTTTTGGGGTCTGCTAGAGGTAAACAGCAAGCTGATTTTCACTTTTGTCCGCTCCAGAAACCATCTCATCCAGTGAACTGTGTCACCTTGTATCGTGTCCTTTCTTAAATCACCTTTGTGCTGGGGCAGGCATCACTGCTTTGCCCCTTTCTGAAACAGAAGTTGTTACCAAAACAGAGGACAGAAAGCTGCTCAGGGTTCCTGTTCTCCTCCCGTGCCGCGAAGTTCAAGGCTGACTTCTCGTGAGAAGCTGGAGGTTGTGCCTGATGGAAATACAAGTCAGGTGAGACAGTGTGTGAGCTCTTTGCCAACCTTTATGCGAGGAGTGTCAAGGCAGCCTTTGTTTTTGCTCTCATAAAGAGAGGGCTGCCCCTATGTCTCAATAAAATTGGAAATCAGAATCAGCTCAAAGCCAAGGAGGTTATTAAATCAGAACTTGAGGAAAACCTCCGAGGAGTAAGCAGAATAACAACACTGCTGCTGATTTATTCTGCGATCCGTAAGATCCTTTATTATTAGCAAATGTCATTGTGAAGCCCCCACTTTCCTCACATGGGAGGGACAGGTCAGGGCTGGTGAGCAGCACATTCCTGCAAAGGCCAGTGCATCCTGTGGCTGCTCTTCATATAGGGTGGGGAGCGGAGAGGAAAAACCCCTCTGACAGGATGAGCAATTGTTTCATTTATTCTTAGTTCATCAGACGGTTGTGAAAAATCATTCATGCTCGTGGTGCTGTGGAAATGTGTTTGCACGACCTGATGGAGCAGGTCCAGAGGGAGCCACAAAAATGGTCAAGAGGCTGGAGCCACTCTGCTATGAGGACAGCTACTATGAGGGAGCTGAGGTTGTTCAGCCTGGAGAAGAGAAGACTCTGGGGAGACCTGATAGTGACTTTCCAGTCCCTGAAGGGTGCTAAAAGAAGGCTGCAGAGGGACTGATTAGAAAGGCCTGGAGTGATAGGATGAGGGGCAATTGTTTCACACTAGAGAAAGGCAGATTGAAATGGGATCACAGAAACATTAGGGGTTGGAAGGGACCTCAAAAGATCATCTAGTTAGGAAGAAGTTCTTTAGCAGGAGGGGGAGTTATTGAACACTGGAACAGGTTGCCCAGGGAGGTAGTTGAGGCCCCATCCCTGGAGATCTTCAAGTTGAGTCTAGGCAAGGCTCTGGGCAACCTGATCTAGTTGAGGATGTCCCTGTTCACTGCAGGGGGTTGGGTAGGATGACCTTTGAAGGTCCCTTGCAGTCCAGATCATTCCATGATTGTGCAGTGCATATACAAGGTGTCTTCAGCAGATGTGTGTTTATCCTACATGTCAAAGTGAACTAATTAATGTTTGAGAAGTAATCACTAATGGTGTATGTAACAGATCATAGAACCATAGACTGGTTCAGGTTTGGAAGGGACCTTGGAGGTCAGCCAGTGGAACCTCCTCCCATGGGCAGTGACACCTCTCACCAGCCCAGGTTGCCCCATCCACCCTGGCCTTGAACACTTCCAGGGATGGAGCAGGCACAAGCCCCCTGAGCAACCTGTTCCTGGGCCTCAGGTTGTTTTTCTATATTTATTTTTAACTGCATTTAAAGTTACATTTACAGTCGTGTCCCTGCCTCCCACCATGCTGGCCCAGATCATCAAGTACATTTTCTTAGCCATGGCTGAGATACTTTTTGCACAGTTCTTATGCAAATACATGTAACTGCTGTGGCTGAGCACCACCATCATAAACTACAGTCAGTTTTTATGAAGATAGTTTGTAAGAAAATGTGCACCTACCAATATTGTCCTGCTGTTGTGGTGCTGGTGCTTTGCAGAGTGCTCTGTTCCTTGCCACTCTTTTGGTCTTATAGAAGTCATTTTTAAATCCTGTTGACTCTCTCTGATTAATTTGTATGGGAAAACTGATACCAGTGCAAAGTTTATGTGGGGAAACGTCAGTGCTTGTTTGGATGTACTTAGGATAAATTGCAGGTGCTGTACTAAAAAGCCATGGTAGAGAAAAACATGTCATTCAGTCTTCCTGGCCTCGGTGTCCTACTTTATTCTCCAAAGCACACTTAACATGCAAGGACACAGCTTGCCATCACTCCAGGGTAAGGACGTGCTCAGGACAGAAGACATTTCCATTTCTATTTTCAGATTGTTTTCTCAGAATGAATGAATGGATTATAGCCTCTCCCTTTCCTGATGCATCAGAACGTTGCATCAGGCAAGGGATTTGATGGAACCTGTGCATTGTTAATGCCAACCCCTCACATAGTCCTGATTCTGTAACTGAGGAAGGACACATAAAGTGATCAATGATAATGACAGATACTGAATTAGCTATTGGTACTTCTTTAATGTTCATATCTGTATTTAGAGTAAGAAAGTGTTTGCATGTTAAAAAGCAGTAGCAATGTCTATGCAAGTGTAGCCTAATACTTTCCTTACAGTCACAACATGAGTATTTGAGGGTTCTACCATCTCTGTAGTTTGTAGCAGAATCATAGAGTCATAGAATGGCCAGGATTGGAAGGGTCCTTAAAGTTCCAACCCCCTGTATAGGCAGGGACAGTCTCACTAGATTAGGTTTCTCAGGTTCTTCTAGTTCCAACTAGGTCTAGTTCCAACCCCTCTGTATAGGCAGGGACACCCTCACTAGATCAAGTTACTCAGGGCCCCATCCAACCTGTTCTTCAACACTGCTAGGAATGGGACAGCCACAACTTCTTTGGGCAACCTCTTCCAACATAGCACAGATCCACAGATTCACAGAATCACAGAATATTAGGGATTGGAAGGAACCTCGAAAGATCATCCAGTCCAATCCCCCTACTGCAGTAGGATCACCTAGACCAAGTTGCACAGGAACACATCCAGGCAGGTGTTAAAAGTCTCCAGAGAAGGAGACTCCA
Organism: Rhinopomastus cyanomelas; assembly: GCA_013400115.1. Taxonomy (NCBI): domain Eukaryota; kingdom Metazoa; phylum Chordata; class Aves; order Bucerotiformes; family Rhinopomastidae; genus Rhinopomastus; species Rhinopomastus cyanomelas. The sequence continues at coordinate 1,026,427 of VXBP01008811.1, forward strand.
TAACCCCTCTGAGCAGCCCCTTCCCTTGCTCTGTCACCCTTACTGGGAAGAAGTTCCTTCTGGTATTGATGTGGAACCTCCTCTGTTCCAGCTCACACCCACTGCCCCTTGTCCTATCACTAGATGACCCTGAGCAGAGCCTGGCTCCATCCTCCTGACACCCACCCTTCACATATTTATAGACATGAATGAGGTCACCCCTCAGTCTCCTCTCCTCCAAGCTCAAGAGATGCAGCTCCCTCAGCCTTTCCCTCACAGGAAATAATTTGTTCCTCAAGTCCAACCTCAGTCACCCCTCTTCAAGGCTGTAACCCTTTCCCCTTGTCCTCTCACTCTTTTTTTGTTGTTGTTGAAAGGACAATTATTACAGGAACATGGTCTTTTTTGCTCCTTCTTTTGAAACCCCTTCAAATCTGAGTGATCACCCATCACGACTCGTGTATCAATAGGTATTGCTAGTTTGAAGATAAATACATTAGCCATGAATTGATAATTTCTTACGTTATTTTGTAGTAAGAATATTCATCATTTTCAATGTAAAGGCAAGAAATTTGTCTCAAAGTAATTTGTACTTGTCAGGCTGTTAGAACCAAACAGCTAGAACTGTGCAGGAGTTATTTTGCTGTTTACCCATAAATAAATTCTAGTGAAAAGCCTTTCCTGAGCACATAAGCTGAGTAAGGGTCTGAACTCCTCCGAGAGGTGTCTGCGGGTAATTCAGTGTCACGCATAAATCCTGCTGAGCACCTACCTGTGTCTTCAGATACCTAATAAACTCTTGATTGTCAGTGACGGGAACTCCCAGCTGTAGCAATTATCTTGACAAGTTAATATGGACATTCCAAATGTGGCAGAAAAGAAATTCATAGCCGTGCCCGCCTGCTAGGTGACCTTTGAACGCGATTGGAGCGCAGCTCCCTCTGAACACTTCAAATACCTGCTGCCTTCATTAGTATTTGCTAGAATCGCCTCCAACCTTCCCTACCAAAGGCAGAATCCTGGCTGTGTTTTATAATTTAGAGGTTTAACAGTGGTAGTTACACATATCTGCATCAAACCTGGACAAAAAGGGATTACAGAAAGTTTTCATCCATTTTTTAACTTGAGCATGGATTCATAGGATCATGCCTCTTCAATATGAAATCCTCTACAGTCACTTTAAGCTGTGCAGTACGAGACACTGTCTTGCTGTAGCTGCTACTGTAAAACCTAATTTGCTGCATAAAATATGAGAGCTGTAGTGAAATATGAGCCTGGAGAGCAACTCTTTTGATCTTGAGTAGTCAAAAGGTTGGCATGTATAATGCTGTGAAAATAAATGATGTCAAAACTGTATGATATAATTTACGGTTTGGCGACTACTTTACTCGTAGAAGCAGAAGCTTCCTCCATTGAAAAGCAAATAGTTCAAGAGGAGATAATGAATGGAAATTGCAAACTTCCATCAGAAAGCAAACACACTGAATCAGGCACTACATCAGCTTAGACGTAACCAGTTGACTGACTCAACAATTAAACACTATTAAAAAGAGCCCTTAGAAGAGATGTGATTGGAACTTTAGCCTGCGTTTGGTGTTTCTTTATAAGCATCAGCTGTCATCCAGTATGGCAAAGACTTGCCCACATAAATAGTCTTTATGACAGTGTTCCAGTGGCAAGAGCCTGACTCTTGTGAGCTCTTAGAAATGAGCTTTGGTTTTTTCCCCAGCTGTCCCACGACAGTCTGAAGTGGTGCAGTGCAGCACCAGGTTCTTCATGGTGCTTCCAGGAGAGTGGCTGACTGCAGAAAAGGTTGTAGTATTTGTTGGCTAAATACCATAACTGTGCCGTGCAGATTCTCATGTGTGTCTCTGACAGCTCAGGCTCCATCACCTCACAGGCTCCAGGATTATTTTGCAATGTGAGTACCAGAGTGGTCCATGGACTCAGTCTGTTCCTAAATTTGCTTCGTTTAAAGATGAACAGACTCTCTTACCTTACAGCATTTCTATCTCCAGAAAAAGCCTTCTAGTCTTTTTTAAAATTCTGCTTTGTTTTTCTGGGCTTCTCATTGTCCTTTTGTCACTCACACGCTGCTCAGTCCCTTTGGTCATGACTCTAAAGCTGTTTATGGGACATGATGTGACATAAGCCTGGCTTTTTGCTCAGCCTGGGATTTGATTCTACTTTGGCCGGCGTGTTCTTAAAGGAGAACTGTTCCTAGCCAGACCTACACAACTCCTGATGAGTCTGTTTAGGTTAATATAGATCAGTGAGTCTGAAATGGAAATACTCCTCCAAGGGTCTAGAGATTGCAGAACCCCCCCTCCCCCAACCAAATGACTTTGGACATGACTCCTACAGAGGATTCTAAAGGTAATTAGACTTAGTAAAATAATCCTTGTGCACCCTCATGCACGCCTTTTCTGTGCATACATGTCTGTACACCCCCCTCAGGTTTATGAACATGTGGCTCCAATACATCCCAGCTGTGTGCATCAGCAGCGTGATGGCAGCAGCAATGAATGTGAGCCACCCTCATGGACCTGAAGTAACTCAGGTTCCTTCTGTGTCTTCTTGCTAAACCTTGTAAGTTTTTGCTGTCTAGACAAGAATTGTAACGTGTTTTGATGAAGAATTTGAAGATGCTGCATTAATCACACTCTTCTCTGTCCTGTTGTGGTGAATTTCAAGAGTATCATCCTGTCACAACCGTGGATGTGCCTTATTGATCTTGATGATTGACTAAGCCAAAGGAAACTTGATTTCTAAAGACAACGTAATGTTCGCAAAGCCCCAGTGTCCCCTAAATATTTATAGGCTAGAAAAGCTGATCAAGTAGCTTTGTTCTCCGATTACCACAACGAATGGCAACACTGTGTTCTGATTCTCATCAGAGCAATGTGGTCTAGCAATATACAAATTCCTCTGTATGTGTTTTCAATCATCTGAATATGCAGGGGAAACTTCTTTTCCCTATCTTGGCAAGGCAAGAAGATAAATAGGTGAAAATGTGCATGTGTCTGGGCGATAAAGTTGGTTTAATGATTCTTGGGGAAAAATTTCCTGTGGTACGTACAGTGGTGACTTGATTGAACAGGACAGAATCATTCCGTTCAATTAATGTGCAAATATGCGTTCACTGAACTTTCATTCCATTTATCACGTGGACATGGAAATAGGGTCATTTTTATCTCAATATTATGTATATGACATCTTAGTTTGCTTCTCGCATGTTGCTGTGGGAAAAACAGCAATGTGGCACACCATAGGCAGAAAGAATTGGAGATAAATTCCTTAGCCATCACAAACATCTTTAAGTATCACTGAATCACAGAGCATTAGGGACTGGAAGGGACCTCAAAAGATCATCCAGTCCAATCCCCCTGACACAGCAGGACTACCCAGACCAAGTTGCACAGGAACATGTCCAGGAGGGCTTGAAACATCTCCAGAGAAGGAGACTCCAACAACCTCCCTGGGCAGGCTGTTCCAGTGCTCTGTCACCCTCACTGGGAAGTAGTTCCTTCTGATATTTGTATAGAGCCTCATATGTTCCAGCTGACACCCACTGCCCCTTGTCCTATCACTGGATGACACTGAGAAGAGCCTGGCTCCATCCTCCTGACACCCACCCTTCACATATTTATAGATATTAGTGATCTTTGTTGGAAGATCAACCTCTTCCTTCTGCAAGGATTAACAATAAGAAGCCTTTTGCATGCTCTTTCCTTTCAAAGGATTTCTTTGCCACATGCTATGAAAAATCATTTGCAACAGCTGTCATGTTGATGAAGTACGTGGCAAACGAAGTGTAACTCATTAAAAAAAACCCTCAAAAGGAAGTTGTAGTTAAACCTTCATTAATATTCACCATTGGTTACTGACAATTAAGAACCCACCCTTTCAAACTAAGCTGTTTCTGATGCTTACCAAGGTTTCCTTCCATCCTTAACCCCAGTGAGAAATGTTTGGAGACTATTCTCCCTATTTTTTTTGACTAACTGTTCTAATCAGGGCTTACAGCTGGTTAGTTTAGTGGAAAAGACCAAAAGCAGAGAGGGTTGTACTGCAGTGGTTCATCGTATTACACGAATTCACTGAAAACCTACTCTAGAAGTTCTGTTTGGGGGAAGTATAGTGAGCAAAGGTTCTTCTTCATTTCTGTAACTGAAGTTTTGATATTGAACAAAACTCTTGTACAACAGCAAAGGAGAAAGATGGAGTTTCATGGGCACGATACAAAACGACGCGAGTCCTTTTCCTAGGTGCCTGTAAGAGTGTAGAAACATGGTTAAACTTCTCACTGCTGTGTTTCATTGACTGTCTAAAGTAAAGACCTCTTGGCTCTTGTGGGCAGCCGTATAAATTAAAGACTAGCTGAATTCCACGTGGAATTGTAATCTTTGCAGGCAAAGCTTTGTAACCTTTAAACAAACCACAGGCCAAGTTCTCAGCCATGTAAATTGGCAGAGCCTCATAAACTTTAATGGAGCTGGGCCAGGTTTTAAGAGCAGCGGACGTGATCTTAATTCAGGTGGAAGGTGGCAGAGGCTCAGGAATACAAAGAAGAATCCAAACTGTTAATTGTTAAACAGCAGGAAGTCCCACTGGTTTGTGGACTGCAGGGTCTGGTTAAAAGAGGATTTTTTTCATCATTTACTCAGTTCAACAACTCGCTGCTTGAATTCATATAATGTGATGAATCACTGCACTATAACACTCTCTGGTTTTGGTCTGTTCCACAGTCAGCCTGTTTTCTACCTTAAAAGCACCAAGAAAGAGCTTTCAGCATGAAGCACAGCTGAGCACCTCTCAGTATAGTTAGCTGGGGTTGACACCAGTGAAAGAACGAAATGTGATGTCTCTGAGGTGCATGGGACACGAGCAAACACCAATATTGTCTGAGTGATATCAGACTCTGAGGGAGCTGAGGGTGTTTAGCCTGGAGAAGAGGAGACCCAGGGGAGACCTTCTCCCTCTCTACAGTTCTCTGAAGGGAGGCTGTAGTCAGCTGGAGGGTGATCTGTTCTCCTAGGCAACTAGTGCCAGGATGAGAGGGCAGAGCATGAAGCAGTCAGGAGAGCGTTAGGAAGCCCTTCCTCACAGGAAGAGTGATCAGACCCTGGAACAGACTGCCCAGGGCAGTGGGGGAGTCCCCATAGAAGGACAGCCCTTACTGCACTGGTGTGGCCGTTGTGGTGCTGTTAGGTCCTGGGCTGGGCTGAATGAGCTCAGAGGTCTTTTCCAGCCTCAATCATTCTGTGATCCTCTAATACACTCTTTTTCTTCGTGTGGGGAAAATATACAGATCTGTTCATATTTGGAGTGAAGCAGCACGTGGTGACATGCAAACAAGTCAGCCAGTTCCCACCAGAGACAGCCAGTTGTATGTTACAGAGGCACTAAAATGCCTGTGTAAGGTGTATTTAAAATTGTATTATTTACAAATGCAGGGAAGGCAGTCATTCTTATTCATGGAGCCTTGCACTGCTACGTGCCATTGTGCAGGAGCTGGGCAAAACATACTCTGGTAGAAGTTTACGTAGGAAGTGTAAATAGTTTGGAGAAAACAAGGAAAAGGCACTAAAAGGCAAAAGAACGTAGTTTTCCATCACTGCAAAAACATTGATTATGACATATTGTGGGATTATGTTTAAAGGAAGTAATAGCCTCATATAAAAGAGGTTTTATAGAAGTTAACTCACAAGTAGAGTGAGAGGAGCTGGAGAACGTTCTGTTCCGGGGCTGCTCATTTTCACTAGGAGGGTTTGGAAAGGTGCTGCTGGCTGTGCACATTGTGCATAAAGAAAAGGCTTTGGTTATGAGCAACACTTGCTGCACAGGTGAAGAGCCAGGCTCATGGGGTGGTGTTTGGGGAAACTGTGGTTTGGTTCTGGGGCTTTTTTCCCCTTCTTTTGGGTGAAGTATTAAAATGGTTTGCTTTCTGCTCCAGTGTTGAGATTCCTCAGATGATGTAATGAAAATAATTCTGCTGTGGGTGAATCTAGCGATGGGACAGGAGGAAATGGGCTCAGGTTGTGCCAGGGGAGGTTAGATTGGACCTTAGGAAAAACTTCTTCCCAGCAAGAGTGGGGAGGCCTTGGAACAGGCTGCCCAGGGAGGGGGTGGAGGCATTGTGCCTGGAGAGGTTCAACAAACGGGCAGCCAGGGTGTTTCAGGAGCTGGGTTAGTGGTTGCAGGTTGTGGGGTGGATGGATGGACTTGATGGTCTTGAAGGTCTTCTCCAATCTTGATGAATCAACTCTGTGTTGAGATGCAGAGGGAGATCTGTGTCTTGCATCTTTCCAGAAGAGCAAATGGCAAAAGGATGAAGCCAAATCTTCTCCTAGCAATTCCATATTTCTTTGTAATTGGAACAGGAGCCCAATCTCTGTTCTGATGAGGTTTCCAATTACCTGCAAGTGGTTTCTTCACATTCTAATGAATTATTTGCATGTGATGAATTATTTGCAGGATGACTAAAGTCCTTCCCTATCCAAAGTTGCTGTCTGTTTGATTGGGTGTTTATGGTTATGAGACCAGGATAAACTCCTCAGAATCCTCTTTACCAGGTTTCCATAACAGAGTAGACAAACTCGCTGCAGTTGCTTTGAAAATTACTCTTCCTTGCTGTATCTCATTTTCTCCTTCCTTAGTGCCCATCATCCCCAAAGGACATGGTGAATGTTATAGCTTAGAGGATTTGGAGGAATTCAGAGTAGATTCCAAATCATCTAGAGAAGCTCAGCGAGCTCAGTCTTCTCAATTTGATTACTTTTTGCTGCATACTTTGCCTTCTCAGTCTTCAGACATAACACCAAGAGAATTCCTTTCCTTTCAGTCCATGTTTATGCTGTAACTTCTCCGGGGAGGCAAAGCAGCTCCCAGGTGATCAGCTCCTCACATACAGCATGAGATTTGAAAACCTGACATTGAAAACAGATGAGTATTTGAGCTCCAGTATTTGGCAAGAAATAGCAGGGCACCTACAGATAAACAGAGATGATTACATGTTGGTAAAGCCAACAATCGTCAAGAGACCAGCAGGATGTTCTAGGAGAAGATACCTGTGGTGGTTAATGAATTACTGCTGGAGACAGTCCAGTGCAGAGCCACAAAGATGATGAAGTGGAGCACCTCCTTTATGAAGAGAGGCTGAGGGAGCTGGGTCTCTTGAGCTTGGAGAAGAAGAGACTGAGGGGTGGCCTCATTGATGTCTATAAATATGTGAAGGGTGGGTATCAGGAGGATGGAGCCAGGCTCTGCTCAGGGGCATCTAGTGATAGGAAAGGGGTAGTGGTGTAAGCTGGACCATAGCAGGTTCCACATGAATACGAGAAGGAACTTCTTCCCAGTGAGGGTGACAGAGCACTGGAAGGGGCTGCCCAGGGGGGTTGTGGAATCTCCTTCTCTGGAGACATTTAAAACCTCCCTGGATGTGTTCCTGTGTGACTTGATCTCGGTGATGCTGCTGTGTCAGGGGGATTGGACTGGATGATCTGTCGAGGTCCCTTCCAATCCCTAAAGTGCTGTGATTCACTAATTACGATGCATCACCACAGAATCTGAGTTTCAAAAGAGCTTTAAAAACCAACTGAGAATTTACTTAAAGTCAGTATTTGAAGAACTGAGTTATCTACATTAGTTTCGTTTGTCTTGCATTGACTTAACCCAAGAGGTAAATTTTGAAGCCCACCTTTTGGAAGAATCATTGACTGGTTTTGTTTGGAAGGGACCTTAGAGATCATCTAGTTCCAACACCCTGCTGTGGGATGTGTTGCCTCTCATTAGAACCATAACAACAGCTCAAGGTCCAGGCTAGTATTAACAGAGACCCAAACTAATTACATCCTGTTCCTTTTACACTGTTAATAATCAATTTGCAAATACAAAAGCAACCAGCTTTTGATTGTAGAAAAGAGGTGTAAAATGCTGCTATATTTTCTGTATAAAAAACAGAGAGATACAAATGTGTAGAAATGTCATAAATTCTGCTGCAGACCTGAATTTGAGCGTTTCGGAGGGTTTCTGAGGATGAAAGTCGCCGTGCTAGGAGATTGTTATTCAAAAAATTAGGGGGAAAAAAGAAACTGTAATTAAAAAATTAGAAAAGTGTAATTTGAAATATTTTAAGCTCTGTGGCCTCAGCTACAGAAAGAAGGCTCTGAACAGTCACCTGCACTGTAGTCCCTGGTGTTTCTGGTTTCGTTGCCTTGAGCAGGGTGTCCCAGATGAGTTTCTGTCCCTGCAGAGTGGCCTGTGGTTTTGTTTGTCTCTTTTTCTTCTTTGAGAAAGACCCCAAATTCAGCTACACAAGTGTCCACATCTAGATAATGGCAAAGTTTTAGTAACAGGCTTCACAACGTTCCGTTTGTGTGACTGACATTGAATTCTACTCTCCTAACTTGCGTTTCAGAGTTAGGTTGGAGTCACATGCTCTTGAGCAGAACTGATGATGGGGAAAATCTGGAGGACCTTATTAGTGACTATAAATGTGTGAAGGGTGGGTGTCAGGAGGGTGGAGCCAGGCTGTGTCACCTAGTGATAGGATGAGGGGCAGTGAGTGTCAGCTGGAACATAGGAGGTTCCATATAAATATGAGAAGAAACTTCTTCCCAGTGAGGGTGACAGAGCACTGGAAGGGGCTGCCCGGGGGGTTGTGGAATCTCCTTCTCTGGAGACGTTTAAAACCTCCCTGGATGTGCTCCTGTGTGACTTGATCTCGGTGATGCTGCTGTGTCAGGGGGATTGGACTGGATTATCTGTCGAGGTCCCTTCCAATCCCTAATGTTCTGTCATTCTGTGAGGTAGGTTTATGACACTGAACTCTTTCAACCAAAAAAAAAAAAAAGAAAAACAAAATCCCTTTAACCTTTTCTAAACTGTTGTAAAGTGAAGACTTATGATTGTATTTTGATTAAAAGTAATTACAAGTAACCTTGACTAGCTCCTGATCCCATGAGTTTAGAGGAATGCTCTATTTAAAATGGGAAAAGAGTATTTCCTGAGTATTTCTAATGAACAAAAATGGTTTTTCCTTCTGCTTTCCTAGTGTTTAACAGTAAAGAATTCTGAAACAATAAATCAAATTTAAATTACCCACAAGAAGAAAACAGAAGCAACTGGAAACCTTCTTGCCATCATTCCCACAACAAACAATGAATTTTCGAGGCTAGGTAACCATTTACTTTCTACATGAGTTGCTGTGATAAGAATTTATTACAGGACCTCAGGGAGATGTTGTTACATCTATTAAAAAAAAGTTACCATTAATTTTGTGGAATTAGAACATCGATTTAATTTGGCCTCTTTTAATTGATGTTAGGTAGCTTGGGAACTGATGTCCTCACTTTGTAAATGCACTTAATCACTTCTTGCTACTAAACCTTGAACGTAATTTTTCCAATCAGAGCTGACAGTTGTAGGGTTAAAGCTCAAAGCTAATAAATTCACATGGACTCAGTTCTGCTCTACCTGGTGTCCTCCTTCAAAATTCTTCATCATGCAGAGCAAGTCTGGATAATTCTAATGAGACAGTCATACCGAGTGAGTTTTCTCCAAACAAATTCTAGTTAGCGCTGTAATTCAATGTGGAGATGTCTTTATTCATGGGGAGAAGATGTTCCTCTGCTGGTGTGGTTGTCAGCTACTGGAGAGCCCAGTTAAATGTGTGGTCAGAGCATCTAGAGTCCCGTGGCACTTTGTCATTTGTGAAGGCAGAGTGGCTTTAGCAGCATGTGGGCAAAGGCTCCGTCAGGTTAAGGGTCAGGCAGTTTGCAGGAGCAAGCATCAACAGGCTCAGGTTCACGATGGCCCTTGAAATGAATGATATGGAAATAACTGCTTTCAACGTGACCCTGCTTGGTCTCATTTCTGGAATTTCTTCAACATTTCACACCCCGTTTGGAAAATACAAGTAGGTTTGTGAGTGAAGTGTTTTAATGACTTATTTCTCACGGATAATTACTGCAATTGGAGCTTTCCCTGGAGATCATGGTCCAAATGAGGATGAGACGGTCATTGGGAGAAGGAAGAATAACTTCAGAAGGCCTTTTTGTAGAATACAGTTGCAATTATTTATTAGGAAGGTTATACACATTCTAATATAAATATAAAATTATTGTATTGTATACATACATACATATATATAATATAAAATATGTATATTAGGATATGCTTCTCAGTAGCTGGTCCCTGATTCTTAGAGATGTTTTCTTGAGCTGGCAATGGGAGGGGAGGACCTTACTTTCTCATGAAGGATCACAGAACATTAGGGATTGGAAGGGACCTTGAAAGATCATCCAGAACATTAGGGCTTGGAAGGGACCTGGAAAGATCATCCAGTCCAGTCCCCCTGCCAGAGCCCAGCTCAATTCTTCACTCAGTTTGCACCAAAAATATGAGAAGGAATGAGGCAATCAAAGTCAGAAATAAGTCTTTTTTTTTTCAGTGACTAGAAAACAGCTTCTGAAGCTCAAAATTGTATTAAGAATTAGCTAAGCAGACCTTGAAGCTGATCACAACTAAATTATCTGCACTATGGATTTCCTTCTTTTCATTGAGTCTTTACAAACTTTATTTGTATCTATGGGCAGGATTAATTTGGGTCTTCAGTTCAGTGACTTGAAGTCTATGCGGCAAACACAGAGCAGAGGGAGAATTTTAATTGTACGTTTTCTTCTAAAACTTCTTTCTTTCATAGTCAAATGATTATTTTTTATGAACATACTGAATATATATTCAGTATGAATAATATATATTCAAATTATTTTTATGAACATATGAATAGATACTATTCTGCCTTAAAAATGTAAAAATTAGTTAATAAATGCAAATAAACAGCCTTATTTCCTGAGGGATTACAACTGTTCACTGGTAAATACATTACTTGACACTTTTAAATTAAGTATCATAGGATCATAGGGTTGGAAGTGACCTCCAAATGTCATCTAGACCAACAAGCAGGGCTGTCACTCACCAGTCCAGGCTGCCCATCCAGCCTGCCCTTGAATGGTTCCAGGGATGGGGCTTCCACCACCAATCTGGGCAGTTTGTTCCAGGGATCCACCAGCCTCAGTTTAAAGAACTTTTTCTTTATGTCCATGCTCAGTTGGCTCTTTTCCAGCTTCAAACCATGACCCCTCATCCTATTGTTCCCAGCCCTTGGGAATGGTCTTCCTCAGCTTTCTGACAGCCCCTTTCAGGGACTGGAAGGCAGCTATAGGTTCTGCCTTGGAGTTTTTGACTCTTGAGACTGAACAATGCCCAATCTCAGCCTGTTCTTGTAGCAGAGGGGCTCCAGACCTCTGAGGAATTTTATGGCCTCCTCTGGACTCACTTCATCAGGTTCTTGCCCTTTGTGTGCTGTGGGATCCAGAGCTGGATGCAGGACTGCAGGTGAAGTCTCACCAGAGCAGAGTAGTGGGGCAAAATCACCTCTCCCTTTTGATGCAGCCCAAGATGCAGCTGGTCTTCTGAACTTCTGACTCAAAGACCCGTGAAAGCTGGTTTGGCTTAACTGTGTTGTTAGGAAGTGCTTGTCTTTACACCATTCTGAGTTTGAGAAATCACTTTCAAACTTATCCTTCTTTGTAATTGTTGGCAGTTTTCTCATAAGTAGTCCAACTCTGCAGGTCTTAGAAGCTGAGATGCCTTGGTGCATCCTTACATAGATATCAATTACTATGTAGATTAATTACAGTATATATCTAAAAATACATACATCTTAATAGATGCATTAATACATCTATTAATATATTAATTAATTGATGTAATTACTTTTTCTCTTTATGTTAGGAAGGTGCTGTAACACTTTTGCTGTGCCAGCAGTGGCAGATGTTAATACTGCTCTATTATTTCAAGGGTAAGAAGCTTTCAGTGCATTAATATTGAGATCATTGCCTGTCGCCTGCTTTTCACCGTGCTCACGGGGAACTCATCCTCTTGTGTATCGCACAGAGCTGTGAGAAATCAGTTACAGGGACATTCCTACATCGATCTGATTTAGTACAGGAGTGTGCAGAAATACTGCTGGGATATCATCACTGTACAGTCTGTCCTAGGGCTCCTGTTTAATTGGATTTGCCACATATGATTTCTCTGCTCTGGCATTTCTATTTTCAGTCTAAATATTTATCTTTCCGAGCCAGTAGCTTGCACTGACCATTTCATTGATAGAGTCAAGAGCAGCTTGGGATCCTGTTGTTGACATTTGTATTTAACCTCCACCTTTTGGAAGGGAACTCATTCCTTGAACGTAGACTTTGCAGTAGTGCATTCTCCCTTTTTTGGTCATGCAGTCAGGCCACCTTGCCTAGATCCCAGCAAACTCCTTATTGCAGGTTTTTAATGAGCTGCACTGCCTTTGGGAAAGCCTGTGACGAGGGCCAGCTTCAGGGAGCTACCTGCTTTGCTTGTCCCAAGGGTTGGAAACTGATGAGGGCAGCAAAATCCTAGTTTTGGACTGGATAGAAGTTTATCGTGTCTTTCAGCAGGAAGTGGGGCTCCCTGCCTCAATTTCCCACATCTGGTGGTGATGCCTCAGCTACCTCCCTGTTCCGGTGTTCACCCACCCTCCTGCTAAAGAACTTCTCTAATGAGAAACCATTGTCCCTTGTCCTGTCCCTCCAGGCCTTCGTAAACAGCCCTTCTGCAGCCTTCTGGTAGCCCTCTTCAGGACCTCCTTATCAGGATGCCCTGGAGCCTTCTTTTCTCCAGGCTGAACAATGCCAGTCCAACTCTTTTCTCTCGCCACAGCCCTGGAGGTGAAGTGACCAGGGACAAAAAGAAAATTCTCCAAAGTTCGTTGGATGTGGGATTGTTCAGGGTCACTGAACTGCAGCTGCTAAACCCCCTTGTCTCCAAAGGGGACAGGTAATAAGGGGGATAATCAGCCTTTAGCCAGGCCCTCACAGAACTTGCAAAACCAGCTGCTGTTTTAGGTCTGAGAGCTCCAGAGCTCGAGAAGTCAATTCCCAAATGGTAGGTCCTGGTTATTCCTGTGGAGTCCCTGAAGAGTGAATTTCCTGGAGTCCTTCCCCCCGGCTCTCTGAAGTGGAGGGGAAGACAGCTGGGTTCTCTGCTTTAATTAGACTGCAGAAGCAGCTCGTAAAAGATTGGAAAGGGGAGCAGAAATCATCCAACCTCCTAGTGGCAATGCTGCATGAATAATGTTGGGAGGGAACGGGGAGCTTCGCAAAGTTAAATAAGCCAAGCAGTTGTCAGATGTATTCTCCCAGCTTTGCAAATTCCCCTGGTAACTGTTGGCCGAGCTGGTGATTCAGAACGTGGCTCCATTTATTTGGTTGAAAAGTGATAAGAGTCGTAAATATTTCACAGGATCTGCAGCAAGTTTCCTCTGCTGTGACTCATCAGCGTTTGGATGATTATTATTGTTGGTGTTATGAAAACGTTTGTAAAGTTATTGTCTTCCTTTTCATCACAAAATGTTCACTGGAGAATCCATGCTGGGACTGTGTTGTCCATCGCTTATCTGGTTTTTCCCAGGGTTTGAAGCATCAGTCACTGTACAGGGCACTAAAACAGTGCCTGGTGCTATGTGTGACAGCAGATAAATTGAGTGCCAATAGTCAGACCGTGTGCAGACTGAAAATATTAGGGCCAGGCAGCTGTGGGGAGAAACAGATTCACAAACAGGTTCTAAAAACAAACAAATATTCCAATCAGCAGGTAGTGCAGTTTCTGGGTGACTGAGGGGAACGTGTATGTGAGGAAGTACAGGAAGAAATGCACCAAATATTACCCCCAATGTTTTGGGGTTTGTTAGCCATCAAGTAAATAAAGAGATGTATTTGTGAGCTTTTGGGAAAGTTCTAGAATTAAATGATGTTAATTAAATGTGTATGATGTGGGTGCCATGTGGTGCTACGAGCACAGCAGGGCTGAAGGGGCCTGGAGAATAAATCTTATGAGGAGCGACTGAAGGAGCTGGTTAGCTTGAGGAAGAGGAGGCTGAGGGGACACATCATTGCTATCTGCAGCTACTTAAAAGGGTGCTGTGGAGATGGGTGCTGGCCTCTTCTCATCAGTGCTTAGCAACAGAACAAGAGGGAAGGGCCTCAAGCTGCACCAGGACAGGGTGAAAACTTTGTCATGGAGAGAGTGGTCAGTGCTTGGAACAGGCTTCCCAGAGAGGGTGTTGAGTCTCCATCCCTGAAGATATTTAAAGGTCATTTACATGTGGGGGATCTGATTTAGGGATGATCTTTGTAGAGTGTTGATGGTCAGACTCGATGATCCCAAGGGTCTTTCCCAACCTGAATGATTCTGTGGTTCTAAAGGAGCTAATACACTTCTCTATGTGCTATGCAAGGTGTAAATCTTTTTGTGGGAGTGATAGTTAAATAGCTGCACCCTGCTGAGGCTCGGAGATGTCAGACCTGGCTACTGCAGGCACTGAGTGTTTGTTTCAGCCGCGCGAGGAGCCGTGTTTTTATTACAGCTACTCGTGTTACTGTGCACTGCCTGCGCCTGTAAATTGATTATAGAAAGTGAAAAGACTCTACAGACAGAACAAGTTTCCAGGTAATGTAATTGCTTTCCCGTGGAAACAATCCATGAGCAGAGGAGATAGAATTACAGCAGGGACTGAGCTGCCCGTGATTTCCAGACCGGTGTCCAGGTACCAGGCTCTGGATAACCTCCTGCCAGCCCTGGGATGTTGCTGACATTGCCATGGGGGTCATCTGTGCTTTGTCCAGTAGAACTAGAGCGCTCATCACGTTTTTGGGGAGTTAAAAGCCAAAGCAATCAGCATGATTATGTTAAACCATGTCATCTTTGCTACCCTCCATCAAGAAAAGATTTCTGTTCTGGAGGCTGAAACCTCCTTTACAGCCCTTCTCTTAAAACAAACCCCACCAAGCTTGCCCCCACTTCCTTTTGGAAACTCTTTAAATCAGTGCCAAGGTAGCTGAGATAATCTGGATGTTATGTGCAGTAAATCTCCTGTATAAATAGAACTTGGTAGGAAATTATTGATTAGCATTTTTCTGCTTCGGAATGCTGAACGGAGAGGGAGCTGTTCCCTCCTTCCCTGGTGTCACTGAGCTCAGCCTGATAACAGGCAGTATTTAGACACCTGTGTTTGTCCTACGCATTGATGAATCTACGACTGGCTGGCAAGAAATTGTCCACCAGCAAGCAGGCAGGCAGAGAAGGAAGAGACCAACAAGTCTGCAGTTAAAGTTGTGGGGGGTTTGGGGTTTATTTTTAAATCTTCCAATTATTTTGTGTGTTGCTATGGAACAAGTGATGTGAACAGAGAAGGCGTTGGTCAGACTCAGGCATCAGTGTTTTAGTTACTAAACATTTCAACCATCAATAGCTGCTTTGAATTAAAACTCACAACAGAATTTTTGATTTGGCATTGTCAGTCTGAAGTTATTTTTAATGGATGTAAAATGGCCAGTGAAAACTTCTGTGAGTTAGCACAGATGAGTGGTTGAAGAGACAGTAGCCAAGCAGAGACAGGCCTGGTTTGTACTTGGATGGGAGACAGTCTGGG
Source organism: Rhinopomastus cyanomelas (assembly GCA_013400115.1). Taxonomy (NCBI): domain Eukaryota; kingdom Metazoa; phylum Chordata; class Aves; order Bucerotiformes; family Rhinopomastidae; genus Rhinopomastus; species Rhinopomastus cyanomelas. The sequence goes on from VXBP01008811.1 coordinate 1,041,935, forward strand.
TGCACCAGGTGCTGTAGGCTTGCCCTGCTGCAGCAGGGAGGGTTGGTCTTAGATGATCTTTCGAGGTCCCTTCCGACCTGTAACGTTGTGTGATTAATGGAAATGGGGCTTGATTGATGCTTCATGGTGTTGAATCAGCTCACCTCACAAAGGTGTAGTAACAGTGGATTCTCTGTTAGACTTCTGCTAATGAAGGTGTTGCTTTTAGGAACATCTCCACTGCCTTCTGTTGGGGGTGAAATCATTTAGAATCATAGAATCATAGGGTTGTAAGGGACCTCCAAAGGTTGTCTAGTCAAACCCCCTACAACAAGCAGGACCACCACTCACCAGACTGGATTGCCCAGAGCCCCATCCAGCCTGACCTTGAATGGCTCCAGAGATGGGGCCTCCACCACCTCTCTAGGCAGCCTGTTCCAGGGATCCTCCACCCTTAAAGAACTTTTTCCTGATGTCCAGCCTAAATCTCCCCGTTTCCAGCTTCAAACCATGACCTCTCATCCTGTCAATCCCTGCCCTTATGAACAGTCTTCATCAGCCTTCTGACGGGCCCCTTTCAGGGATTGGAAGGTCACTATAACGTGTCATAACGCTCAGGAGTCATTCAAAGTTCACCTGGATGTGCTGCTGTGGCATCTGCTCTAGAATAGCTGGTTCTGGCAGGGGGTTGGACTAGATGATCTCCAGAGGTCCCTCCCAAACCCTAACATTCCATCATCCTATGCTGCTGCCTTCATGTTATTTTAAGACACGCCCTTGCCTGGCTTCTGTTGCCACAGAAATATTGCAAATGCTATTTTAACATAGAACAGCTAATTGTCCCGTGACTGTCATGGAAACAAACAGCTCTTGCTTTTGTCTAGTCAGGTGGGTGAAGTTAAAATCTGGCAGAAAGAAACGATGAAGGACTGTTACCAAGCATTTTGCTTGTATAGGAGTGTTGAAACTCCCCAAGCTGGGCTTAGTTTTGGTCTAAATGCAAATTGAGTTTGAGGGGAGCCCCCTGGGCATTGGTAGGCAGAGAAGCCAAGCCCTGTGTGATGCAACACAGGGTAAACTTAACAGGCACTTCCCAGCTTCACAGTCACTCAACATGACACAAGAAGAGCAGTTATATAAGTCAAGTTTATTTATATTACAATCTTACAATCATCAACGTTGGAAAAGACCTTCAAGATCAAGTCCAACTACCTGCCCTATCACCCCCAACCATTAACTCATCTCCTGAAACACCATGTCTGCCTGCTTGTTGAACCCCTCTCTAGACAGTGCCTCCACCCCCTCCTTGGGCAGCCTGTTCCAAGGCCTCCCCACTCTTTCTGGGAAGAAGTTTTGCCTAGTATCACCGTAATGTTGCACATGCTAGTGTCCAGCCTCACCACACCACGTGTACCTGCTTGACTTTGCATCCACTGCTCCTGCACAGTAAAGAAGTCCCTGCCTGCCCAGTATTTATTTCACCCAGGAATTGGTTTCCTGAATGGCCTTGTTGAACGTGATCCTGATTTACAGAATCACAGAATTATTGATGCTGGAAAAGACCTCTCAGACCATCAAGTCCAGCCTATGACCTTTGTAGGTGGTTTTGGTCCGGTGAAAATGCTAAAGGGAATTTGGTTTCAGCTGTGCTGGATTGTATGATGCCATTTTGTGTGGCATATGTTTGTTTTGTGAATGATTTAACATCCTTCTTAATTACTTTGTTAGTAGCTAGCTTGTTAGAAGTCATATCATTAGCACAGGGCAGTCTACTGGGCTTGATTGTTTTTAGAACCAGCTCCACTACCGAACCCTAAAATTTGCCTGCAGGTTTCAGAGGTTGGATGTTTTGCTCATCAGAAGAAATAGTCCAAGGTAGTGGTGAAAAGACCCAAATAATTTAATAATAATAATTAATAATGGATAAACAATCTCATTTCTCTTTAGCTTGTCCTCTAGAATATGGCTGTAGCCTAAAGAAGTAATGAATATATCTTTATAAATTAATATAAATAATATATTCTTTATATAAATACAGCTTTATATACAGTTAATGTATTCTTCATGTGTTTATGTGTGAAATTATATCCTTTCATGATGATTAGAGCTGCTGGATAGGAGCGGTTCTCATGAAATAAATGTCCCCAATTGTCTCTGCATTGACAACAGACAAGAATCTTGAGAGCAGGAGGGTGCTACCCAAACATCCCTGAGCATCATCAGTGTGCTCAGTCAAGGCTCCAGGCTCCACCTCCATTGCCTCTCTGTAATGGCCTAAAGATGGCCTGGAGACATCCCCTTCCAGTGGGAAGTGCATTTCTTGCATTGCTTGTAGAACATACTTGTTCTCCCTCACAAAAATCTTCACTTCTGAATTCATTGTATGAATTCAACTCTTGAAAGCATCCATAGGGCAACATGGGTCTGCCAGTCCCAGGCTCTGCACCGTGCTGTGGTCAGTTGTGTGGTGGGATTGTTTGCTCCCTTGAATCTCAACTATAAACACTTCAAGCTCTGCAGACCTGCTCTTTCAACCTCCAATTGCTTGATTATGCTACAAGTTATTTCTGTAGAAAGCATCCCATCACTAAGAATATCCTGGAAAAGGTGTTCTAGTCAAACCTGATCTCAGCTCTGTCTTTGATGTGCGGGTCCTGTCAGATGCTCACACAAGGTCATTCCTCTGTGCCTCGTCTCAGTTGCTCAGTTCCATCAGAAGTCTGCGCAGAAGAAGGATCTGCTTTGAATTGCTTTACAGAGAAAAGGACAGCTCCACTCTGAGAATATCTGAGCTGTCCTGTTTTCATGCTAATGAAATATCTGTAGGAAATCCACACCGTTTTAATTGATTCAAGATCACCTGGAAATGACTTTGTCTCTATTCCACTTCGAAATTTGAAATAGACACTTCCCCCAAAAAATGAATGTTCCTAATAATATAGTTTTGGGTGTTGCAATTGAACAGTTTTTCTTCTCCAATAAAAAGGGAGAATGTACTTTATAAAATAATAGGATGTAGAGTTAAGTAGATACTGTAAAGAAGAGATCATTCAGACAAACTGACAAAATGCCTAAAATTGCCTCCCTCCTTTTAGTCAGTTGACATCTCGATTTGCCTGGATTATTCTGGCAGAGATAAGGTTTTTTTAAGAACAGAGCTTGTTCAGCTCATCTGTAGTTCAACAGCCATCACAGCAAGAACTGCTGGAATTTATCACAGAATCCCATCCAGGAGACAAACACTTTGTGTTTCATAATAATGGTTAAAAGATTTGGGAACAACTTGAGTCCGGTAACAAATGGATTCTCTTGTCTGCCCTAAGTGTCAGTTATGTGAGGAGGAGGCAGAATGAGACCCGATTCTTTTTGATTTAAATGGGAGCTGCAGAAACAATTGTGTAGATATTTTTCAGAGCCTTTTCTTTTTCTCTTTTCAGAGAAGAAACTTAGATTTGAGAAAGGTGCCGTACTCAAGCACTTCTTCCCTAATTGTGAGCATTTTCTATTCTCCTTGGGAAAACTCATCATGGGGACAATCACATATTACAAATGGCCTTGAAAAATAAATAAGCTGTGTGTCCTTTTGTTGTTAAGAGAACCTGTGCATCTCATCCTTCCGTCCTTCTCCATCTGTATTCCTTCTCTGTTATTATTCTCCAAAGTCAATTCTTCCAGAGAATCTATTTGATTTATTTCTTTTTCCCTTGTAAGAAGCTCACAGGACAAAAAGCAATAGAAATTCACCTCAGTATTGTTCTTGAGGAGTGATTTTCCCTTACTGCCTTGAACAAGCTCCTTGTATGAAAAATGAAATGGAAGGAAACCTTTTATCTCTTATTTAATGAAGGAAAATTCTCCTGAAGGGAGCCTTGGAGTATTTAAAGCAACTAGTGAAACAGGATTGGCACTCTCAAGAAAGTGGTGCTTCCTTGTGCAGTGCTGGAGGTGAGGCTTTGCTAGGAGCATCAGAGATGGCTGAAGGAAAGGAGGCTGAAGGGAGACCTTGTTGATGTCTACAACTGCCTGAAAGGAGGGTGCACAGAGGTGGGAGTTGGTCTCTTCTCACAAGGAACAAGTGACAGGAGAAGAGGAAATGGACAAGGGGAAGTATAGGTTTGACATTGGGAAAAACAACTGTCTTCAGACCTTGGAACAGGATGCCCAGGGAGAGGGTTGAGTAGTCACCTCTGGTCATGTTTTACAGTCATGGGGATCTGGAATTCAGGGACAGGATTTAGCAGTGGGTTTGGACAGTTGGGTTTATGGTTGGACTCGATGATCTTAAAGGTCTTCAAAATAAATGATTCCATGAGCCTCCCTAGCTTTGTGCTGCCAGAGGTGAGGGATTGCAGAGGCAGCGAAGAAGTGCCCAGCGCATGAATCTGAGAGTCACTAGTGACATCAGGCATCCGCTTAGTCCCGAGCAGTGTCACTGACCTGTCTAGCTGCCCTTGCTTTTCAGGAGAGGTTAAAATGCTAATGACAGCTTCAAGGAGACACTAAAGAGAAGCTGGAGAGTTTTCTGCAAAGGCACAAACACTCGATAATAACTCCCGTTAATCACAAGTCATATTTCATACTTATGGCTGTTCCTTGGGTAGGTGTTTGTAGCACATCATCCCAAGCCACTAATACTGTCACTTTGGTTACTGATGAGCTCCAAGGTTAATGGCTTGACACAGTGACGCCTTTTGATCCTCTCAAAGTCCTCTGCTATGCTCCTTTCACTGCTGATGTGCAGCATTGCGTAAGGTCGCGTGTTTGTTGAAAGAGCGGGCACTCGATGTAAGTACCATCAGAGTCAGAATAAAATATGTCATTAAATAGTGTAGCTCTAAGTGAGAAATAAAACCCAGGTCCTGCTGCCTGGAAAAGCTCTGTAGCTTTTGCTTTATTTGAGAGATTTTTGAGTGTCAGAAGTGTTCTGATAAAACACTGGTGACTTTTGGAAATTGAGATTACTATCTGGACTAGCTGCTGATAAATATTTAAAAGGTTTCCACTCGTTGTTATTTGGAGGAGAAAGCTGTTAGAAGGAAATCTAGACAATAAGCATTTCTTGTAACAAAGAAGAGTTGAAAAATGTAGTAATGTAATGTTAAAAAAAATAAACCTGTGCTGGCTGTGATCCGTGGTTCTGCCTGTAGCACAGCACACAGAGTCACAGACTTGGGTTGGTTGGATGAGACCTTCAAGCTCATCAGGTCTAACAGTTAACCCTATTCTGTAAGTTTGCCAGTAGTCACAGAGCAGCAGAATTAAACATCATAAAGCTGCCATGTGAAAGACTCTCCCACCAAAAGGGAAGCCAGCAGTCAGTATTCACGCTAAATGCTCTTACGGCAGAAGTGATCCAGGTCCTGTTCATCCTTGTTCCTAGTTACAGAATCATAGGATCATTGAGGCTGGCAAAGCTCTCTGAGCTCATCCAGCCCAGCCCAAGACCTAAAATCACCACAGCGGCCAGACCAGGTCACTAAGGGTCACAGCCAGGCTGTTCTTCAAGACTTCCAGGGACAGGGACTCCACCACTCTCATCCTCTTGTTAGTTGCCTCGGAGAAGAGCCCAACTGCCACCCAACTACAACCTTCCTTCTGGGAGTTGTAGAGAGGGAAAAGGTCCCCCCAGAGTCTCTTCTTCTTCATGTTAAACACCCCCAGCTCTCTCAGCCCCTCCTCATCAGACTGTCCCTCCAGTCCCTTCCCCAGCCTCTGCTCTGGACCCCCTCCAGCCTCTCAATCTCTTTCTTGAAGTGAGTGGCCCAGAACTGCCCCCACTACTTGTGAGCTGCAGTTCACAAGGTGTAAAACCGAGTAATTGATTTGGTTTCCTCTAATAAACACAATTTTCTCACTTTTATGGAATCGCTGTAACTTTATATTTTCTGAAGAGGTTTCTTGTCTGAGAAATCCACCGCTGTTTAGCGTACGCTGACATCGAGCCTTAGAACCGATGCCTCGTGTTCACTCCGCCGAGCAACTGCGGTGCCTCGTGCGCAGCGGAAAGTTGATTTAGGCAATTTTCCCTATAGATTTGTGCATATGTCACCTTTGGGCAAAAGATGAGCTAATAGAATTGAAATGAATGTAATTGGCAGAAGGTCAGCCGGGGAGCCGGCTATGTCTAGAGTTTCCAGAGAAGCCCGAGTTGTTTCATGTTGGCATATTACTTGATTAGTATGCAGGTAAGGCGATGGTGCCTCAACAGAATAATTGGATCGTTCAAATATCTGCAAGCCCTGGTGTATCTACAAAGCCTGAGCAGTGATTAGATCCTGCCTGTTCATCGCGGCGAGCCTTGAAATTCTTCCCACTGTGAAAAACTAATTTTCTGTGGGAATTTATTAAATAAGAAATCTGCATGCCACTTTACCTTGTAAGCATTACCAGCGGAATACAAAGATTTCTTTTGACTTTGATGTATGCACTTCATGGCTGCTTTTATGCCAATTGTTTGGTTATTTTTCTGCATTCAGCACAAATTCCGGTTATTTCTTTGTTGCAGGGATTTGGGGAGAAGAGTTGGAGGATAAAGGGGAGGTTCATTTAAAGGGAAGGGAAGGGGGGAGCGTGCGTGGTGGAGACAGAAAGACATAGTTGAAACACGACAATCCATCGCGGTCGCTTCTTTCAAAGGGAAAAAAAAAGGCAGGACAAATATTCTCTGGTTGGTGCTTTGTGCTGCTGAGCACCAATGGGTTACTGCTGCACCAGGAACTGGCTTTTATCATGGCATCTGCTTTTTGTTGCAAAAACAGAGAACATCCATCTCTGTTAAGAAGGAGCAACCAGCATCGCAGTGGAAGGCTTCAGTGCTGCCCAGCAGATTAGGAAAAAGGGGACTTGCAGCTCCCTAACAGGTTTGCTCTGTGTGTTTGCTCCATCCACAGAAGGGCTCTGAAGGGCAAAATAACAAGGTCCTTGCTGTACTTACAAGATGAACTTGTGCTGTGTCTTGAATGCCTTGGAGGCAGTGTCTCAGTCAAATACCTTTTCAGTAAGAGTATGTAGAGGGCAATTCACCCTCAGCTCCCAACTAATGGCAGCCTGCTTGGTTGTAGTGGAACAGAAGAGTCCAAGCATCTGTTCTTCTTTGCTCATTGTTTTGTGTGGTTTTAAGTACTTAACGGCTGTAGAACAGCAGCTCCTGGAAGACAGTCTGGAGTTACAAAACCAGCATCACTTAAGCTGCTGTGTAGCAGAGCCATGGCAGATGATAATCACCTGAAAAGAGTAAATCCTCTTGGGTTAAGGAAAAGAGTTTTGTGCAGAGCTAGATAAATTATTAATGGTAAACAGGTTTTTTTGCAGCTAGCAAAATGGCTTGAGATTCCCTCAACTGTGTATTAATTATTCAAATGTTTCTGAGCTTTTTTTTTATTATTATTCCTTAAACTTTATGGTAAATATTGGAAATTTGAGCTCTATTCTTGTGACGATTCATTGAGGAGGCTGTGTGGGCTTTTCAGACCTGAGCTGGCTGGGTGCACAAGCACCGACGTGCATTTATTTAGCATAGATTTAAAACTTGTTTTCAATAAAACCTCTGCCCAGTGAAACTCAAAACCTTCCATTTCACAAACTATGTTTCTGTAGTAAAACACCACAGCTTTAATTTTTTATGAAAGTGAGCACCCAGCACAGTGTAACGTGGCTGAAAGGAATTCATCTGGAAATTCAAATGGATCTGTAAATACTTTTCCCTGCATAATTTACACAGCTCTGCTTGTGTGATACTAATCACTACTTATTAACATTGAATTTATATCACTCAATAGGGGAATATTTCTTTGTTCTTGCTCTTGTAAGCAGTAATTATCCCTCCACTGCTACCTGCCAGTATCCAAGTGGTTTGAGGATGGCTCATTAAGTCCCCACCATGTATTTGTCTGATGCCACAATCCAAAACACCCAACCCCAACCTGTTACCCGAACTGAGTCAGTCTGCTGGGTTTTCCTATTTGGGCAAAATGGAGGAGAAAGTGTCTTTGCCTTGATAGTTTCATGTCAGGGTACCAGAACATGTGACAAATGCAAAAGGTTGGTGTGGCTTTTTATTTCTCCTGGCTGCTCTGAGGCCCTTTGGAGGAAACATCCATCGGTCCCTGTTCAGTGATGTGGTACAAACCATAGCCCTGGGTGCTGGTAGTGGATATGGAACATCTGCTAGAAATACAGGTTTGATTGTGATGGTGGGGCCTTGGGCAACCTGAAGTGTCCCTGTGCATTGCAGGGGGGATGGAACTAGATGGTCTTTAAGGTCCCTTCCAACCCAGACCGTTCTATGATTTGCATGAGAGATGGGAATGTACTGGTGATGTCCTTGCTAAGCTCCATTCAGGTGAGCACTTGCTGGAGTGGGCACAGCTTGCTTTCCTTGCCATGGTTCTTCCTCTAATTCCCATCAGATAAAGTTAATCAGCAGATTCCTGTAAAACCAGTTGCGTGCTGGTTCTGCAGGTGGGTAATGGCCCTTGTGCTGTGTCCCACAATGGTGACCGTTGTCCACCTGGAGAGGGGTGAACGCTGTCTTCAGTGGGGAAGGTGCTATGGAACTGGAAGTTGAATTCCTACCTCCCTTCTCCTGCTCCATTAGCAGTTCTGTATCCACTGCCCTATTTTTACCTTCCAGCCATTAATCTCTGATGTGGATTTTTTTCAAATGCTTTCTGAAAAACTAAGTGCAGTACAAGCATGGTATTTCTCTTATCTGTCACAGCAGTAATATCTTCAAAGAACTCCAGGAGATTAGTTGAGCATAACCTCCCCTGCCTAAATCTGTGCTGGCTACTCTTAATCATACTGTGTTCTCTCGAGTGCTCTCCAACCTCACGCTTTATTTTTCTCCTTGAGTTGACTTTAGTGAAACTCAGGACGTATAGGGGGAGTTTACATGAAGATTAGGCTGGGGTGAACAATGTTATCAGTGAACTTCTACTTGAGGACCAACACAAAAGATAAAAAGCTCCTCAGCCTAGGAAAAAAAAAAGGGGGACCGAGGGAGCTTAGGACAAAGATCTTTAAAATCTGAGCAAAACTGAGAGGATTAATAGGAGATGATGCAGTGTGGCCTAGATTTTCGGGTAGTGAGGTGGATTGTAAACTGGCTACAGGGTAGAAGTCAGAGAGTGGTGGTCAATGGGACAGAGTCTAGTTGGAGGCCTGTGTCTAGTGGAGTGCCCCAGGGATCGGTGCTGGGACCGGTCCTGTTCAATCTATTCATTGATGACTTGGATGAGGGATTGGCATGCACTGTCAGCAAGTTTGCTGATGACACAAAGCTGGGTGGTGTCGCCGACACCCCCGCAGACTGTGCTGCCATTCAGCGAGATCTGGACAGGCTGGAGAACTGGGCAGAGAAGAATCTAATGAGCTATAACAAGAGTAAGTGCAGAGTCTTGCATCTGGGCAAGAACAACCCCAGGTACCAGTATAGGCTGGGGACTGACCGGTTGGAGTGTAGTGTAGGGGAAAGGGACNGGACACAGCAGATTCAAAACAAAAGGAGCTGGTTATTAACAGATCCTGCAATTAAGCCCTGAAATTTATGCTGTCAGACTTCATGGTTGATAAAGTTTAAACTGGACAAATTCATGTAAGAGGAATCTGCCAAGGTCAGTTAAATGTCAACGTGCTGAAATGTGAGGAAGTCCTCAGGCTACAAATAACAAGGAGTTTCACTAAACGGTTGGAACTAGGTGATCTTTGAGGTCTCTTCCAACCCAGGCCATCCTAGGACTCTGTAAGTGTCATCCCTGGTCTTGCACTCTTGCCTTGGCATCTTCTGTGGGCTGTGTAAGACGGAGCTCTGTGGACATCTTGTGTGACCTGATCTGACCCGTCATTTAAATCTCTCTGAGCTCACTCTAGGTCTAATTGGAGACTTCCCAGTCATCTGAATCCTCCAGGGTTTTCATCTGTATGTAGCCTGGCATAGGTGGCTCAAGTGTTAGCTAAAATACTCACTGTGGGCTTCGTGCCAGCCTTGTTTTGCACAGTCTGCAGAAATTCAGCATCCAGACAACCTGTGCATTGATTGCAGGTAGTCTGAAGTTCTACTAGAAAATGTAAGTGACTCCACTTTATCTCTGTCTCGAGTTCAGATCTTGTGGTTGGTTGGGTTGTCTCGCTCTCTGTTAGAAGTTTCTTCTTCAAGCTGTAGAGTTGTCTTTTTCCTGCTGAACGAGTCCCCCTCATCCTTCTCATGAGGCACAGAATCACCTAGATCAAGGTTGAACGGAACATTAATTAAACTTAGTGATCAAATCAAGTCTGCAAGGACAGTGTTTTGAGCTTCTTGTCAGTGAGTCTCCTTAGGTAAGAAGTTTTAAAATTTCCTTCAGCTTCATCACTAAAGGTAGAATGTCCCAGCAAAGCGTGCTCATGGTGTCAGAGTCCCTGCCAGGATATCAAAAGGTGAACATCTAAGAGCATAATCACTTCTGTCACTGACCAGGTCAGAGACACATTTCTATTAGCAAAAGTGCTAATGAGCTGAAACAAGAACAAGGAGGATTCACTTGTCACTTACAAGTTGCAGGAGCAGGCTCAGTTTGAGGGTAAAACAAAGCACATCCAACTCCAGTAACAGTGAAACCCCATCACCAAAACCAGAGCAGCCACACAGTTCTTAGATGCCTGAGCCCAGCTCTGTCTCCTTCTCTCATGAGCAAAATACCTGAGCGTGTGGCAACATGATGTCTTGTCTTCCCTGCCCAATCCCAAGAGACAAGTACCCATGAACTTCTCTGGCTAGCACAGAGGTTCTCCATGGGGTGTGGGTCATCCCAGTGCCTGACTGCTCCAGCCTGGCTCCCTTCCTCAAAGAAAACAATTCCTTTAAGCGTAAGTTGCCAGCCCATAACTTGCCAGCCCAGTTCCCTGCTCCAGTGTGTCTTCTGCATGGGCTACAGATAAGACTCTCTTCCTCCATGCACTCCCTCGTGGTATTGCAGAGGATCTTCTCCTCCACTGTCTCTGGGCTCTCCACAGACTAAATCTGTTTTCTCCATCAACGCACTTCCAGGATAAATGGCCACCGTGGTGTGCTCAGCCCATGACCACGTGGCTTCATGGCTATCAGGAACGGTGTAACCAGCAGGAGGAGGTTATGGTGCCCCTGTACTTGGCAGTCATGAAACTGCACCTTGAGTACTGGGTCCAGTTTTGGGCACCACAGGATAAGAGGAACATTGAGGTGCTGGAGCGGGTCCAGAGAAGGGCGGTGAGGTTGAGGAGAGGTCTGGAAAACAGACCCTATGAAGGGTGGCTGAGGGAATTGGGGTTATTTAGTCTAATGAAGAGGAGGCTGAGAGAAGACCTTACTACTCTCAACAGCTACTTAAAAGTAGGTTGGAGTGAGGCTGGTTTCTTCTCCCAAATTACTGATGATGAGGAGAAATGGCCTCAAATTGCATCAGGCAAGGTTTAAATTGGATCTTAGGAAGAAGTTCTTTCCTAAGACAGTGGTGGGGCACTGGAACAGGCTGCCCAGGGAGGTGGTGGAGTCCCCATCCCTAGAGGTGTTTAAAAACTGAGTAGCTAGAGCACTTGAAGCCATGGTCTAGGGGTTAGGGAGATATTGAGATGAGGGCTGGACCTGATGTCCCAGAGGTCCTTTTCAGCCATAATGATTCTATGATTCTATTCTATGATTCTCTAGAAACAAAAGAACAAACACACAAAAGACCTTGTCCCACAGGTTTCTCCCTCCCCAGACTATGTTTATTCTCTGAGGACCTCATTAGTTCAAACTTCCATAGGTGGATGAGTAACTGGGGCTGGGTGGTGCTTCTGTCTTCATGAAGCTTCTTGCTAGTTGTGCCAGCAACTCCCTTCCCCAGGACCAAAAACCCAGCAGGTTCAAAGTACTGCAGCTCCCTATTTGCTTGCCTGGGATTTCAAGTCAACACAGTAATTTAAATAAGGTTTTTTTTATCTCGTGAGATACAAAGATGTCTTATGTTTGGGGTAATCTTATTGTTTCTTTATTTGTTTGCTTAAAAAATTATTATCAGGAAAATAGAGCTAGCAGAAGATTGCCAGAGCTGCCCTGGCCACAGAGTTAACAGTCTTGCAGCGTGGGGAGGGTGAGAGAGAAAAACAGAGATGCTGCCGTGTAGATAATATATTCAGTCTGACTGCTCTGCAAACCCTCGATCGGAAAGAGAGGTGATAAACACAGAAAATAACATCATGCACTGCTGTCTCAAAAGAAAACAGTTAAAGTACTTAAATAAACAACATAACTTGGGCTCTGAAGCAAACTGGTGGTGGCTGTGGCAAGGTTGCACTGGTGGGGTTATTTTAATGAAATATTTTATAGCAGTCAGTTGATTTTAGTGGATAGTTCATGAACTTATGCGCGTGGCCAGCAGTGCTTGTCTGTGTAGCCCAGGATTTCAGCCGTACCAGTAGCGTGCCATTTCTGTATCCATATAGCCACTCTGGTAAGTCAGCTTTTAAGCTGTAATGCACTCAAATGGGAAATAAAAGTGGTAGTAGTTTGTGATAATTGTTAATGTGATAACAGAACAGTGATTCTGCTCAGCTAGAGTTTTTCCTCTTTGCTTTTATATTCCAAAAAGATATTTCTGCAGCTGCCTTAGTCAGAAATGTTAATGAGAAGTGAATTTTTAGGTCTCATGCCTGAGAACTGACACTGAGACAAGCAGAGAAAAACTCTGGCTGTGATTGATCTGATGGCAGCTTAATGAAGGAGAACATTTTTCTGGATACCAATGGACACTAAGTGCAGCCTGAGACAGTTTCTGACTAATCACAGCTACCGATCCCAGTGTTAAATGCTGAGCAGTTAGGGAACCATTCTGGTTCACTCCATCAGAATAGAGAGATGTGTAAAATCAAACCATCCAATGGTTTTGTGTGACAAATGCACTCATGGAAATCAGAGTTTGCTCACTGACAACCCACGAGTATGAAATGCAGTTCTCTTCATCAGCAGAGCAATTAATTGCAAATTATTCAGTCACCTCTCAGAATTTATAATTATCATTATTTAATGAGCTAATAGAATGAGTCGTCTCATTAATCACGTGAGATGCTCCTTTTTTTGGCATTTTTGTATCAAGTTGTGTCAAAGGGATGCTTTACCTCCTGCTATGGACTGTAGATTCTAACATACATCATGGTGTAAGGACTGTTTCTGGAGACAGAGCTGTATCCTGAAAGGCACTGAAGGGATGTGGAAGGTTTGGTTTGAAATTGGGCAAAGCCCGGTAGGCAGACATGGTTGTGATGAGAAAAGGGTAAGAATTGTCCTGGGAGTCCTCCTCGGGCACTGAGAAAGCAGATGGGGACCAAACACTGGCTGTGGGAGGAACTGAGATGCTCCAAGGGGATCACTCAGAGGGCTGGGAAGTTAAGAGTTGCTTGATAACTGCAGTCAGAGAGTAGAACCAGTGTAGCTAAGAGAAGATGAAAGACATTGGTAGAAGAATGATGATGGCCGTGTACCCGTCCCTGCACACCTCTGTGCTGCAGGTGCATCACAATGAAACCTCTCAGAGCTGTGGCTGATCCCCTTTATTAATCTCAGGGCTCGTTCTCAGCGCAGAATATTTCAATTTTTCCAATATTTTTGAGTGATTTTTTTCCTTCTCCTTTGATCATGGAATCAGGTGCCTGCTAACTTGCTCTATTTCAGCATTCAAGGTCTGCAGAATGCTTTGGAAGATTTGGTCCCATCATTTTTTTAATTAAGCACTTTAAAAGTTCAGTGAGACTGAATAGCAAGATTGAAAGAGTGGAAGTTTTCAAATGAACTGACAATTATTCATGGGTCATCCCTTCTCAGATTTCACTTAATCAAAGACCCAATAAAAGCACACATTGTAAGCTTGTTCATTTTTTATAATTTCTTTAACTTTTTAATCTCATTTTTTAAATTATAAGAGTCATTAAGAGACTCATTTTGAGATTCCCTCCAGAGTTTTCTTAATCAGGCACGTTTTATTCTGTCTGTGGAAGCTGTGCTCTGGGTAAAGTAGTTAAATACCTGTTCAAGAAGGCTCCTCTGCCTGCCCGGTGCTGAAAGTACACACGTGCAGGACTGCATTGCAGTGGCAAATAGGATCTACAACACAAAGCTGTTAAGAAAACAGCAATATTATCATTAAATGACCTGAACACGTGAGGAAACTGTACGGATTCAGTGGCGTTTTGCTGCTGTGTGGGTTCACTTCAATCTCTTCCAGGACACTGCTGTAAATGAAATATTAATTTTGGACTGTTTACTGATTCCTCTTTTCAAATGTAAGGACGAAGCACACTCCATCATTCCTTTCACAAAAACGGGCTCTATTCTTTTGTCTCCTCTTTCATATTTGACGAGAGGCTGAAGCAGGAAACATGACCTGACTTAATGAGGCAGAAACCACAGATTTAGATTTCTCTACCCACTGAAAACCTGTGGCTTTTAGTACAACTTTGATTTTCAAAGTTTTGGGAATGAGGAAGAAATTCGGGTTAAGAATATTGACTGAGCCCTAAGTGCTCCATCGTGCAGTTCAGAAAGATATTGACAAAGCTCCTTGTATGAATAAGGCATGAACAGGACTCGAGCTGCTCTTTAGCATCAAAACCCTCCCCAGTGTTTAATGAAAACTAGTTTCCCTTTCTTTGGTAGTTTAAATTCTGTATCAAGCACATTTATGTCAGGCCTTGAACATGATAAATCTCAGTTTTCCAGTTCACTGAGAATTACTCACTGGTGGGTTAAAAAACCCCCACTCCATTTAGATAATTAAATATTGCTGGTCAGTTCTGTCATCTGAGCAATATGAAATGATACTGGGTGTAGTACTGGTACCACAGGGTGCACTGGACTCTGGAATTAAGTCTTAAATCGAATAGAGTTCATACCAATACATGATATATATATTACACCTGATATTTCTATTATATTATGTTATTATATTATTATATACTATTATACTATGTTATATTTTATCATACTCCATGACGTTATATTGTATATCATGATACATCATATAGTATATTATATTATGCTATATCATATCATTTCATATCATATCATCCCTGATTAAGAACAAAAAGAAGGATGCCCTGGCAGTGCACAGAGTTCAGTTCCTTGACAGAAGAACTTTACACACCAGGAAAACCCCATGGTCTCAGTTAAGACCAGTAGCCACCGCTGTAAATGTGATCAAATTGCATTACTGCTAAAGAAGTGCCTCAAAATCCACTTTGAAATTCTCTGTGGCTACAGAATGGAGTCGCTGCTCTAACTTTTGCTGAGAGATGAGTTGAAATCATAAGTACTCAGTGTTAAGCCTTCCCAAGTACTAGAGAATCTAATTGAAACAGAGACCCAATTGTTGTAGCTGCGATAACTAAAACGATGCAGCAAATGCCACCGGTGTGTGACTGACATATTAGACTCATTCAGAGGACAAACAGTAAGGCCTGAAAACGTCCTTTGTCTTGAGACATTTGCTTCTGACTGACTTTCACTGGGACTTGGAATTTGAGAGCAAGGAAAATTCCTTAAAACAAGATTACTGAGTTCTTATAATGACCGCTTTGAAGCAAGTCTGAGCTGCATGTCCTCCAAGACTCAGGTTACACAGACAAGCAAGACTGAGCATCTGAACAGAATCACAGAATGACTGAGGCTGGAGAAACCCTCTGAGCTCATCCAGCCCAGTCCATGACCTAACATCACCACAGCGGCCAGAGCAAGGCACTAAGGGCCACAGCCAGGTTGTCCTTCAACACCTCCAGGGATGGCGACTCCACCACTGCCTTGGGCAGCCCATTCCAGTGTCTGATCACCCTTTCTGTGAGGAAGGGCTTGTCTGTAGTTTGCCTTAAGAGTATTCAAGGAGCCAGGTAAACCAGTTGATCTTTCTGGGGAAGAAGCTGGCTCTCAGATTGCTTAGCTCCCTGTTTCTCAGAGAGTGAAGGAAATCTGCCCTTTTTCAGTTGAAGCCTCATGCAAGCTGTTCCGTATTCAAGAGGAGTCATTTGGGTTGTTCTTTAACTTGGTTAGTAGTTTGTAGAGTAGAAGCAGACTAAATTATTTTTGTTCTTTGGACTGTATTTGCCACCCTCTTTGTACCCCATGAGTAACAGTCAGTGTGTAAAAAGAGCAGTTGGAGGTTTGGAGATGGAAGCTCGGTGTTCATGAGCTGTTCAGTTCGGGGGTGACTTTACCCGCCCTCGCACCACCCCCTCTCTGCTCTCCCGCTGGTAGCTATGAATGTGCTGCATAAATAAGCACGACTCGATCTTGCCACAGTGATTCCACACAGATACTAGACGACAGAACTTTCTGCATCAGCAGCCTGGGATCATAATAGACTGCAAGGTAAATTGAAAGCTGTTTGCTTCCCTTTAAACTGCTCTGTTTGGCTCCTGATGTTCTTCACAAACAATGAAATTTAAAACCATTGCTGGGAGATTTTGCTCTCTTCCAGAAATGAGTTAATAAGAATTTTCAATCTCTTGCTGTAAGGCTTAGGCAGAGCTGGCAGCTCTGAGGACAAAACAGCACGTCTGGGGATCATGCAAGGTTGGCCATTTCCCCGGCTTCTCCTCTTCTCTGGTGCCTGGACTTCAGGTAGCCTCCCCAGTTGGGCAGGATTGACTCTGAATGTATTGAGGACACTACTGTGACTTTAATTTCTGTGACAGCATTGGGAAGTGGACTAGGTGAGTGCTAACATGCTTCCTGCGGCCACCTTCTGAGCCCTTTGGGCAATACTTAGCCCACGCAGAGATTGGCTCAATGCGGCTTCTTCACCTGCTCCGCTTCGTGTAGCACAAAGGTTCTTCTCTCTGTGCAGCTGCAGACAGGGGTCCGTGTTAGGTAACGGACCACCAGGTCCACCAGAGCCAGGAGTGATTGGATTCAGCATGTGACAAGTTTTATCTTGTTGGGAACATTTCAGGAATGCTCTTCATCCAAAAGCCCATCCGCAGGTGTCCTGGCTGCTCACGTGCTGCAGTGCAAGGCAGGAGCTACCCTCACTTTCCTTTTACTCGCCCAGTGATGGCATTTGAGTCATTTGCTCTGACCCTTTCCTTCCTGTTTAATAAGTGCTTAGCTCTTACACTTGCATTCATTGAGGATCAACTGAGCTTTTTCAGATGTGTACAGGAACACGAACAAATAGAGCCAAGATGCTCAATACTTTCAAGTCACAATCCCAGATGCCTCCAGACTAGTCTGAAGATCATTACCCTGCTGTAGTAATTTAAGCACCTTATTGCCAGGGTGCTTTCTAAGAGTGCAATTAGAAACTCCGAGCTGTTATTCGAAGCTCTGTTCTGCTTCTCTCTTCTTGGTTGAGAGCATTTCACATTTTCTCTATCCATTTTGAGAATCTCCTTGATTGGGCTAATGATGTTCAAATGCCCTTTAAGCAGTGAGACAGTAACCTCGTGTCTTTCTTGCACTTTTTTTCCCGGCACATTGGTTTAAAAAAATGTTCTGGGACTAAGAAGAAGCCTGAGAATAAATGTACAATCAAAAGTGTTAGTGTTGTGAAGGTGCTGGGCAGTGTCACGCGAACCTTTGGACCCAGGTTCTAGTAGCAGCGGGTGAAATGCCCTGGTTTTAGAATCATCCAATTGTAGAATGATTGTGACTGGAATAGACCTCCAGGATTAAGCCCAGCCTTCACACCAGCATCTCCCTAACCCCTAGACCATGGGGTTTTACATCAGTAGACAAATCCTGTAGTATTCCCCAGGAATAAGTATCAAAATTCCTTGGTTTTAGCAGCTTCTCACCCATCTTGCTTTGTAAATTTATAAGGGTTTTATTGCCTCGGTAAAATGGACTGAGTACACCAGGAGCTGGTTCTCAGAGATCACTGTCCCTTGTGAACAAGAGGAAAAAAACAGTATGAAAACAGACAACGAGCATCTCTTCCAAGAATTAACCCTGCAGATCGAGTCAAACAGCCCCTTGGTACAATCCTCAATCGTCTGTGCTCGAAAAAACTGCCAGTCTGAAAAATCTCTGTGAAGCACTCAGGAGTGAATAGCAGCACTGTGTGAGGAAACCATCTTTAACTGGTTGATGGAGCCTGTGGTGCTTTGTCTTTGTGAGAGGATCCAGTAGTAGGGTGAACACCAGGAGCTGCCTTAATGCCTACATGTATGGAAGAGATACTTAAGCAACATGCGCATGTGTGTATTTTTATTGACCTGTTCTTCCAGCTCATTAAACACAGATGCTGCTTGCTATCAGGAGAAAATACAATGAATGTAATTTGAAGGGGAGATGATTGGTTGTATTAAACCCACCATGTGTTGTTTATTTTGCTTCATAAAAAAGAAGCCATTTTATTGCAGATGTTTGCCAAAACCCAGTCATCACTAGGCTGGGTAAAGAGAGAAAGTGATAGAGAAGGGTAATCTGATACAGCTAGTGGGAGAAATAGCCTTTTCCCCGTGTTGCTGGAGAATAATATGTCAAAAGGGCAGTGGAAAGAGCTTACCTGAGCTTATTTTCAACAGCATTTTGATTTCTAGCCTCCACTGACGGTGAATGGCTATTAATATTATTGTCATGACCTCTGATTGCTTACAGGGGAAGTACAGACTGAGCTATGTGTTAAGCACTCTACTCAGATTCATTTAAAAATCATGTTGGGATCATTTATTCCATGAAAATTTCCCACCATATTCCTTGAATTATCTTGTCAGATATCCTTGTGAACCATTGCAGCTGATGATGTTAATGAGACGTGTCTCACGTGTGGTATGAAGGGTCTAAAGGCAACTGCCTGACTGTTGTCTCTCCTTGGTGAAGTCCTCACTGGGCTTCACTTCCAGAAGGAACAGCTGAGTTTGTATTGTTTTTAATGGGAATTTTCATATGGAGCCTCCTATGTTCCAACTCACCCTCATTGCCCCTTGTCCTATCACTAGATGACACTGAGAAAAGCCTGGCTCCATCCTTCTGACACCCACCCCTCAAATATTTATAGACATTAACTATGTCACCCCTCAGTCTCCTCTTCTCCAAGCTGAAGAGACCCAGCTCCCTCAGCCTCTCCTCATAAGGGAGGTGCTCCACTTCCTTCATTGTCCTCGTTCCTTCATCCAGCTCTGTGCTGGACTCCCTCCTGCAGCTCCACATCCCTCTTGAACTGAGGGGCCCAGAACTGGACACAATACTCCAGATATAGTCTCACTAGGGCAGAGTAAAGGCGGAGAAGAACTTCTCTTGATCTGCTAACCACCCCCTTTCTGATCCACCCCCGGATGCTGTTGGCCCTCTTGGCCACAAGAGCACGCTGCTGGCTCATGGTCATCCTGCTGTCCATCAGGACCCCCAGGTCCCTTTCTCCTACACTGCTCTCCAACAGGTCAGTCCCCAGCCTGTACTGGTAGCTGGGGTTGTCCTTGCCCATATGCCAGACTCTACACTTACCGTTGTTATACTTCCTTCCTGTAGCAGCCGCTGCACTTTCATGCAATGTCCATTAAATCAATCAAAAAAATTACTGCTGCCTCCTCTCATGGAACCGGTGCTTCATGCGGGGAGGTTTAATTTACAGGTGCAGGTGTGTATCTGAAAGGACAATCTACACTTGTAAAAAATGAGTGCAATGCTGTAAAGAAAGGGCAAGAGAAGCCTCTCGCTCTTCCTACAAAGACAGGACAGCGAGTGCGTCCTTCTGAAACGTGATGCTTAATGCTGCCCTACATTTCTGCTTTATCTTCCTCTGCCCACTTTGCAGAGCTACTCACTTAAGAACTGTGTGAAAACTGTCATATTCTTAGACTAATAACTTCTGAATTCAGAGTGCTGTCACTGGCTGGTCAGAGTGACCTCCAGAGATAGGATTGTGTGCAGCGCTGCACAGCGGATGATAGATGCGGCTTTAGTGCCAAATTCTTTTACATGCAGAAGTGTGAAGATAATTCCACATCCTACTTGTTTTAACTGCTCTGTGCAGATGCCTGGTAGAGCAACGAGAGACCAGTCTCTGTCGTCTCTCATAGCTGCAAAGATTTAGAAAGAATAGCTCTTAGTTAAGGGAAATAAGGGAGTTTTGGTTTAACTTTTCTTATGTTTTTGTAAAAACAAAGCACCAAAGCCCAAGTTGGGTGCCTTGGTGTCTAACAAGGAAACATCTGTAAGCTGCTAATTCTTATATAAGCAGAGGAAGCAAAATGTCATTAGCATGAGAGCCGGACACAGGCTGCACATCATTTATACAACAAGACATTATGTCCCCGGGACGGTACAAAGAAGCAGCTGATTGAAGCATTAACATGTCTTGAGTCCTTTTCGCTGCGAGACACAAGGTCACTGCACTGGCTTACCGAGGCAGAAGCTGATACCTGCCTTCCTTCCATCCTTCTTGCTCTGACTGTGCCTTAATCCACTGGCTGTAGGGCTTCTGGGTGTTTTGGAGTGGGGAGGAGGTGAAACAGCCTAAAGAAATGAATATTTATGTCCCTATTTCCGTCGTTTAAATGCACTCATTGAATCCAGCTAGTACATCCAGCCTCCACCAGTGGGAGGATCGAAATCTGCACAAGTGCAAATCCTGCTGGTGGGAAAGCTTTCTTCACTGAAAGAAAAAGAAATGGCAGCAAACCTTGTGGTGAAGAGTGATGAATATCCTCAAAATTAGTGCATTCAGAGGAGACTCATCCTGTGGACGTGCTGCATCTATTACCCTTCTGTTTTCCTTTCACAGCACAACTGATAAGGGAAGGAAGGAGCACACCAGTGCTGCCTGATCTACAGCTACACGGGTGTCTCTGTACACAGCCTAGAATTCCCTTAGTTCTCTTATGGAGGGATGGTTCCTCGCTGCAAGAAACAGGAGCAAGCCCAGCTTGCTCAAACGGGAAAGGGCAGATGTGGTAAAGGAGGAAATCTATTTTATACCAACTTTCTCACCCCTATTTGCAAGGGAATTGTACTTAAACCACTCATCAAAGAGACAACAGTAAGATTTTGCTCTCTGATACGTGAAGCAGTTTTCATAAAAGCCACAAAGCAAAGCCCAGGGAGGGAAAAAGCCAGCAGCCTCCCAGTTAACGTGGGGACTGCTGAGCAGAGCTGGTCTCCCCTGACCCACCCCAGGCTCAGCACCGCTGATGAAATAAGAACCCAGGTGGGTTGCACAGAATGATTATGGAAGGAAACCAGAAGCACTGATGCCCTGAACATTTCTCCCTCTCTTTCTCTCAATTTTTGTTTATTGCCTCCGTGTTTGGTCTATCTAATGAACAACCTCAGTGTGTAACCTCCTAATGAAAACATTACCGAATATTTCATGCTTAGTCGGAGCTGAATTTGTCTCTTTGTTTAACCAAGGAGCACGTTTTGTAGGGTTATTAGAAAATAATACATCCACTCTCTATTGTGAAATAATTGCCTGGCGTTGATTTTGAGCCTCTGAAGATGATCAGAGAATAACAATAATGATGTTATTGATAATGCACACCCATTAGCACTGCTACTTTTATCATCAGTGACAGTTCCTTGGAGCCACGGTTCTGCGCTAAGCTGTGTGCTCGCTGCTATGTGACATCCATCCAAACCCGCAGACTTTGCCTCATAAAGCTTTTGATCTAAATGTATGATAGGAGATGACAATAAGATGTGGCTGTAGTCATAACACAGCCCCAATCTAGGTTTTATTAACTGGCAAGGGCACTGTGTTGCAGCAAAGGTGCATTTTAGGGGAAAAAAAATGAGTGAGGACGATGGGCTTTATTTTTTATTATCGCAAGTGTGAAAGAAGTTGTGAAAGTGTCTTCTAAAATCAAGTGCTGGGAGGGGGAATGTTGATGCCCACACTGATCTGGAGTAGGTCACCTGCCGTTTACTGAGCACCCTGAGCATCCTTGAGCTCTGAGATCTGCAGGGCTTTTCCTGGGGGGCTGGTGTCAACAGCTTGTTAAAAGGCTGATAACTGACAACCAGAGCAGGGGAACCTATCCCAGGTTTGGTAACACATCTGAAAAATAAGATGGAGAACACTAATCTCTCCAGGAACCATTTAGTATCTTCAGTGGATGTGCAGTCTTTAACATGACATGGAGTGTGCAAGTTCCTTAGAAAATATCAATGTATAGTAGCTGTTGGTAACTAGTCAGACCTGGAAGTTCTTCTCAGGAAAAGTGGGGTTCATTACAATAGATTCCCACAAGGATGTGGTCCCATCCTCACTAAAAGGGCTACGAAGCAGTGTTATAAGCAATGAAATTTCAGCCCCCACCCCCTGACAGCACATGTTGCCATAACAGATCCAGTAATCATTGCATCCTCAGGTGGTGGATTTTCAAAGGCACGTTCATGCCTGTATCACCAGGATACGTGTGGTCCCCTACATTCTTCTCAGGGTTAGCTCCCACCAACCCTACAATTCAATTCTGTGTGCCAAGGCATAATTTGCACGCCAGATATTTCCCCATTCCTGGCTCTGGAGACATTTTCAGGGCAGTGGTCTGTGGTAGCCCTTGAAATAACAGCAGGCACAATGCTTAATTTAGCCACTTTCTTCATCAAAGCTGGCTGAGCCAGGGGTGATGTGAGCCAAGTGTCCTATTGATTTACAACACAGCAACACTGGAGATATGGGAGGGAAAAAGCACAGCCCAGTGGATTTACAAAGACCAAAATAAGTGCTGTGTGCGGGGTATTTTGAAATTGCAGGGTGTGATGGCTTCTATTCTTAGGTTGAAATGGTCATTCTGACACTAAAACAAGTCATCCCCATAATGGTCTTGTAGAAGAAATGCTTCTGAATGGGAGTGAGAAAAGCCACTCTACACGAGGTCGTCTAATTTTTAAATGGTTTCCCAGAACATCACAGTTTTCAAAACTTTTTGAAGAAAATGAAATTCATACTGAAAATAAGAACCAGAATATTGCAGTGAATTCAGTGGAATTGTGCTTTGCATCATACAAGCTGAATAATACTTTGATCACAAAAATAACTGATAGAACAAGAGTTTGTGCATTTAGAGCAGCCTGGGTGGGGTTTTTCCTCCTATTGCTTTGAAGTTTGTGTTGCAGTATGAAGTAATGCTCTATTGCAGGGGTCCTCAAGCTTTTTAAACAGGGGGCCAGTTCACTGTCCCTCAGACAGTGTTGGTGGCCAGGCTATAGTTTGTGCTGCTTGCTTGTCCTGCCTGGGAGCTGGAGGGAGGGAGGGAGAGACAGGGGAGCCGCCCGCCTCAGCCCGGCCGTGCAGTCGGCAGGAAGTCATCTGTGGCTGCTCGGTTTCTGCCCTCCAACCCTCGGTGGAGGGGGGTAAATACCGGCAGGCAGGCTGCATTGGAGACCCTGGGGGGCTGTATCTGGCCCATGGGCCAGGGTTTGAGGACCCCTCCCCTATTAGAAATTGAAAGGTTCAATAGGTGTGTTTTAATTACTTAGCAATACATGAAAAACAGACCTTATAGTAGATTCACTGGAGATGTTTAAAACCTGCCTGGATGTGTTCCTGTGTGACTTGTTCTAGGTGATGCTGCTGTGGCAGGGGGATTGGACTAGATGATCTTTCGAGGTCCCTTCCAATCCCTAATGATTCTATGATTCTATGATTCAATAATTAGAAAGATAAAAAAGAGGGGAATCTGTATTCATTCCCTATCTGTCTAAACTGATGCACTGTCACAGGCTCCTAATGGGTCCAACAGTCCCTGGAGGATTCTAGACTTGAAGAAACTGAAATGAATCTGTCAGAGGCATTTTTAAGCTGATTTGTAAAGGTTTCAGGAGTTTTCTTTTGTTCGTACATATTAAGATCCTTGCCAGCTATTGTAAAGACTAATTTGTTTACTGGTTTAGTTTGTCCCGTCTGAGACAACAATAATTGAGTCAATCCAAAGTTCCTCCCTCAGCATGCTGCGCTTTCACTCTGAACAGTTCCCAGCGGTGCTAAGTGGGAAGGTATGAACTTTTCATCATGAAAAATCAACATGACCTTTGACAAAAATCAGATGCAAGCATTTCAGAACACTCAGATGTTCTGGCATTTCAGTAAAAGACCAAATGGATTTTAACACGCAATGCATCTTAGAGTGTGAGTAGTAACATGAATTACTTTCCTCGCTTGGCTTGGAATTTATTCCTGTGTTTGGAGCAGGTCCAGAGGAAGGCACGGAAATGATGAGGCGGCTGAAGCACCTCTCCTATGAGGACAGGTTGAGAAAGCTGAGCTTGTTCAGCCTGAAGAGGAGAAGGCTCTGGAGGGACCTTCCAATCCTTGAAAGAGGCTAAGTGGAGTGATAGGATGAGGGGTCACAGTTTGAAGCTGGAAAAGTGGAGATTTAGGCTGGACACAAGGAAAAGGTTCTTTAATCTAAGGGTGGGGGATCTCTGGAACAGGCTGCCTAGAGAGGTTGTGGAAGCCCCATCCCTGGAGCCATTCAAGGTCAGGCTGGATGGGGCTCTGGGCAGTCTGGTCTGGTGAGCGGTGGCCCTGCTTTTTGGAAGGGGTGGAACTAGATGACTTTCAGAGGTCCTTTCCAACCCTATGATTCTATGACTCTATGAAGTGGTCATGGTTTCACCTAAGTGACAATAAAAAACCTTTGGAAAAAAACACCAGGAAATTTTAGGTGAGCACCTTTGTGTTAATTCCTTGAGCACTGCTCAGCATCTTAGAATCACAGAATCATTAGGGATTGGAAGGGACCTCGAAAGATCACCTAGTCCAATCCCCCTGCCACAGCAGGCTCAACATACACTGACTAAGATTAGGAACTCACTGATATCAATATCCAATACCTACAATTGCCATCGGTTACTTTTTTGTTTTATTTGGAGTTTGCAAGGTATGAAGAAATAGAATCTCAAATATGTCACTGGCTGTTGAAAAGATGTTGGGATTTGGAGCTGATGTGGAGTGCAGGGTTGTTATAGATCCTGCTTAATGCATGTAGCTGCCAGTAAACACGAACAGACTGCTCTTACCGTACACATCTCAGGTAAACATCATCACAGCAGAAGCAGGAATCTTTGCTTCCCAGGGGACTGTGGCTTAATAGGAGGAATCGTTATGCACAAATTTGACTTTAACAATGTGACTTGGCCATCTGGTGTCGGTGTAGCTGAGGAAAGGTAAGGGCAGACGTGTGCGCGTTGCTGACTGGGGTTTAAGTGGATGAGTTCTAGCAAATGGGTGTTTTAGAGTTCACCTCCACTGCACCAATGCACTTCTGCAGATTGCAGGTAGATCACCTTTGTCTGAGAGTTACTTCTATAAAAGATGAATGCACTAAATAAGAAGAATTATTATTTTTAAGAATCTATTATTCTTCACCCAGGTGTGACTTGAGATTGTCTGATCTTAAAGCTTTTCAGGTGCATAAGAGGGGCATTTAGGATTCGGTCTTCTGAACCCTACTGTGGTTGGATCTCAGTGGAGTAAGTTAAACAAATGCTTCCTTGCTGAAAAGATTGGAAGCAGAAACGTTCTCTTACACACACCAGTTAAAGAAGATGTACTTTGAATTTTAAAGACTCAAGAAGAAGTGAATAGCAAAACTCACTGTTTTGCCATTAGCAGCACAAGCGGCACAAGATTGAGTATTGGGAAGGGGTAACAGTTGATCTATAAAGAATAAACTTCCAGAACGTCTCTTAATTTCTAGAAATGTTCTGAACCCTCAGAGGATAATGGGTAGAGTGCTGGCATCCCTTTGTTCTCTCTGCACCATAAGGATTGTCTGCTTTTAAACTAGAATTTCCACCACTTTAGTTCTCTCAAGTTGTGGGAGACAGAAGACAGCATTTCAGTGGGTTCAGCCGGGCTGTTTCTCTTTCCAGATGGCTGTGAGTGCTGTCCTCCAACAAGAGATACTCATGTCAAAGAATTCACATGCGAGTCTCATGCACCAACCATGCATTTCAGTGTCAGCAAAGCAGTCCCAACAATTGGAGAGAACGCTTGGATTTGGGGATCTCACGAGGAAATAGCCTCTGCAGTGAGACACCTGCAGATTTCCCATTGTGGTGGCTCAATCCTGTTGTTTTCACTTCTGGGCAGAGCTGGCTGGTTGAGGTAGTGCCTTGCTTTGCATGGGAGCAGAGCAGGGGCACCTGGCTCCGTGCCTCCCTTTGCCGGGTTTCAGCACCGCTGGCTTTTCTCCTTGGCCAGAGGGGAACGCGCTGGCCGCGCTCCGTGCCACCCAGCGCCTGCTGCGGGAGCCGTGCAGTGCAGCCATCAGTCCTGCCGCTACATCTGCGGCAATTCTACCCAGAGGAGATGTTGCAAGACAGTGAGTCCCCAGTGGGATGTAATAGAATGGAAGCAGATGGTGAGCTGAAGAAAATTTCAGGGGAGGATTACATTTTCCAGTTACTGTCTTTTTGATTTCACTGTTATTGTCTGATGAATTGTGTCAGGTCTGATCCTTCAGATTGAAAAGCTGCTTCGCACTGTGCTCCCAAATGTACAGATAAAGTACATGGCTGCTGCCAGTCTACTCCTGCAGAACCTTAATTTTTTAAAGGCATGTTAGGAGGAGCATCTCGTTTGGCCATGTCTGCTCTGTGACTTTTGCCTTCGGCTGAGGAGGTGGGGTTTTTTCCCCTGTGGTTGTTTGTGTCGGTGCTGGTGTATTTGGAATTTGTTCTAGGACAAGGCTAGCAGAGATGCTTTCTCTTGCCCTGGTGTATTTATAAGCCTTCTTTGGCTTGTTTGTAGTCTCTGATTTACACTGGGGTCTCCATGGCCCAGTCTGCCAAAGTGAGACTAAGACAGAAAGGAAACAACGACACTCAGACCATAAGACCTCAAAAATGGAACGACTGTGGACAGAGGGCTGGAGTCCATCCCTAATGGAAGAGAAAGGCCAAAATGGCAGCTGATGACTCCTGGCACCAAGAGCAAGGCTCCTGCCCCACCTAAAGGTGAAGCAGGTTCTCTTCCCTCAAAGCTGAGGATGGGCTCTCAAAGTGTCTGGGCCAGCTGACCATGAGTCATGACCATGAGCTTTAGCTTTTCTTTATGTTTTGGAGGAAACTGTATCAAAGTGGAGGATAAAGTCAGAGGGTATCATGGAAGCAGTGTCCTGTTGGTGTCCTGAAAAGGAGCAGGCTGAGGGGACACCTTATTGTTGTCTACATCTACCTGACAGGGCACAGAGAGGTGGGGTTGGTCTCCTCTCCCAAGGAACAAGTGATAGGGTAAGAGGAAATGGCCTTAAGTCACACTAGGGGAAGTTTAGGTTGGACATTAGGAAAGTCTTCTGTCATCAGGCCTTGGCACAGGCTGCCCAGGGAGGGGGTTGAATTGCCATCCCCTGCCGTGTTTGACAGTTGTGGAGATCTGGAGCTCAGGGACATGGCTGAGCAGTGGGTGGGGACACTGATGATTTGTCTTGATCTTGTATGTCTTTTCCAGCCTAGATGATTCTATGAAAAGAGATTCCAGTGCTGAAGCTGGTCCACTTTGTGCAAAACAGGGCACAAACTGGAGCATCTTCACTCTGAGAATGGCAGATACTCTGGACTCAGTGTGGCTTTTAATCTTTGGTCTCCTTGCTTTCCAACAAAATAATTAGTGGTCTAGGGAGGAAGTGCTGGACTTTTAATTCCACAGAGTAATGGTCTGGACAATGGTTGGGGTATCAGGTGCTTTGTCTTTATGCACCAGAGGGATGTGAGTCCTGCGTTCCCACGTCTTCAGTGCCCCGTGCAGAACAGGTTGCACCACTGCCTCATCCATCTTGCTTCTTTTTGGCTGTGTCCTAAATAAATCCGTGTTTTGATTGACAAGCAAATATTTGCTAAATTATAGCATATTTGTGAAATAGACTAAAACAGTGCTTTTAATTATTAAAAACAAACCCCAAATTGTTTGCTGTGTAATAATAACAATGGAAAAGGTCACCCAGCCATGACTTTCAAGATAGTTGTTAAAGGAAGGACAACTCCATGGCAAATTCAAAACAAATTCGTGACATCATGCATTAACTCTCACTCAAGACCATGTGGATGTTCAATGGGCAACTGAGTTTCCAAGACCCTATGGCTAAAATATTAGAAGCTGTGGCACTCAAAACATGAGTGGCAGTGACTGAGAATTTCCTCTCAGTTGGTGTGAAAACAGTTTTTGTCCAGTTGGTGTGAAAACAAACATTGTGCAAAATGTAGCTGCTCTGCTGATGGGAAACTCTATTGGTCCAAACTCAAATTCAGCTGAGTAACTGCTTCTATATCTCCTGGCAATTTCCAGACCTGTTCCAGTTCATTTTTGTGATTATTATTTTATTTAAAATTTAAGACACCTAAGAAACATCTCTGGTGCCCAGTAAAAGGACAAGGAATAATGGGAATAAAGTTGAGCGTAGAAGGTTCCACCTCAACATGAGGGTGACAGAGCACTGTAACAGACTGCCCAGATAGATTGTGGAGTCTGAAGACTTTCAAAACCATCTGGATGGTCCTGTGTGACCCACCCTAGGGATCCTGTTTTAGCTGGGGGTGTTGGTCTCAATGATCTCTAGAGGTCCCTTCCGCCCCCTCACATTCTGTGGTGCTGTGATCAGGGTACTGTTTATAAAGAAGCACTTTTCTGTTCAATATAGAAGTGACAAATTCTTTCTTGCTGGTTTCATTCTCTCCATGTCATTTTTGCCCACATTTAAGGAGTGATTCTGTCCTGCCTCTCACCGTGGTTGTGTGTTACCAGCGCAGTAATAGCCAAAGCAGATTACGGAACGCACAAACATTATCTGCATCCATCTTATCAATAAATGTGTCATGAGCCAATCTGATGCAATTACGTAGAGGTGCCCTTTCTACAAGACCAGGAGATCACCTGGGTGTGTGACTCGAAGAAGAATACTTTGAAATACCTATGGTAAGAAATAAAAGGTACTCAAAACTTATGTTCAGCAAATGTTCTCTAGATATTTATTGCAGGGAAGGCTGAGATTAACTTAAAATAAAAAAAACCCAGCAGTAGAGAATGTTTGGTATAAGTTCTGTAGAAATTGTGTGGGGATTGAGTCTACCCTTAGTAAATATACAGGTGACACCAAGTTGGGGAGGAATGTCGATCTGCTGGAGGGTAGGAAGCTGCTGCAAAGAGTTCTAGGCAGACTGGGTCAGTGGGGAGAGTCCAAAGGGGTTAGTCAAGGGCAGGATCCTACACTCTGACCACAATAACCCCCTGCAGCCACAGACTGGGGGATGAGTAGCTGGAGAGCAGCTTGGCAGAGCTGGGTGACAACCAGCTGAACAGGAGCCGGCAGTGTGCCCAAGTGGCTCGGAAGGCCAACGGCATCCTGACTTGTATTAGCAATAGTGTGGCCAGCAGGGCTAGGGACATAATTCTCCTTCTGTACTGGGCACTGGAGAGCTTCCCCTTGAGTACTGGGGGCAGATCTGGGCCCCTCACTTCAACAAAGAGATTGTGGGGCTAGAGTGGGTCCAGAGGAGCAACGAGGCTGAGGAAGAGACTGGAGGGGAAGTCTGATGAGGGGAGGCTGATTGAGCTGGGGGTGTTTAGCCTGGAGAAGAGGAGACTTAGAGGGGACCTGTCCCTCTCTACAGCTTCATGAAGGAAGGTTGTAGTTGGGTGGAGGTTGGGCTCTTCTCCCAGGCAACCAGTGACAGGGTCTGAAACTGCACCAGTGGAAGGTTAGGTTGGATGTTAGGAAGCCTTTCCTCTCAGAAAGGGTGATCAGACCCTGGAATGGACTGCCCAGGGCAGTGATGGATTCACCATCCCTGGAAATGTTGAAGGACAGCCTGGCCATGAGCCTTAGTGCCCTGGTCTGGCCGCTGTGGTGATGTTAGATCCTCGATGCACTCAGTGGGCTTTTCCAGCTTTATAATTCTGTGAATCAGGACTGAGACCTTGCACAGCTAAGCCTCCTTCTGTACCAGTGGGCAGAGGCTGTTGTGCCTCTTCCTCTATTGGATGTTAGTAGATTGAAAAGGAGAGGTTTTTTGTTTAAAGAGATCTTTTCTGCATCGTTCCCTTCTACGCGCGTGTGTCGTGTTCAGTCTGATTTTTCTTTTCCTTCTGTTAAATCCTCTGTTTCGATTTGTTCCATTACAGAAGATGAGGTTATAAGAGTTTTGACTCTTTCAAATTGAGCTGCAAGGACTGGCTCAATCTCAGTGAAGCTGAAGTTTGCAGTCGGTCACAGTGGCAGCTTTCAGACTGCTGCCTTTTATTTGGTGTTAGCGTTTTCACTCGGGCTTAGAAACCCATAAATATTGCAAATACACATGTAAATGTAATGAAACTTCTTTTCTCGACTGTTATGGCTCAGCTTTCTTTGGTACATTTTAAAAATGTCAATTTTGTGTATTTCTTTGATCTTGTTCCTGTACTGATGTTGCTGATAACTATGATATTGGAGGTACCTGCTGGTGCTGCTCTTCAGGTCCTGTGGCTCTGTGATTTAACCTGCTTTGAACGGGTACATTTAACACTTTTTATGTAGGAATCACTTAGAAGGACTGGAAGTTTCCAGCAGTTCAGAATGTTTGACTTGGCTGCCATGTGCTGCTTTCTGGAGCCTTAGAAAATGAGAGGTTCATCAGTTTTGATCGAGCTTAATGCATAGCTGTAGATCCTTCACAAAGGCTGCTGCTCAGGCACCAGCATCACTGAGCTCATCCTGCCACAGATTTAGATTAGATTCTGGGTCCCTCAGTTCAAGAAGGACACGGAACTGCTTGAGATGGTCTAGGACAGACCCACAAAGATTATGAAGGGAGTGGAGCATCTTCCTGATGAGGAAAGGAGGAGGGAGCTGAGTTTCTATAGCTTGGAAAAAGGAGACTGAGGGGTGACCCCATTTATGTTTATAAATATGTGAAGAGTGGGTGTCAGAAGGATGGAGCCAGCCTCTGCTCAGTGTCATCTAGTGATAAAACAAGGGGCAGTGGGTGTGAGCTGGAATGTAGCAGGCTCCACATAAATATGAGAAGGAACTTTTTCACAGTGAGAGTGATGGAAATGGGTTGCCCAGGGGAGTTGTGGAGTCTCCTTCTCTGGAGATGTTTAAAGCCTGCCTGGATATGTTCATGTGCAACTTAGTGTAGGTGATCCTGCTGTGCCAGGGGGATTGGATTAGACGATCTTTCAAGATCCCTTCCAATTCCTAATGTTTTGGGATTCTGTGATTCATTGATAGGGATTTTTTTACAATGAAGGTGGCGAAACCCTCAGCCTCTCCTCAGAAGGGAGGTGTTCTACTTCCTTCATCATCTTCATTGCCCTATGCAGAACTCTCTCCAGCAGCTCCGTGTCCTTCTTGAACTGAGGGACCCAGAACTGGACACAATACTCCAGATGTGGTTTTAGAGGTGTGTAAGAACATCTCTCGCTCTGCTAACCACCCCCGTTCTGATCCACCCCAAGATGCTGTTGGCCCTCTTGGCCACAAGAGCACACTGCTGGCTTGTGGTTATCCTGCTGTCCTTTCCAGGTCCCTTTCTCCTACACTGCTCTACAACAGGTCAGTCCCCAACCTCTACTAGTACCTGGGGTTGTTCCTGCCCAGATGCAAGATTCTACACTTTCCCTTGTTATACTTCATTTGTCCTTGTGTTGGGGGCTCCAGAGGTGGACACAGGACTCCAGGTGAGGTCTCAGCAGGTCAGAGCAGAGGGACAGAATCCTCTCTATGCTTTGGAAGTCACACCACGAATGTGTGTCCCATTCTGAGTAGCAGCTCTGCCTTCACCCAGCACTCTAGGAAAAGATGCACGTGAGCACCTACCCCCAGAGCCAGCCCTTTCTTGCTCAAGTCAGACAGACAGAACTGCCTGTATGGGATCCTGCCTTCCCACGGCTTCGCTTGTAAACCAAAGGTTCTGTGGGAAACAACAAAAACAAACTAGGATAACTACCCTTCAACGGGCACTGGGATTTAACAGTGTTTAGATTAAAATGAGTATTTAATTTACCCTTTGCTTTATGCCTTTATTAACCAGAGTCCATATTCCTGACCGTGCTTCACCTGATTTGCATGAATCCTGTAGGATGGCTTCAGTGGAAGAAATGTCTGGATTTTATCCTCCATAAAGGGAATTTACGGCTGTAGATGGCCGTTTCAGGAGTTCTTTCAAGCATTTCTGTATTCCAGCAAGCTCCATGCTCTGAAAGCCCCTCAGGGTTTCCGACAGTTTATATGTGTCTCTTTGTTCCTCTCTAATGAAGCCATAATATGGCACCAAGTCTCTCGGAATCATTTTTCTCAAATGAAATACAAACCCGGTGCTGTTTTGTGCTATCGCAGCACTGCCAGCACTGGGTGATAAAGTGGTATAAATACAAATTACAGCAGCAACAGGAGGTTTTTTCTGCATAAAGGTAGGAAATATTACTTCTCTGTGCATGTTTTT
Source organism: Rhinopomastus cyanomelas (assembly GCA_013400115.1). Classification (NCBI taxonomy): domain Eukaryota; kingdom Metazoa; phylum Chordata; class Aves; order Bucerotiformes; family Rhinopomastidae; genus Rhinopomastus; species Rhinopomastus cyanomelas. Next base: position 1,074,261 of record VXBP01008811.1, read on the forward strand.
GATTTAGCATAACTGCTGACTGAACTGAAACAGCTCTGGGGATTATCCTACATGAATTTCATGACTGGGACAGTAGCCGTTGAGCTGCCGTCAGGTAGCTCTTACGAAGTGAATGGTAGTAGGGAAAGCAGAACTCTCATCACATTTGGAAAAATGTTGGAAAATAAACTGAAATTGCTTATTTCTAAAGCAGGCCGGGGTGGTTAGGGAACGAGAACATCATGATGACTCCCGGTGACTAACTGCCATGGTGCCCCTGTGTCTGACTGGCAGCAGTCGCTGTGACTTGAATAGCTCCTGGAACGGGGCTGGGAAGTTGCATTTCTGGTTTTCTCAGGGGTTGTCTCGATGTGACAATTCCACATCAGGATTGCAGCCCTGCAATCGGTATTTCTCTCGTAATCAATGACCTCATCCGGCTGAGTTCACTCCATCTCCCCGCTTCCAACGCGCACGGAAGAATTGGCCCCGGCTTGTCTGAGCTACCTGATGCAATTCAAGGTAATGCATCTCTGTTTCCATCCCTCTTTGAAAAATAAGGTTCTTTCAGAAGCGTTAGGTAATGCCATTGCTCCGACAGAACCACATCACATTCTAGCAGCAGGACTCCTCCTTTAATAAGTGTGGAAATGCAGCATTTAAGGTGACTGTGCTTTGTCACACCGCAAGTAAATGCTGCTTCTGCTCTCCCCATGAAGATGATTTCTCACAGAAACATCTGAATTGCTTTAAATAGTGGAGACTGATAGAAATATTTTAGCTTGTTTGCATCCTTGTTTTTGAACCTCCTAATGGTCCTTCTGTGAAATACGAACGTTTGTTTTTGTTATCCCCACGTACATAGAATCATAGACTCATTAGGGATTGGAAGGGACCTCGAAAGATCATCTAGTCCAATCCCCCTGCCACAGCAGGATCACCTAGACCAAGTCGCACAGGAACATGGGTTGTGCAGAAAAAACTCCATAAACCCAAACATCCACGGGGTTCATTGTGTTCTATGAGCTAAAGCACAAACCCTAAGTTAGACCCCAACGCAAAGAAACCTTTCAGGATTTTTCAGGAAGCCATGAGTGATAGATCGGTTTGATTTCTTTAGCATCGATAGAAATCCGTAACCTAAGTTTCTCGAGATGGTAGTTCTCTAATTTACAATTGTAAGAGGTAGATAGTTGTGACCACATGGTGGGTGGATAAAAGAATTTGTGGGCTGCTTGAAATGTGGAAGGTACTGCTTTGGTTGGTGTTCTCCTGCCCTCGCTCTGCCCGTTCTTGCCGTTTCCTTCGCACTCACCAGGCTCAGGTAGCTTTGGATTTGCCTACCTGCATTAGCTTTAATTGCATCATCTCTGTGCCCCTGTAAAGTGCTTCACTGCAAAATCAGAATGGAGCCTCTAGTAATCATCATTTTACAGTAAAGGACAACTACCCTGACAGGACCATCTGAAAGCGTGTTGGTGTAAACAGGTGGAAATATGGGAACAGCAGTAACCCAGCTTAACCCTCAGGAAACTGCAGGCAAGAGCTGCAGTGGGAAAGTCTTTGAATTTTATGCTGCTTGTGACTGTGTTGAATAAAGGAAGAGGTTAGTGAAAATACAAACTCCAGTGATAAAGTTAACATTAAAAACCTGTTTCCACGGATAAATATCATTAATACAAGTTATTGTAGTAATATAATACTGTTCCTCAGAAAGAGGTTAGTGAAAATACAAACTGTAATGATAAAGCTAACATTAAAAACCTGCTTCCATAGATAAATATCATTAATATAAATTATTGTAATAGCAAAATACTGTTCCTCTGCAGGACCACAACCTTCTTCATACATGGAAAATGTTGGTTGGTGGATGAAAATCTGTTTATTGCTGAAGTGGAAGACACTGGATGTTTTGGGGTGTTGATAAATGAGGCAGATGCCAGAGTAGTTAGAATGGCTGGAATTCCTGGGTACTGGGAGGGTGACACCAGGCTGGAGGTGCCAACCTGTAGCATCGTTGCCCTGAACCTCGCTGCTTGGGGAGAGTGGTTAGTGGTGACCTGACAGTGCTGGGTCAGAAGTTGGACTTGATGGTCTTACAGGTCTTTTCCTGTGATTCAGTTCCAACAAGTTGAGGGAGGAAACACTTCTTGTGGGGTGCATGTTCAGAGGAAGTCTGCTACAACCAATAACAACTCCTTTAATGAGAGAGAGCATCAGAGCAATGGTATGCGTGTGATCCTGATGGGAAGGAAACAAAACACCCCTCTGCACACTTAATGTTCTGTAGTAAGTGGCTGGGTCTGGCTTCAGTTAGGAGTCTGGAAAGTAAATAGTTATGGGACACATTTCCCAGCCATTACTGCTTCCTCTCAGTCACAGTGTCAGCTCAAACTCCTGTTCTTGGTGTGGGGTGCAAGAATAAGAGGTGAAATCGTGCTCTGCTTGAGCCCCAGCATTGCACGTCACAAAGGGAGAAGCAGCAAGGTGTGAGCAATGGGAAGACTTTTAGGGTAACTGAGACTGCACAAGACTGGAAAGTGTTTTCAGCATAATTATGAAATCTGAATCCTTAGGGATTCCACACTTGGACAGGGGAGAGAGAAGAAGGAAGAAATGAAAAACTCCAAAGAAGGAGGCAGCCCTGTGAGTTACCTGTTAGATGCAAGCAGGTGGACTCACATCGTACTGGGAGGGACAGGGAAAGAAACCAGTTTCTGGCTGCAGACCACGACATCTTGTGTAGAGTCCTGAGGAGTATTTGGTGTAAAAGAAGTGTCTCGGTAGTCCTCCGCAGCCTCTGTAAATAACAGACGTCAGAAGCTGCTTGTTCTGTAAGGTTAAACGTCTGTCACTGACAGAGCACACGTTCCTCTTTTCCTTTGGGAGGGCCTGGGGTTAAGACAAAAATAGATCCTGCTGCATCTTTTTTGACCGTGACTTTGTGTGTTTTATTCAATTCTTCAGGATGAGAACTGTGGAAGTCAGCATGTTCCTTTCAGCTCGTTCTTAATTGGTAGAGTTTTCTGTGATTTCACTGGAAAGAGGCAAAAACCCCAAGAAAAGCCTTCAGGATGTGGAACTTTAATTATTAGTGTGTAATCCAGATTTAGAGGCCTTCTATCAAGGGTGTAGAAATTAATTTCTTTTAGTCTGTATTTTTTACAAAGCTGCGAACCGTGGTTAATTTTAGAAAGTCTGTTGAACTAAAATAGATGTCCTCTGCTTTAAAGTCAGATGACTCAGTTGAACCACAGGCCCTTGAGCTTTTCAGGGCTGCACTGGTGTGGAGGCTCTGACTTTTAAAAGGGATGGTGATGATGGAAAGGGAAAGCAGGTGTGTTTGGCTCTTCCCCCCCGAATGCTGAACGTTTCTCTGCGCTGTGCATCGAGCTGTTATTGGAATTCTGTAAGACCTAATATTGGTAGTGATTTGGTTCCCATAGGGAATGTCACCCTGTTATTGATAGTGATTTGGTGCCCACAGGGAATTCTGTTACAGTCTTCTGAGGTCTCCTTGCTGCTGTTGACCCACACCTTTGTGTGAAAGCTGCATATTGAATTTCTCTTTCCATCCCTGGACAGAAACTGATGGGTTATGGGCAGGTCTTTGGTTTAGTGTCACTCACCCAAGGGTTTCTCACTGCGGTGGGCAAGGAGGAAACAATGGGATAACTGGGATTCAGAAAAATATCTTCTAGCTGAAGCAGCCCCAAGGCCAGTCATGTCAGGTTCAGAACCTCCATTCCTCCAGGCAGTCAGAAATGTAGCTTTCAGTGTTTGTGGTCTGGTTTTCCAAGCCCATAATCACAGAATCACAGAACATTAGGGATTAGAAGGGACCTCAAAAGACCATCTAGTCCAATCCCCCTGACACAGCAGCATCACCTAGACCAAATCACACAGAAGCATGTACAAGCAGGTTTTAAACATCTTCAGAGAAGGAGACTCCACTTATTAGAATTATAAGCCTTTGCAGTAGTAGAAGAGAACAATGACATTGGAAATACTAAATTTGTAGGGAAAAATCATTGCAATATGAAAGGAAAAAGAAAGGAAAAAATGTTGCAGAAGATGCTCTGGCTCCCTGAAAGAGGGAGAACAGGTGTGTGAAGCTGAGTGGATGTGCATCCTACCACAGGTATGAGGTCTGCTCCAAAGGTTCATTCCTATTTGAAGCTGTCTCTAGTTCTCCTAGTAGATTTGTCGTTGCAATCCCACACTGGTAGAGCTGGGACAGTCTCAGGTCTCCTCAACACTTTGGAATGAGATCTCTGAAGATATAAGGATCAGAAAGGATTCATTACAGCTATGGCTTCAGAATACAGAACAGGGTGTTCTTACAGAGTATAGGATGAGTCAGAATGCAAAGATTTTACATATAAATATCAGAAGGAACTTCTTCACAGTGAGGGTGACAGAGCACTGGAAGGGGCTGCCCAGGGGGGTTGTGCAGTCTCCTTCTCTAGAGATGTTTAAAACTCACCTGGGTATGCTCCTGTGGGACTTGGTCTAGGTGATCCTGCTGTGGCAGGGGGGTTGGACTGGATGATCTTTCAAGGTCCCTTCCAGTCCCTAATGTTCTGTGATGCTGTGATTGGTTCTGTAGAAGATGTTTGGTGGTTGTGTTTACACAATGTGGTTTCAACTGAACTGATAAGTTCATTTGAACTCATAAGGACCCTGAATGAAATCCACTGCATAGGGGTAGGTCTGTCCAGACCTTTATCAAAGGACGTTTCGGATGGCTGTGATAGAATGTAATGGCAAAGGTAGCCTCAACTAGTAAAGCTTTAGACCACAGAAGTTGGGTATGTTGGTGTAAGAGTTTGGGGAAGGAAATACCAGAGAGGGGCATTCAGTCAAAGCTTTAATGGGGTGTACTGGCAGATACATGCAGTCCTTTATCCACAATATAGCTGGAAACCTGTAGGGTCTGGATGGCACAGATGCTCCTGAGCGCCGCCTAAAACTGAGCTGTGCGTGTAGCATAGATGTGTTTGTGTGTATTTCAGTTCTACAGGCTGTGCTGCTATCACGGGGTACAAACACAGCAGAAGCCCCCCGGATTGAAGCTCTGGCAAGATAAATATTTCCAGCGACGTTAAATTCTCTCAAATGCAGTTTTCAAGCACCGATGGCTAAATGTAGAGGATGCTCCATTTCTTTCGTACTTTATTAATGGCAAAACTTGAGTTCATCAGCCAGATTTGGTGTATTACAGCCAGGGCGTCTCTTGCCTTGTTCTCTGAAGCACCTCGTACAGATAACTAGAAAACAAACCCTAAACTTTATGGAGCAGTAACTCTAATTTGCTGATACTGATAAGTACACGCAGACTTCTCCGCCTCTAAATTGGTTCTGTGTCGTAAATTCTTCCTTCCTGCGTTCATCCTTTAAGAACACTTTAGCCTATAAAAGCTGCAGAAGCAGATAAACAGCGACATTTGAGTTGCCACAGAGAAGGGAGCTAATGCCACTTTCCCCCACCATGCAGGCACCTGTAATTTCTCTTCCACTTGTTGCTGTCTGGGTGCACCTGTCTCCATTGCTGTGTTTCCTGATAGGAGCTTTAGCTGAAATTGTATTTTGGATTTGCTAATAGCACTCATTGTAATTACTGTGTAATACTTAATTGGGATTCATGTAATTATTATTTTAAACTGCTTTACATGTTCTGATTTGAATTTTTAATTTAGAAAACACATAGTCAGATCTTTGATCTGACTCCATTTGGATCCCTGAGGATGGAGCATACATTTTAATGGTGTGGGTTATTGGTATGCAACAGGGTTTCCCCTGTCGAGACTCCTGACTATCAGCTAGTGCTGATGTGTGTGCAGTCACTGTCAGGCCAGTGCTATAAACTCCAGGTTCTAGAATCTGTGTTCAGTCACACAACAAATAGGTTAGATTTTAGGGTTTTTAATAAAACGATATATGGATAAAATCCTACAAGGTGCAACCTCAAGGTACGTTTCTATGCCTTGTTTACGTGTGTGGTGCTAGTAAAAATGCCCTGGTGTGCAGGTGTGTATCTCTTATTATTCTTTATTTCAGAAAAATAAGTATCTTTAGACATCACAGAGTTTGAAAGTGAACTGTGTGGGTAGGATGATAGGAAGGGGTTATACAGGTGTGGCTTAGAGAGCTGTGGATCTGCCTATCTGTGATCAACAGATGAGGATGGAATGACTGGTGTTGATAGAATCATTAGGGATTGGAAGGGATCTCGAAAGATCATCCAGTCCAATCTCCCTGCCATGGCAGGATCACTTAGACCAAGTCACACAGGAACACATCCAGATGGGTTTTAATGTCTCCAGAGAAGGAGACTCCACAACCTCCCTGGGCAGCCTGTTCCAATGCTCTGTCACCCTCACTGGGAAGAAGCTCCTTCTGATATTCTATGGAACCTCCTATGTTCTGTATTATTGTTGTCTGAAACATTAGGAGAATCCTTTGCATCAATCCTGGGAAGATGTTTCTCTTATAACTGTTTATAGTCCTGGTGTCCTGATGCTCATCTTTCAGTATTATCCTGAGACAGAGCCTGAAGTATCACCAGGACCCGATGTAGTGGGATCCAGCTTGTCCACTGTATGAAATAATGAGGAAGACACTATTTTAACACAATAATTTGCACAGTCTTACTTCAGTCCATCTCCAGCTGTTATAGAAAGGACTAGTCTGTCATTGGAAGGCTAAGTATGTCTCACGAAGAAAAATCTTCAGGAGATTTTAATTAAGTTAAACTAAAATAAGAGCTGAAGCATAGCAAGTGCCCTAAAGAGTCTTTAATATCCGAAACGAGCTCATAGAATCTTCTAAAATAAAAATGAATATGGTCAAGTTAGTCTTCCTTCAGTAAGGACAATTAAAACAGAATTGTTCAGTTAATTTTGGAGGTCTTTGAATACTTAGCTCTTATCAAGCCCTGGCTTTTTCTGTTGGTCTCTCCACTAGACCATGAAGGAACCTAGTCCTGGTGGAGACAGTTCTTTCATGCCCCAGAAGACTGTGTCCTGATAGCTGAGAAACCTGCTTGTCCCCTGCTTTTGCAACACAGAAGAGTAATTTAAACCGAATTTACACATCACCGTAAGGAAAGTGCCTCAGCATGGAACCAGATTCAGCAGTGCTCTTCTATGAGGGTTAATAGCATCAGGGAAAAATTGTTAGTCAATAAATCTGCCATGGGTTGAGGCTGGGTCAGCCACAAGACACATGACAGACACTCTGTTAGCCTCTCTTCCTCCCCAGAAGGGGAAGAGAAAAAGAATCACAGAGAGAGACTTACGGATTGGAAAGGAAATCTTCCCCTTCCCCTTCCCTTCTCTTTGTTTCTCTTTTTTTTCCCCTCTTTTCTTTTTTTCCCTTCCCTCTGACCTTGGTGGGTGCCCCGTATCTCAGGGCCAATGCTCACCGTTTGCTAACCTGGTTGAGAGAAATGATTCAGAGAACAAGAATAACCATGGAATGGTTTATCTGTCCTGACAACCTCAGTTTTTGCTAGGGCTTCCCTCAGGGGATTGGCAGAAGTGTAACTCTGTTGAGGCATTTAGATTCCTATGAATCTAGGAAGAGACCCAGTGGGAATGTGAAACTCCTGCTGTACAGCCTGAATGCCTCCCACAGACAGTGAGCCAAGACCTCTCTGTTGACTTACTACCATGGAGAACTTTGAGAGACGGTCTTTCTTGTTTTGCACAGATGGAGTAATTTTGGTATCAGTATCAAATAAAGATCCACATATTTTATTTTTTATATTTATATGTTTCATTTTATATGTGTATTTTTATATTCCTCCTCCCTGGAGATGTTCAAAGCCAGGTTAGATGAGGCCTGAAGCAACAAAGTCTAGTTGAGAGGCATCATTGGCAGAGGGCTGGAGCAGATGATCTCTAATCTCCCTTTCAACCTGGGCCAGTCTGTGAACCACTGAATGACAGAATCACAGAACATCAAGGATTGGAAGGGACCTCATCTAGTCCAGTTCCCCTGCCAGAGCAGGATCACCTAGACCAAGTCACACAAGAACACATCCAGGCAAGTTTTAAATGTCTCCAGAGGAGATTCTACAACTTCCTCTGGGCAGATGATTCCAGTGCTCTATCTCCCCTTATTGAGAGATTTGATGGTTTGTTTTGAATGTTAAGAAATAGGATTGAAAACCATAAATATAATCTGACAACTGAGCATTGGAACAGGCTGCCCAGGGTGGTTGTGGAGTCTCCTTCTCTGGATGTTATCCCTGTTCTGGCTCTGCTTGTTTTCCCTTAGCATGTTCCCCACACAGTTATTGTTTATAATAATGTATTTTAAATATCTTTATGATATCTTTTTACAATATTTCTATACTATCTTTTTTGATAATATCTTCTAAGTACCTTTATATTAAAAGCTTTTAAATACTTGGCTTTTAAAGGCAGATTTTCAGGGGTACGGCCAGATGACCTCACTAAGATCAGGGCACTTGTGCCAGATTCCCCTGCAGCAGGTCTGAATGTAAAGGTTAAGGCAGTCCTTTGTGTGTCTGAGTGTAGGCAGAGGAGGCAGAAAGAAAATCAGAACTTTACTCAAACAGAACAGATGTCTAAGTGGTATTGACTTCCACAGGTTCTTCAGCCGTGAAGACTTAGGGCAGTTTTTCCTCCTAGCTCTGTAGGCAGAAATGTGCTGGGCAAAGTTAATGGCTTTGAACAAAAAAGAAAAGGAGCAAAGTACAGTAACATCCTTGAAAATGCTGACTTCATAAGTCAACATTTAAATGGGAGCCTGTCTTCCTGCTTAATAGCCTTTCAACCGCTTTCTTATCGTGGTAGTTCTTAATTAAAATTGTTCAAAGGAGTTGGGTCATAAAACTGCATTGTTTTTTCTGCGCGGAGCAGGAATTGTGCACTCAGCAAGACTTCATCAGTTCTCATAACTTAGCAGTTGAGTCAATAATCTTCCTTTCACTATGGTGAGCCACACATTGAGAGTGCCATGAGCAATTATTTAATCTTTGTATCTCGGGGTTAGTTTGGGACCACAGCGGTGTAATTAAAAAGTGCTTCAGTGTGTCATTGATTTCTTGATATGACGACAAAGTCCCACTTAATTCTGCATTACTTTGAAACCAGTAACTGATGGCTTTCTACATAATCACCCAAGGGCAGAGAAGAGAAAGAGACAAACATGGCCCTGTGTTTGTAGGGGCAGAAAGGGAAGACTTGAGAAAGGCCATAAACTGGGTGAAGGATTTAACTCCTAGAGGAAAGCAAGGTCTGTGATGCTGGTTTGAAAAGTTGTTTAATCGGCCCATCTGCCAAATGTCTGCAGGAAGATTTCATGTTTTTTTCTGAAGGCAAAGCATTGCAAAAAGTGCTGCACTGCTAACGTCAGGCAGTGGATTTCGATGATCTATTCCCTTGTCAAACCTCCCCAAACTCATGGCATCGCCCCACTCTCAGCCCTGCTTTCTCCAGTCTAGATCTTCATTCATTTTTCTTGTTGCAGACCTATTTCTGGCTTCAATTTGCACTCCTGTGGAAGACCTAAGTCCAAGTAGCAGGGTAAAAAAGCCCATAACCTCATTCATAACTGTCATGATCTTTTAAGTCGGAAGCCACAGCTCTCTAATAGCTGCAGCTGATAGTCTCTTCAGGTTTATTCAGTCTTTGACTAAAACTTCCTATAATAATGCTGATTGGGAAATGGAAAAGAGCTCATGTGGAAACTGAACTGGGAAGCTCAAGCTTCCCTCTTTTTCCAAGAGGAAAAAACCCCTCAGCTTTTGAGTCTTTTTTTGTTGTTATTGCCCTTTCAGTACCAACTGTCCTACTGGAATGCTGCTTGCTCCAAGTCTGTCCTGCAGTTTGGTGTTTCAGCGGGTTTGTCTAGTGCATTAAAGCTCTTCTGTTGTGGAGTCTGATGTCGCGACAGGACGCGCTCTGCTCGGGTGGCTCTCGGTATAGGAGTGAGAAAACAGAGTGATAACAACAGCGTCAGGCTAATCAGGTGAAACAGAAACATTTGGATTCCTGTAAAATACCTTCTCCACGTGAAGCTGCTGCTCACGTCAATGTTCTTGCTTGTTCATCACTAAACCCAGTTTACAAGCCAGGAAAAGAAAACAACCGATGACTGACAGTGTCTACCCCGCTACAGTTAATAAAAAATAAGATGATGTGGTGTATGTCCACTTAAACTAAACAGCTGTGAGCTGTTTATTAAGGGCAGGCTATAAAAAATTCCCTCTGATTGTCTTTGCATTTATGGACCCTTTGTAATCAGGACACCAGCTCAAGCAGAACAGAACTTTCTTATTTCTTTGGCGTTAAAGCTGCACCAGCCTAATTACAAACCAAATTGGGTATCTTCTGCAGGCTGGAATAAACTGCAAATACTTCCTCCTGGAGAATTTCAGAGAGATATGAAGGACTTAAATAGAAAAAATGCAAAACTAAATTAGGAGTCCCCTTATAGTCTCCAAATTCCTCTGCTGGTATTTAGAATCTGATTTACACCCAAAGCAGCCCCACTACTGAAGGATGGCATCTGTCACCGTCAGTGTGATGTGCCAGGAGATCCTTTATGTTTTGCATCTTTTCCCACATATCAGGAGTTGCTTTGACACCTTGAAACAAATGCCACCAAACCCATTTGGAGAAAGTTTGGTTCTCCTCAAATTCTCAATATTCTTCTGCCTCTTGCCTTTGCTAGTATAACACATTACATTCATCACAGAGGGAAAGGTCTCAGGTTGCATCAGGAGAGGTTTAGATTGGATCTTAGGAAGAAGTTCTTTCCTCAGAGAGTGGTTGGACACTGGAACAGGCTGCCCAGGGAGGTGGTGGAGTCACCATCCCTGGAGGTGTTTAAAAACTGTGTAGAGCACTTGAGGCCACAGTCTAGGGATTAGGAAGATGTTGAGATGAAAGCTGGACTTGATGATTCTGGAGGTCCTTTCCAGCCATGATGATTCTGTGATTCTCTCACCTCCATCCCCAATCATTTGAGTACCCTTCCATAGCTGGACTTTTCAATTCATGGAGAATTGTTGATAATGAAAATGCTTTAGCATCACTGGTTTAGATAGAAAAGGGTTTTCTCTTAGTCTCCCAATGTGCTGCAACTTGCCTCTTACAGGAAATGAAGACTTATCTAGGTGTAGCTCCCACAGAGCTGTTTCCTGTATTTTTAGCTAGTTGATTTGAGGATTTTGCCAGCCCCTTCCTCATGCCCAGTTCACCTTGTCAGGCTGCTTAATTGCACAGGACAGTGGAGCCTGTGATCATCTCTTGTCCCTGAGCATCCACATAAAGATCTGCTTGCAGCTTCGCACTAGGCTGGTTAACGTAGCATCAACCCTTTGAGCTGGAGATGCAAGAAGTCACCGTTACCCTTAGATTCTGCTCTTCTGCAGTGGTTTACAGAGCTCTGAAGGAAAAGAAAATGCTTTTTATATTTTACTGTTTAAAATGCTCTAAAAAGCTGTTCTTCAGGTGACCCAAACCCTGGAGGAATAGATAGACTGTGGCATGTGAAAACACTTGGGCTTTTCTTGATGAAACTAAAAATACTTTAAAGGGGCTTCTTTATTGTTATTTTCCCCTGTTTGTGATGGCCAGGTGATAGTCTTGACCAGTCCTTCACTTCCAAGGAGAAAGTGGTAGAGGTCACAGTTTGCTGCTGTCGGCATTAGATCACAGAACATTAGGGATTGGAAGGGACCTTGAAAGATCATCTAGTCCAATCCCTCTGCAACAGCAGGATCACCTAGACCAAGTGGCATGTTACTGCTTTATATAAAATAGGATTCATATGAATAGGAGGCTGAACATCATGAAAGTTTTCTTTTTCTAGATATTCAAATGTTTAAGAAATAGCTCTTTCCTTAGGGTTGTTTATAATTGCAGTGATAGCTCTACAAAGAGGTTTTAGCTTTTTTCATGAGTAGGAAGTTAACTGCTTTCAAGCATATGTAAATGTACAAGATGTTTGAAATGTCTGTCTTGCAACAGAACCCAGAAGTGGCCCCTCAGTTCAAGAAGGACACGGGCCTGCTGCATAGGGCAATGAGGATGATGAAGGAAATGATCCTGCTGTGTCAGGGCGATTGGACTAGATGATCTTTTGAGGTCCTTTCCAATCCCTAATGATTCTATGATTCTGTGATTAAGGTGCTGTAGAGGTTTAGTGAGTGACTTGACAAGGTTTGTTTTGTGTTTTTCAGGGGACACACAGCACTACTTTAGGATTAAAGATTCTGCCACTCATTGGTATGTGCACAGAAAAACATGAAGCATGGAATCACTGACTGGTTTGAGTTGGAAGGGACATTTAAAGTCATCCAGTCCCCACCCCCTGTCATAGGCAGAGACGACTCGCACTAGACAAAGGTGCTCAAAGGCCCATCCAGCCTAGACTTGAACTCTTCCAGTGCTGGAGCATCCACAACTTCTTTGGCCAAGCTGTTCCAGTGTCTCACCACTAGCAGGTTTTCACCTCCCTTCCCAGTCATGCAAATAAGGTGATTTGCAGTTCTGCCTGAGGAATCCCAAGGACTGTGCTTAACTGTTGATGTCAGGGGTGACTTCAGCACACACAAAGTCAGCAAAGTGCTTAATGACTCATTAGAAATTAATACATTTTCCAAAAGAATTTGCAGGGATTTGGCTGTGAAATTCCTGCTGTACTCCACGGGAGCTACATGACTTAATCCCCAGAACCTGCTCTTTCTAAGTAACCATCAGGGAAAACAAGCAACTTAAACAGCTGGAGATGTGCACTGCTACAAGGCAGTGCATGGCAGGTAAAAATCACAACGTTGTCGAGGGACTGAACCTGGCAACTCAGGACCAACAGCAGCTACGTTGGTAGGGACTGGATTTGGGGAGGATTTGTGTCCCAAGCGTTGAAAGCTTTATGACAGGGCTGCAAGGGGACACAACGAGTTGGTTTTCTTCATGATCTGTGTCAGGTAGTTTTTTCCTGCTCTGGCAGAGGGGTTGGACTCGATGATCTCTTTGGGTCCCTTCCAACCCCTAACACCCTATGATCCTATGATGTTTGTACACTTAGTCACTTGGTCTGCTCATTCCTCGCAGAGAACGACAATGTTTTAGAAATACGTTGTGAGAGCTTCCAGGAGACGTAAAAATATTGTCACTGAGGACGAGTATGGTAGTGAAAGAATAAGGTGCCTTTGACTTCTAAATATGCACATGATGATTCATGACAAGCAGAGTTCAGGCAGTGGAAAGGAGCACAGGCAGAGTGCTGAGACGGTGAGGCAGTAAATATCAGCTGTTTCCAAGGTGTGGTACCAAATGGGTCCTTCATCCATTGCAGCAAAACAGAGAATCTTCAATCTTTCATTTTCTGGTGCATTCCATCATTCCAGTTCCACAGAGAATCTTTCCCCCTCTGCTTCAGAAATGATTTCTGTTGCAAGGGGTGATGTGCAGGATTTTTTATTCCTTACTTTATGTGCCAATATTTGACTTTTAGCACAAAGAAACAGGTAGATGTTTTACAAGCATGCACAGAGAGCTCTTCTGGAGCTAGTTAGTTAAAATCTTTCTGCATTCCTACCATCATTTCATATGAGAGTATATTTCTTGCTTTGAACCATACATGTTGGTATTTCCTAGTGGTGTTGACTTGGGCAGCACACCCACTGGCCTTGTTTATGGCTGCTTCACAGACCAGACTATTTTACTCTCAGAAAGTAGATGAAAACTACATGATGCTGAAATTATTTATGTCACATACATAATTTCAGGATCCTTAGCCTCATTCCAGCTCTGTCACTGTACCCTCTTCCTCAGGCACTGCTTTTTTAATTGCACCATGGATCCCCCCCTCTACTCTGCCCTGTTGAGACCACATCTAGAGTACTGTGTCCTGCTCTGGGCCCCTCACTTCAAGGACATGGAGCTGCTGGAGAGAGCCGAGTGCAGAGCCACAAAGATGACGAATGGTGTAGAACACCTCCCTTATGAGGAGAGGCTGAGGGAGCTGGGTCTCTTTAGCTTGGAGAAGAGGAGACTGAGGGATCACCTCATTCATGTTGATAATTATGCGAAGGGTGGGTGTCAGGAGGATGTAGCCAGGCTCTTCTCAATGTCATATAGCAGTAGGACCAGGGGCAGTGGGTGTAAACTCTTTCATAAAAAATGAGAACTAACTTCTTCACAGTTAGGGTGACCGAGTGCTGCAATGGGCTGCCCAGGGTGGTTGTGGAGTCTCCTTCAATTGAGACATTTAAGACCCCCCTGGATATGTTCCTGTGTGATGTGGTCTAGGTGATCCAGCTGTGTCAGGGGGATTGGACTAGATGATCTTTCAAGGTCCGTTCCAATCCCTTATGTTGTGTGATTCTGCGGGCATTCATCATCCTTCAGACCATGTTCAAAAACAGTGTCCTTCCCACAGGAAATGTGAGAAGTTGCAAGGAAAAGGAAGGCAAGAGTAGAATAAACAGTTTACAGTTCTTTGTCATCATTTCTATGCAGCTGAGTTTATGATTTAATTCTCCAGATGCTTACACAGGCCATCACTCTTTGTAGTATAGATTTTGTACTCACATCACCTATCACAGGGTACAAACCAGCGTTTAGTTAGACTTAAACCTGGTGTAACAGTGAGCAGTGGATGCGCTGTTACAACTGACTCTGTGCAGGTAGAGTTGCTCTCCAGAGATGACAGTCTTCTTGTTGACTTTAATGGCCATTAAACCCGGGCCTGGTGCCAACGATTGTTTCTGTGCATGTTTATATTTAAGCAGCAAACACCGGAAGCGTTCAATAATCTTAAGAGTAACACGGGCTGACCTCTCGGTATCAAAACCAGTCACATCAAACTAGTGAATTAAATCAAGCATTAATCAAACCTGGAAAATAGCCTGCTTGATCCTTGCAGGAACAACTAACCCACAACCTTCCCCCAAAGCCTTGCCAAACAAATGAGTTTTGCAGCGTATCTGGAAGGTCATCAAGTCCTGGGCTATTTCAGGAGCAAGTTCCAGATGGTCTCTCACATGCTGAATTATGTATGTCCGTGTGGGAGTGGGGAGAGGGGTCTTCAAGGAGCTGTTGTAGTGATAGGAGAGAGCCATGCATTTTACATTGCTGTGTGACAGGCAAGGTGTTAGCATTAACAAGTGCTCCTGCATCCTTTGTTTCAAGCAGCCAAAATAACCTGGTTCAAGAATTCCTACTGAAAGTTTCGATTTCATATTTCAGTCAACAGCCCCTCCCAAAACTTTTGGTTTGGACTATACTTGTCTTGACTACAGCAGGGTTTTGATACGTGGGATTCTTAGCCTGACGTGGGCATGAGGTGGAAATCTAACAGCTGCGTGGCAGCGTAGGGCTTGTACAGGGCTTGGGGCAATCCCAAGCTCAGCTATGGACTGGGAGATGGATTGAGAGCATCCATCTCCTGGAGAAGGACTTGGGGGTGATGGTGGGTGAAAAGCTGAGTATGAACCAGCAAGGTGCTGTCACAACCCAGCAGGCCAGTCATATTCTTGGCTGTATCAAGAGAAGCATGATCAGCAGGTCAAGGGAGGGGATGGTGGTCTGAAACCTTTCAGTATTTAAAGGGGGCCGATAGGAAAGATGAGGAAAGCCTCTTTGTCAGAGAGTGTGGTGGATGAGGAGTAACGGCTTCAAACTGGAAAAAGGGGAGATTTAGACTAGATATTAGGAGGAAAGTCTCCTCTGGGAAGGAGTTGAGGCACTGGCCCATCCCTGCCTATCCCTGTATCCTAGTTTAGATTATTTTATGCCTGGTTGGACTTCTCAGGGTTGCTGAGACACACAGAAAAACCGGGAATTCTGTTGATTAACACAGAGCAAAGAAAAGGTTTAAAGACAAAACCACGCTGCATGTAAACAGAGTCAGAAGTCATAGATCATACTGTGATGCTCTGGAAGTGTTCAAGGCCAGGTTGGATGGGGCTCTGGGCAACACTGTCTAGTGGGAGGTGTCCCTGCCCATGGCAAGGGGTTGGAACTGGATAATCTTTAAGGTCTCTTCCAGCCCCAAAGACGTAATTCTTACACTTAATTATGTTCTTCAGTGCAAACACACATTTAAAAAGCTATTTTGCTTGAATTTATTTTAAACACACAGGCCAGAATTACAGTAAATGCTTTCTGAGCATTTGAAACTCAACCATCTGTATCCCTCAGTCTACATCACCACCCTGGACGGGTTTGCTCTGAGGCTGCCTGTCTGCCCACGCTATGTGTAATATGAAAAACACCGGCTAGACATTAAGCCAAGAACAAAAGCAGGCAGCCTGAGGCAGCTGTTTGCTCAGGTCTGAGGTGAAGATGGGGTTTATCAACCGATGGTCCTTTTCAGCATGAGAGTTCTTTGCTTTAAAGTTCCATTCTGACCAGTGCAGTCTGGAAGGGTGAAGGTCACGCGGTAAATGTGCTCTTGATGCGGGCAGGAAGGTACCAACGGCGCTCCATTGATATCAGTTACAGGCTGAAAGAGGGACAAACCTGAACACCCTACAAATCTGATAAACAATAATACTGAGGCTAATTCTGTCACAGAATTGAAAGCTCCTCTTCCATTGCCATATTTTGAGTCCTTTAACGGCCGTAGCTCGAAGTCTTTACATCAGTGAAATCCTGTTCATGTAGAAAGAGAAGGATGTGGGAGAAATTCCATGTAGATAAATCTGCGAATCGATTTTGTCCTGAGGTAATAATATTTCAAAGTGCTTTCATTCTGATGGTTTTCAGAATAACCATTTGAAGTGAATTGTTGGCCTTGGACAAATTCCTGGAGGAGAGGGTGACGCACATGTCACGGAAGAAATCACTGTTATAGGCACAGCTAGTTGACAGTGCTCTGTTTCGACACGCAAAGAAGTTGACATAAAGCCTACCATTCAATTACCGGCATAAAGAAATCTCTAGAACAAGATTGAAGGCATGGCCTGTGGCACCTCAAGTTTGAATAATAGAGCAACGAGGAAAAACAGACAGTATCGGCAATGCGGTGAAAGGACAATTTTATTTCTAATCCTCGTTGTGTGCTAGTTCAGCGGAGTAACACAAGAACTGCATTTCCTGTACAATCAGTGGCCAGTAACTGAGTTTTTGTAATATTTGATGCCAGCCCAAAGAGTGGTAGTAAATGGTGTCGCATCTAGTTGGTGACCAGTTACTAGTGGTGTCCCCCAAGGGTCAGTGTTGGGTCCGGTCCTGTTCAGCATCTTCATTGATGATATTGATGGTGGGATGGAGCCCATCATGAGCAAATTTGCAGATGACACGAAGCTTGGAGCCCATGTTGATCTATTAGAGGGTAGGAGGGCCCTGCAGAGGGACCTGGACAGGCTGGAGAGATGGGCAGACTCCAATAGGATGAGTTTTAACAAGTCTAAGTGTCAGGTTCTGCATTTTGGTTATAACAATCCCAGGCAGAACTACAGGCTGGGAATGGAGTTCTTAGAGAGTCCTCAGGTGGAGAGAGACTTGGGGGTGTTAGTGGACAGCAAACTTAACATGAGTCAGCAGTGTGCCCAGGCGGCCAAGAGGGCCAGTGGCACCCTGGCCCGCATCAAGAATGGTGTGGCCAGCAGGTCAAGGGAGGTTATCCTTCCCCTGTATTCGGCACTGGTTAGACCGCACCTGGAGGATTGTGTTCAGTTCTGGGCCCCTCAGTTTAAGAGGGATGTTGAGGTGCTGGAATGAGTCCAGAGAAGGGCCACTCGATTGGTTAAGGGGCTGGAAGATAAGCCCTATGAGGAGAGGCTCTTTGCTCTAAGAGATGCTGAGGCACCTCTTGCCAGCAAAAGCGGGTGCATGCTGCCAGTGAAACGTGTCCAAGTGGTTAATAAACTCTAGCAAAGCTCTGCAGCTCATGAAGGTTGCCCCCACAGCCTTTAGTGTGAGCAGCGCAGTGGTGTCTGCTGCAGTTCATTCTGTTCTGGTTCTGTTAGAAGAGCTCTGCTGCTGGCCACCCCCAGAACCCCAACTACTGAGCATCAAAGCTTTGCCTTTGAGCACTGAGGGATGTGTGATCCCTCTGGACTCCCATGCGGTGTGATGGACCCGAGGATCCCCCTCTATTGCACTTCCACCCACGTACATCCTGCCCAGACACCGACCAACTTCTAGTAAATACAGTAAATACCTCAGGTAAGAAGTTTTCTGCAGCAGGAGCCCATTTTGGAAAAGCAAAAGCCCAAAGGTGCGTTTGAAGTCAGCATCCCCTTGCAATTGTGATGGATTAACTGAGTGCATAATAGATATTGTTTTAGTGCATTAGCCCTGATTTCCTGTTCCCGGTGATTGATTGAGCCGCAGTCAAGACAGTGTCCACAGCAAATATTAAGCAAACTTAGCCAGACGTAATCAATCACTCTTATCAAAAGATCACCACATTTGGAGCAAAAACAAATGCTAAAGCACTTCCTCCTTTGCACTGTGTTCATCCACTTCTAATTATTTTTCTTAAAAGCTCAGGAGCAGAAACCATCTCTGTAAATCTCTTGTTTGCCCTGGTGTGTCTCTGTGCACTGTAGGGGCATTGTGTGCTCCTGTCACCACACACGTGCTATTTAGAAAAACTTGTGTGCTTCCAGAAAGACCTGGGCACTGCTCCAGGAGCTAGTTGGAGTATTTAGAGATTAACCTGGCAGGAAGAAAGGTCGTTTGTCGACTGACCTCGGGGGTTTCATTGATTACTGCTGGTGACAACATGTCTTCTCTGAGGACTGCATTTCCAAAGGATCCTGCTCTGTTCTGCTGCTGATTCAACATAGTTTGTTTAACAAGTGTTTAAGCAGCTATAAATATTACTTGGGCATAGGCAAAGGCTCTTATCTGTACTGGAGAAATCGTGCAATGAAAAAGTGCACTGGGTTGGAAGGGACCTTTAAAGGTCATCGAGTCCAACCTCATATTGCAGTTTTATCATTTCAGGGGGGTGAGAGATTCTCTTTAAGGGATGTGGCTGAGCTTTGTGGTGCAAGAGCAGGCAGGTGTTAAGCAAGATGCTGTTCTGGTGTGTCTCTGCCAGCAAACACCAACAACAAACCGAGACAGCACTGAGGGGGGGTTTGAGTTCTCTCTTGGGTGGTGGAGTTTAGGCTCTCAACAAACTTAGTGGGATCCTATTGAATCAGCAGTAATTTTTTGTTTGTGTAGATAGGAGTCAAAGCCCAGTTTTGGGCACCTCAATACAAGAGAGATGTGGAGGTGCTGGAGCAGGTGCAGACGAGGGCAACTAAGCTGGTGAAGGGCCTGGAGAATAAATCTTATGAGGAAAGAGCTGAGAGAGCTGGGGCTTTTTAGTTTGGAAAGAGGAGGCTGAGAGGAGACTCATCACTCTTGACAACTATCTGAAAGGGTGTTGTGGAGAGGTTGGTGCTGGTCTCTTCTCACAAGCAATTGGTGACAGAACAAGAGGGAAGGGGTTCAAGTTACAACAGGGTAGGTTTAAACTAGATATTAGGAAGAATTTTTTCACAGAAATGGTGGTCAAGCACTGGCATGGGCTTCCTAGGGAGGTGGTTGAGTTGCCATCCCTGGATGTGTTTAAGGATCGTTTGGATGAGGTGATGAGGTATCTGGTTTAGGGGTGAACTTGTGAGGTAGGACAGATGGTTGGACTCAATGATCCCAGGGGTCTTTTCCAACCAGAGTGATTCTGTGACTTGCTAAACTGGTCTAAAACAGAGCACGAGGAGTAATGATCCTACACTGTAGGGAAGAAGTGAAGTAGCAAAATGTCATGACTAGAGGGTGTCTTTTCTTAACAGCTCAGAAGTTACTTACTACAAAGAGTTGAAGAATGGAAAATCAGGGTTTAGTGATAGTCAACTACAGGAGGAACTGTGGAGTTAGAATTGCTCGGTGGCCCGAGATTTACCCATCATGTTTCAATATGAGCTTTCTCCACTAGTTTGGAAGATAAAAGCAGTGACATCAGACTTGTTTTCCTTAAGGAATTCTCCCCATAAATCACATCTTTGTGGCCACTGTGTGGCCATCAACCCTCTAGAAAGTGGGTGAATCATGTTTTCTCAGTTTAACATCAGTACCAGTATGACCTTTCATAGGATCAATGTTGGTAGCTCAAAACAGCACTCCCACCTGTGTGCCAGCCTTTGGTTTTGTTTTTTTAAGATAAGCTGTAAAAATAATCCCCTGAAACCAACCACCTTTTTCCTGGTAGAGGGAATCCTCCGTTCTTATTCATATTCTAGCTGGAAATAGGAGTTTGCCCCACTATTGTGACTCAACAGTGAAAGGTGTTTGTCCAGTGAGAGGTGGACCCATGGCAGGGTGTCTGAACGAGATGATCTTTAAGGTCCCTTCCAACCTAAACCAGTCTATGATTCTGTGAATCCACATGCACCACCAGAGTTTTCAGTTGCCTTTCATCCAAGTAGCTTGCTAGAGAGACTGTCTGGAGTCCAGCTAGCCTCTGATAATCCTGGTTAAATGATTTCTGTAGCATAAGCAGAGTAAAACAGTTTCTTATGGTTCAGAGAAGAACACAAAGGCTTATGCTGTTGATATCCAAGACAGCACCTGCAGCAGACTAACTGATCCAGAGAATGCAAGAGGGAATGTCTTCAAATGAATTTGAACTGCAGTCTTGGTCAACTGAAATGGTTTTAATTCTTCACTGGCAGCCAAGCAACCCAATTTTGATGGTAGTGCAGAGCTGCTTAGGCATGGGTGTGTAATTAGGACATAATAGTGCAGTAACCAGGCACAAAACCACTGTCTGAGTGAATATCCTACCTCCCTCCTCTGCCTCATCCCCTTAGCTGTGCTCCCAGCCTTCTCCAGACCGCTGCCTCCAGACAACTGTACCTGCAAGGATGTATGATGTCTCCTTCCCCATTCCTCTCTCACATAAGCCCTTTCTGTTAGTGACAGGACAGTCAATATAGGAAGAACCAGAAGCAGCAGAAAGCATCTACACACACATGGAGTATTTTCTGGTCATGTCTGGAAATTTTTGCTTTCCATCATGAAAGTCCTAGAGTGAAGCTCGAACAGTTTCCAGCAAAAATGTATTTTTTGATATATTGTCCAATTTTCACTGGTTAGTTCTTTACCCTTAGGCTACTCTGCCTTTCTTGAACAAGCTTTTTACAGCAGATCTGATGAAGAGGTTCTGGTGCACGAAGTCTGAGTGAAAGCCATGTTTGCTCTTTCTTTTGCCTTACAGTTTGAAAAATTCCAGCCAGCAGCGCAAGCCGCCTTTTTGCTCGGCTGGTTCAGTTAGAGCAGCACGTAGTAGATGATTCATGTGATAAAGGGATTTCTTATTAACCTCACTGAGGTCTTCTAAGTTTCTCAGTAGATTTTTTCCACTACATGCTCTCTGTGCTATTGGGTTTTCGTGGCAAGAGGGAGGTATAGGGATGAATCCTGTGAGGCAGGAGCTGCCCCCGTGTCAAGCAGAGCCAGCTTCAGACGGCTTGGAAATGGGGTTGTCACTGCCCAAAGCCGAGCCCATCAGTGATGCTGGTGGTGCCTCTGCTATAATATTTAATGAAGGGTAAAACATAAATGTCCACTGCAGTAAAACCTGTGAACTGAGATTGTGCACGTAGTGGTGCATCTGCAGGTTATCAGTAATTGCACCTTCTGCACCACAGCTTCTCAAAAATAGATAAACCTCAAGCTTGCACTAAGGAAGAACAGACTTCAGAGAAACCATAATAAATCCATGAGAGCACAGGTACCGTGGTGGCACTGGGGTCCTGGAGAACGTTACAGCCGTTCCGCAGCAGGTCATTTAAGTTGGACAAGCTTCCTAAATATTCAGAGGAGGTTTCTTAAGGGATTTTTAATTAAGGTATTTTAGAAATATAAAGTAATATCCTCTACTAATTTTCTTTGACTCATGGACTAAGCCAAGGTAAACCATTGGAGACTCTATAGTCTGTCAAGGACTCATCAGCTAGAGATCGAATCAGGTCGCCTTGGTGGTGTGGTTTGGTGAAGCAAATTGGTTAAATGGTCCATAGGACCTCCCCTGGGGCTTTAATAGTAAAGGAGAGTCTCCAAAAGGGGTTTTGCATCTCAGCGGGTGTTTTGCCTTGACCAAAACAACATTTCATTCTCCAGTGGAAGTGCATGAGGCCTTTGAACCTTCCACAGCTCAGGCTATTAAGGAAGAGGATCACATTTCATTTATTCTATTACATTTTCAGTTCAACCCATGCATTTTTAATTCTGTTTATGTCTTGAGAGCTTGCCTCTGGTGGGATAAAAGCAATCCAAGAGTCTAGAACAAGAATGAAGTGTTAGGTCCTAATTTACTGTTGCCCTCTGGTTCCTTTGTGTTTGCTTGAATAAGTATAAAAGGCAAATAAAAGAAATGCAAGGGCCCTCTGGAGAAAATTGTTATTGGATAGGGTCAGCTAATGCTTGAGGTGTGCCAGGACCACCTAAGAGTCCCTTATGGTAACAAAGCTGTGCCCCGTTGTGGCTGAAGATAGAAGGAAGGCTGTTAGCTCTATGACAGGGCAAGGTGGGAGAAAGAATGGCCAAAATAAAGGTTCATTGTATTAAACAAAAGAAGTGAGAGGATTGATGGTGACAGTCAGATGTGTGGGGATTAAACAAGTCACTTTCAAAGTTTTCAAAGGATTGTGAATGAAAGGAAAGTAAAATGCTTTAGGTGGGAGGAGATGAGGTATCAGGGTACTGGGTGAAAAATCTCGGGCACCTGAGAAGCCTTGTGAGCAGAAGTGTGGTGGATTGACCACAGCCGGCAGCTAAAGCCCCAGCTGGCTACACGGTCACTCGTTGAGATGGAGGAGAAAACTGGAAGGGCAAAAGAGAGAAAAACTTAGGACTCAAGGTAACAACAGTTTGGTAAATGAAGTGTCACAGACAAGGAAAGCAGAATAACGACTTCATTCACTGCCACCCATTGGCAGGTATTTGGCCATGTGGAGAAAAGCCAAAGCTTGTTTGGAACACCATTGCAGTAACTCTGAACATCCTCCATCCTCTCTTTGCTCCTGGCCTTCCTTGCTGAGCATCACATTGAATGGCCTGGAACATCCCTTTGGTCTGTTGGTGCCCAGCTGTGTTCCCTCTCAGCTTCTTGCTGGGAACCCACTTGCTAATGGGGCAACCTAAGAAACAGAGGTGATCTTGAGGTGGCCAGAATTTCTTAGCAATAGCTACCACGTAGCTCTGTTGTCACACTCCCATGGAGTGGGGGCTGGATGATCTTTGAGGTCCCTTCCAATCCGAACCATTTTATGATATGAACAAAACTGGAAGGACCCCAGTGCCAGGCAGAGCTGAGCCACTCAGCTCAGGGAGAGCAGCTGGGTGGGCACCAGGCAGACAGACAAGGTCAGCCCAGCACACCTAGAAACAAAATTCATTTTAATTTTTACTTCTTTTAAATCAGGACAAAACAAAAAGCCATCACCCTAAGGTACAACGAGAGCTCGGCTTTGTTTAGCAGAAGGATTTTCAGCTAGAACCTCGCAGCCTTTTCTATATTCAGTTATTTTCTTTGTTATTAATGGGCTCGTAATTCTGTCAAAACAAAGACTGAAAAAAATGACGTGTGGGATTGACTATTCACCTTTGGAAAGGACAGAGCTTTGCTGAGTACAGGAGGAGGATTCGGGGCTGAATGTTAAAACATACAGACTTAGCAGGGCCTGACGGTGTTTTGCAACCCTAATGACTGCTCTACACCCTGGAATTAAGTCAGGCAGGAGCTTTGAGAGTCTGCATCTATCTGGTTGATCTTTTGCATTTAGGTAGGTGGGAGTTGGTTTCTTGTCCCAAGTCACCAGCGATAGAACAACAGGAAACGACCTCAAGTTGTGCCAGGGGAGTTTTGGGTTGGACATCAGGGAAAAATTTCTTCACTGAAATGTTGGTAAAGTGTTGGAAGAGCTGCCCAGAGAGGGTGTGAAGTCACCATCACTGGAAGGGTTCAAAAAATGCCTAGATGTGGACCTGGGGGACAGGTTTTAAGTGGGCAGGGTGGGGTTGTGTTGATGGCTGCACTGGATGATCCTGGAGGTCTCTTTGAACCTTAATGATCCTGTGATTTAAAGGAGGCATTTCCCCCATTACCAGCCAGTCCTGCCCAGTTGGGATGGTTGGGGTTTTTTTTCTAGACCAGATTCCTGTTTTCCTTTTGTTGTCAGGGGCTCCTGCCTTGATTGTGATGTTAATTTTTGCCACTTAGTGATAGGACTTCATAGGATCAGTGCCTGGGAGAGAGAGCAAGTGTTGGAGCCAGGACCAGTCCTCTGTGGAGAAGCTAAGCTGTGATGCTGTTTGGTATCAGGCTGTCCTGATACTGTATTTCAGTCAATATCCTTCAAATCACAGCAAATGCTTTTTCTGGGTGTTCCTGCTTGTCTGTCACTCAAAGTTTTATTGTTGACGTTGTTTTTCTTGTTTTTATTGAGAAATCACAGGAGAGGACGACATATTTTCAACTTTTCCATAAAGGCACTGATACCCTGTTTTGAGGTTTTCTCCCACCTTCCCAGGCATCCTTCTGCACCCTCGAGGCTTTGTTCCTCCTGCTTGTTTGCTCCTCCGCGAGCAGGGGGATGGCAGTGGCTCTGCAGCTGCTTGTCCTCACGTGTCACGCACCACTCAGGACGCAGTTATTCCGGTCTCTCTCCCTTCCTTGGTTCTTGCTGTTCTAACATTCGGATGAGTCACCCAGGGCATTATTATTTTATTTAATTTTTTAGTCATTAGATTGATTTCAAGTGTGAAATTCATTTCCAAAGCCCGTTCTGCATATCCTGGTCCACCTTCAGTTTGCCGGGCACATTGAACGGGATTCGATTCGCTGTGTTTGTACAGTGACTTCTCTGCAGGCCTGCATTTCAGTGGCCAGGGGGAGATGGCTGGGGAATTTGTAGCCTGCAAGCTGCAATTGCTGGAACATACTGAGTCATCAAATCTATCTTCTTTGTAGATGCAGAGCAAGTTCCTCCTGAGGTATTTAATCCCAGCACGCAGCATGGCTGGGCAGTGTGGGGGTGTCAATGTCAGCCAAGGCTGCACAGCAATATCTAAGCAGCCTTGTCTGACCTAACAGACTAGATCTGGGTTCAATCTGCCCAATATATGACTTGTATTTGAAACTGAAGTCTGGAGGTGTGAAGTTCTCTGCACAAAATGCCGAGTGGTTGCCACACATTTCTAATTCTGATTTGTGAAAGAAGTGTTTTCCTTCACGCTGGATGAAAAAGCTTGATTTCTGTGTGTAGGGTCATGTTAGAGAGATCATCTGATAAACTGATGTTTTAGACTTCCTTCCAGTAGCACTCTGAAGAGCAGTTGGTCAGCATGTCTACAGACACTGGTAGCATGATTGGTAATAGAAAATAAATATGAATAATGTAGTGCTATAAAAAGTG
Source organism: Rhinopomastus cyanomelas (assembly GCA_013400115.1). Taxonomy (NCBI): domain Eukaryota; kingdom Metazoa; phylum Chordata; class Aves; order Bucerotiformes; family Rhinopomastidae; genus Rhinopomastus; species Rhinopomastus cyanomelas. The sequence continues at coordinate 1,099,648 of VXBP01008811.1, forward strand.
ATGTGGTTTTATGGCAATGGCCCCATACCTGATTCGAAGCAGATGCATATGACAGTGATGTTTGTCCCTAGCACAGTGGAGCTGTAGTTCTACTAACATGCTTCCATTTTACTTTTCCTCACTATCAGCTAGCCATGATACGGTCTTTCTAGAAGAAAATGTTAAGTCTTCATCACCAAAGTCATATGTACACACAGAGCAGGCAATCCTCTAAAATCATAGAATCATCAAGTTGCGAAGAACTCCAAGATCATCCAGTCCAACCATCAACCCAACCCTAGCCTGTCCACTAAATCATGTTTTCAAGTGTCACATCTACTCATTTCTTGAACTCCTCCATGGATGGCAACTTCTGCCCTCCCTGGGCAGCCTGTTCCAACCTCTGACCACTCTGTCAGGTAAGAAATTTCTCCTGATGTCTGACCTAACCCTCCCTGGCACAACTTGAGGTCATTTCTTCTTGTCCTATCACTAGTGACTTAGGAGAAGAGACCAGCTCCCACCTCTCTAAACCCTCCTTTCAGGTAACTGGAAAGAGCAGTAAGGTCTCCCCTCAACCTCTTTTTCTCCAGACAACGATCACATTTCCCTCAGCTGCTCCTCATCAGACCTGTCCTCCAGACCCTTCACTAGCTGTCCTAAAATTGAGTGTGTAGAGGGAGAAGGTACTGTGGTTCATTTCTATGAAGGCAAATCAGAGTAACACAGATTTTTTTCCAGTTATTGATTTATCATATAGTGTTTCTAAAGATTCTAAGGTGATGTTCTCTGCTTTAGTGCTGCCATATGGGGCTGTTACTAGCGAGTCCATATAGAACATCCAGTTTATTTCCTGGTATCTTTGTGACATTTGTGCTGGTGCTGACTTGGACGAATTCAAGCTCATTAAAGCACCTTATCCATAAAATTTACTGTTAAAGCAACCTTCCTGATGGTGTTCGACCGTGATACGTCGTCAGCGCCACGTGCCTTGCTCCTGCGCTCCTCAGAGGGTAGTATTCCAAAAGAGTAACAAAAAACCCCGAGAACTACTGCAGAAAAGTGGTGAGGACTGAATGTGTTGTGGTTGTGAGCTTAGGTCCTTGGTCTCTCGTCTACGTTGTGCTGATAGCCTGTCAGAACATTCAGAGAACTGTGAGGAAAGAACTGTACCATCGGGGCGACGAGTGTGAGCTGGAACACAGAAGGTTCCACACCAACCTGACAAGGAACTTCTTCACAGTGAGGGTGACAGAGCACTGGAACAGGCTGCTCAGGGAGGTTGTGGAGTCTCCATCACTGGAGATGTTCAAGGCCCACCTGGATGTGTTCTTGTGTGACTTGGTCTAGGTGATCCTGCTGTGTCAGAGGGCTAGATGATCATAGGATCATAGGATCATAGGATGTTAGGGGTTGGAAGGGACCCAAGAGATCATCGAGTCCAACCCCCCTGCCGGAGCAGGACAAAACTATCTAACACAGATCACAGAGGATTCGAGGTTCCTTCCAGTCCATAGTGATTCTATGATTATCTTACCTGCTTTAGCATAGAGCCCTCCTGATATTCCTAAATATTTGCTGTGTGGCTGTGGTTCCAACAAAGACCCTCTCTTTGAAAACACAAATCTGGCCGAGTTCAGGCAGAGGTTTTCTAGCCAAGGCCTTTCTTTACTCAGAGCTTGAAGCCTGCCAGAGGAAAGGGGCCATAAAATCAATTCTAAGTAATCTTGGAAATGAGATAATAGTCCATTAATCTCATCAATATAAGCACAGAACCTTCGGCTGCACTTCATGCCTTTATACGTTCAGAAGGAATTTATCAGTGAAAATGGGACAGCGGCCATAGGATTAGTGAAGGGGTGACTTCCTCACACTTCCCCTGCTGGCTTCTTTCCATGTGGTTTTTTTTTAGTAGTTTTTTTATTTCCTCAGTGAAAATATATAATTCCCTGGTGGAACGACGCCAACCAAGGCTCATCAGTGCTTCCATATTAAAGGGGAATTAGTGGCAGCCTTATAAGGTCTGAGCCGTGAATCAGTGTCGCGAGGGTTAGGGACAGCAGGGGGGTCAGGTAGAGGTGAGGTGCAACCTGTTCCTGATCAAAATACTTGGTTGCTACTGGGGGTTTCTTTCGTTGTTCTAATGTGGTTGTGTCTGTTCGAATCCCCGTGTGTGGGAACCCCTAGATAATGCTCAGAAATTGCTTCTCACAAAGCAGCAAGTCTTCCTGTGAGCACTTCCAGCTCAGGCAGATGACTCCCTCTCTTACTTAATCCTCAGACTCTTGCTCTCTAGACAACCCAGTTTGCCCGCGCTGGCTACCCAAACAGACTAAAGACTTCTGCAGAGAACAGGAATTTTGTTCTAGCAACTGTCAAACAGCGAGCAGGCTCTTAGAGAAAACATGATTTTACTTTTGTCCTTCCCCTAGAGGGTCCCTACCCCTCGAGAACTTTTCTGTGAGTAAGAGAGTGCAGTTGCCTTTACAGAAAGGGAATCTATGTGGCTTTAGCAGCTAGACTCTCCTGAGGGTATCACTTTGCTCCTTGTTTTCCTCTGGCCTGGCCTGTTTTGTTGTTGAGCTCAGTTACAGATTCCCATGTTAGAAACACAGAATTACAGAATCATCCTGATTGGAAAAGACAAGTCCAGCCCTACAGCCCCAAACCACCAAACCATCTTCTGAAACACCGTTGTGGCTTTGCTTACGTTCAGAGGGAAAAGGTTACCCAAAAGGTCTTCGAGTTGGTTTGTGTTTTGTTTTGAAGGGTGCATGACAGAATGAACAAGTTTAATTTGGAAGGTGGAATGAAAATCCCAATTCCAGAGCCTAGGAAAGGATTTATCTTCTTGGTGGAAAAGATTAAAGATATGAAAACTGGGAATTGTTTCTAACGGCAAGTTGTCCTTTGGTACCAGTGGGTCCTGGCTGTTGGCTTTGATGATGAAAGCAGAGACCCACTGCCTTCAGCAGAAGTGTAGGCAGTAAAGTCATAGTTACTGCACTATCTCTAGTGTTACTGCTCAAAGTCACCACTTTTCCAGCTTATCCACATCCTTCTGGATGACATCCCATCCCTCTGGGTTATCAACTGCACCACTCAGCTTGGTGCCATCTGCAGCCTTGTTGAGGGTGGATGCAACTCCACTGTCTATGTCATTGATTAAGATGCTGAAGAGCACAGGTCCCAGTACAGACCCCTGTGGGACAGCACTGGACACCAGTCTCCATCTGGACATTGAGCCATTGACCATGACTTTCTGGAGATTACCATCCAGCTGAGTTCTTGTCCACTGAACAGTCCAGCTACCAAATCCCTGTCTCAGCACCCTGGACAGAAGGATGTTGTGCGGGACGGCGGGAGATGGCACTAGGGCGTAAGCAGTGCAGAAGTGAGCAGATTCGAGCTTACAGCTGTAAAACACTGCTCGTCTTCACGGGGAATTTTTCTCCAATCACTTGCCACAGAATATTGCCCTTAAATGAAGATGTGTCCGTTGCATGTGTGTGTGAAATTTATACCTAGACTTCTAAAAAACAGATGTCCTCGTAGTCACTGGGTGAACGAGGAGCCTACCTCTCGTCACTCTGATCCTACCTCCCGCATCACCGGCAGGTACTGCGTGACGCTGCGTCACTTCAGGCTTAGTGAGGTCCTCGGACCTTTCTCCTCTCGACAGAGAGCAGTGGGTAAGCAGCGTGTGCTGGAGCTGGCAGTGAAAACTCATCGGAGGTGACTCTTTTGTCATTGATTATTGGGGAGGTTTTCTCCAGCTGGATGCCTTCTGCCTGGTCACCATAAATCAGTTTTGTGTCACTGCCTCTAACAACCAAAGCACACTGATAGTCTTTAAATGATGGTTTATATGACCTGAGACAAGAGCTAGCCTTATTTTTCTGCTCTATTACTTCCAAAGAATAGTCTTTCTGTTATTAACGTGCCGCAGTAAAATGATATTAAATCCCTTTAAAATTTATAGTGCTTTTGTTTGTGGCATCTCCTGAACACAAACCTTCCCAGAGCTGTAAACTGCTAATGAGCAGATGTCTGTCTATGCAATTGAGGAGTGTGATAATGGGATCCTTTTTTATTATTTCACAGTGGTTTAGAGTTTAATGGGTTTGCAGAACTCTACTGGCTTGATTTTTCCACAGCTGTATAAATAAGATAGGAATTATCTGTCAGTATGATGAAGTTATAAACATAAACCCACTGTGAGGGCACAGGCAGGGCTGTAAGCAACTGGTCTGCCCTGGCAGGTACCACGGGCAGAGTTTTCTTTCACTGGATTAATTGGATGACGCAGAAAAGGTGGTGAATAACTACCTTAGGAATGAACATTTATGTTAAAATTGAGCATTTTTGATCTGATTTTGGGGTAAAGATCAATGTAGGTTAATTCATCAGATGGTTAACAGTAGTTTTCAGCACCTGTGAGTCTGCAAGGAAGGAAGCAGGCTGTTGCTTTCTCAATAAAAGCTTTCAAGAAGCAACTGCACAAATTCATTGGAAGAGGCTGCCCAGGGAGGGGGCTGAGTCGACATCCCTGGATGTGGTTACAAGGCACCGAGGTCTGGAGCTTAGGGACAGGATTTAGCAGTGGGCTTGGGACAGCTGGGTTCACGGTTGGACTTGATCTTAAAAGTCTTTTGAATTCCAAATGGTTCTATGTAATTCAGTTTTAAAAGTAAATTGCACTTTTGGTTAAGACAAGTGAATTCCCTTCTTGCATTGCTAAGTCTCCGGGGGGGGGGGGGGGGGGNTTGCTAATCTGCCACACTGAAGAAGGGGACTTTCAACAAAAAAACCCACACTGGTTACATTTGGCTCCAGCAGCCCCAACATGGGGTAGAGCTGAGCTCACTGGCCAAGCTGATGGTGCCTTGAAAGGAACGAACAGTATCTTGGTGAAATCTTTGTAGCCGCTACAGAACAATCTACGTGTATTCCCTGAATTAATCTTCTTCCTTAATGTCTTGTAAAGGAGAATTTTTGCTCCCTCAGTTCCAGGACTGTGACTTAGACTTCCTAACTCCCTGTGGGTGGCTTCATGGTCCTTTTTAAGAGTACGTAGTGATAGAATCATAGAATCATTAGGGATTGGAAGGGACCAAGAAAGATCATCTGGTCTGATCCCCCTGCCACAGCAGGATCACCTAGAACGAATTACATAGGAACATGTCCAGGTGGGTTTTAAGTGTCTCCAGAGAAGGAGACTGCACAATCCCCCTGGGCAGCTTGTTCCAGTGCTCTGTCACCCTCACTGGGAAGAAGTTCCTTCTCATTTTTATATAGAACCTCCTGTGTTCCAACTCACACCCATTGCCCCTTGTCCTATCACTAGATGACACTGAGAAGAGCCTGGCTCCATCCTCCTGACACCCACCCTTCACGTATTTATAGACATGAAAGGAAATAGCTTTAAGCTAGAAGGAGGCAGGTTTAGATCACATATTAGGAGGAAATACTTTACAGTGAGGGGGCTGAGGCAGTGGAACAGGCTGCCCAGGGAGGTTGTGGCAGCTCCATCCCTAGAAGTGTTCAAGGCTGGGCTGGATGGGGCTCTGAGCAACCTGGTCTGGTAAGAGATGTCGGTGCCTACAGCAGGGGGATTGGAACTAGGTCATCTTTAAGGCCCCTTCCAACCCAAACCATTCTATGATTCATATGATTCTGTGATTCTGAATCTGGTTTAGAAAAGTTTGTGAAAACAGAGTTCATCCTACAGTAACGGTAGTCATGAGGTTCATGAGGTTTAAATCATTTTATGCTGTTGAGATGAAGACTGCCTGTTAAAGATAACAGAACTGTTTTAACATCTGATTCACACAATCACAGTTTCTCATTATTTACTGTAGTAAAGCCCAGTCTGCTGCACCCATGATCCTTTTGTTAGGAACCTTGCAGTGGTTTTGCTGAAGATGGAATACAAAGGTGACGTGTCAGCGGATTACTAGAGTGCGATGTCCTGACCCCTGGCCTCTCACATCCTATCTCACAGACTTTGCTTCACCTCGTTATTTTCTGGCACTTCTCAGGAGGTGAAGAATGCTCAATGAAGATGCAAAAGTCATGAGACCTCTTCAGAGCTTCCCGTCCCCTCTGCTACCCAGGAAGGCTGAAGCGGTGGTGGAGCTTTCAATTCAGGAGGAGATGTCTAGTGAGGAGAAAGGTGTAAAATAGAGTAGAACACAAGGAAACAATCAGCTGTCATGAAACAGTGAAATAAGAAAACATGTAGTTAAAAGACTGGGAAGACACGGAGGATGAGAGCAAGAATTTTACATTTAAGGCACCAAGTGATGGCAAATCAAGGGAAGGGTAAGGAGGGGTGGTTGTCAGAATTGCATCTCACTGGAGGGTTTGCATAGATCTTTTACTTCTAATGGATAAAGAAAATCCATTTTCATTCATTGATACACAGTCAGATGGATCTTTCTCACACAGATTTAATATCCTGACTGAGGGCAGAATCAGGACAGAATGTTCTTCGAAACACAGCAAGCGTTACGCAGTGAGCCGTGGCCAGTTCAGCAGTGCACGATTCTAGCCAGCAGAAAGGTGAGAGAGGGACTGTGCACCACAGCTTCGTGTCAGTTCCACTTGCAGGACACAGGCAGATGGCAGATAAGTGCAAAGGTGTGTTGTTTATCCACAGTGAGTGACAGCAGAACCTCAGCGGTGTGTGCTGGCCGTGGTGGGTGCTGCACATAGCGCAGTAATTGGCCATGAAGTGTGACTTTGCCGTCTTCGTTTCAGCTGGTTTGCACAACTTACAGAACAAAGGACCGCGCTGTGGGCAGCCCACAGAATGTTTTCTTCCGTGTCAGGTTTCTTAGGAAAGCTTTTGGGGCCTGACTTGCTTTTTCCCTTTCACTTGATTTAACCACTGATGCTGATGTAGGGTGTAAAAAAAGGACTTGTGTCAAACACAGGTGCGCTGCTTTGGGCTTCATGTGCTTTATGCCACCACTTTGGGACAAAGAGAAATAGCTACGTAAGGCACAGAGCAAGAAGAGCTCAAACTTGTACTGTGAGTCTTCACAGCTGTAACGAGAGGTTTGAGAACAAGGTAATGACATTTCTGATTCTGTGACTTTCTGCGTGTGTAGGAATCATAGAATAATTGAATCATTAGGGATCGGAAGGGACCTCAAAAGATCATCCAGTCCCCCTGCCACAGCAGGATCACCTAGACCAAGTCACACAGGAACACGTCCAGGCAGGTTTTAAATGTCCCCAAGGAAGGAGATTCCACAACCCCCCTGGGCAGCCCATTCCAGTGCTCTGTCACCCTCACTGGAAAGAAGATCCTTCCGATATTGATGTGGAACCTCCTGTGTTCCAGCTCACACCCATTGCCCCTTGTCCTAGATGACATTGAGAAGAGCCTGGTTCTATCCTCCTGACACCCACACTTCACATATTTAGAGTCATTAATGAGGTCACCCCTCAGTCTCCTCTTCTCCAAGCTAAAGAGACCCAGCTCCCTCAACCTTTCCTCATAAGGGAGGTGTTCCACTTCCTTCACCATCCTCATTGCTTTACGCTGGACTCCCTCCAGCAGCTCTGTGTCCCTCTTGAACTAAGAGGCCCAGAACTGGACACAATACCCCATATGTGGTCTCACTAGGGCAGAGTAGAGGGGGCTAAGAACCTTTCTCGATCTGCTAACCACCTCCCTTCTGATCCACTCTAGGATGCTGTTGGCCACAAGAGCACATTGCTGGCTCATAGTCATCAGCCAAACAAAAGATCAGAGGGACAGGAAGCCTTCCATTGGGAATGTAAACGTAGCTACTTACATGGCAGCATTAACTGGTCTGTTAATGAGCAGTTCAGAGGAAAAATCTCACTCAAAACGTGTATTTTCTCCACCCCAAATCAATTCCCATGCCATTCTTCATTATTTCTTACCCAATTAAATTGATCATTCTATTGCTGAGATCCAAGTGAAGCTGACACAGACTCTCTCAATACTGCAGAAACCAGTGGTCCTTGCAAAAGGTCTTTGTTTCTGTTGCCACATAGTTCAGACGTGTTACGTCTGTTATTACTAGCCAGACTAAAGGTTTACACCATCATGTACCAACCCTCTCTGAATGGAGCTTTCCCATCGCTGTTATGGGAATACAAGCCCAAAGAAGAGAAATCGTGTTACAGAGATCTGTTTCTCACTACTTCAAGAACAATATTATCTGCCCATCAGGTTTTCTACTTTATTTGTAATTGTGCTGAAAGATTTTAGCTGAGAAGACATCAGCAAGCTGCACCAGGGGTTGCTTGTTAGAAAGAATTGCTTCACTGAAAGCGTTGGAACAGGCTGCTCGGGGATGAGGTGGAGTCACCATCCCTGGAGGTATTTAAAAGACATTTAGATGCGGTGCTGAGGGGCAGGATTTAGTGGTGACCTAGCAATGCTGGGCCAATGGGCTCTTCCAACCAAACCAACTCTGTGTTTGGTGTAAGAATACAATAAACATCCTAGTTTTATGTGCTTTTCTGTGCTTGTGGAATCTAGGTGACCTCACATCTGGATCACAGTCCATAAAAGTAGTGAAAAGCTTCTTTTTCAAGAAAATCACCCTTCTGAAGAGTCTTTTATTTGGTCACACTCATAAAAAGCGTTATCTTACTCTGCAATTAGTCTCTGCAATCAAATAAAGGACGTGGATTAATTGGAGAACCACTAGCAATATTGTAAAGGGATTAATATTCATGGAGAAACAAATTATCTTTCCATCAAATTAGGTTAATAACAAAAATTAATAGTGGCCCCATATACTTAGCCCACCGTCTGCTAGAAATTAATCAAAGCAACTTTTCCTAGAAAGTCTGCAGCATTTTCAAGTGCTTTAGGGTCCTAACACTCATTCTGAAAAAGCTCAAGCACCCTGGAAGCCTCTCTTACTGCCACATCAGAGGTTAGGACTCGTTTCTTCAAGGAATAGACTTGTAGCCTCATGGGGTTTTCTGAAGTCACAGGTTGATTTCTCACAGAAATGAATGTTCTGAAGAGTCCTGGTCACCTTGTCACCATCTGTCTTGTTCTCAGGGTAAAATTACTAGAGGTTCATTAACACTTTAACTCGTAATTAAGTTTATGTTGTAGACTGGAAAAGAAACTAGTATTTTTTTTATTGACTCTATTCTCTGACAAAATTAATTGCTTAATCCCTTACAATATTTAAAGTGGTTCTGCAATTAACACGTGGTCTTTATTTGCATGAAGACAATCTGCAAAGTGGTTTGTAAAACCACGTTATGCATCATTTTATCTGTGTATTGATGGGGTGTTTGTTGCATCCCTTGGCTGGCTGGAAATACAGATCAGAAAACCTTTGGTGTGAGGTGCATTGACATTGCTGCAGTAGCATTGTCATCACTTCTGACTGCTGGCTTCAGTGCAACTCTGGCTGAACAACCCCACTGTCTTTATTTTCTGGAGCAAAGGAGGCTGAGGGGAGACTTCATTGCTCTTTGCAGCTACCTGAGAGGAAAGTGTAGAAAGGTGGAGGTCAGTCTCTTCTCCCGAGTGACTAGCAATAGAATAAGAGGGAATGGCCTCAAGTTGTGCCAAGGGAGGTTTAGACTGGACATCAGGAAAAACTGCTTCCCTGACAGAGTGCTCAGGAGTTAGAATCATAGACTCATTAGGGACTGGAAGGGACCTGGAAAGATCATCTAGTCCAATCCCCCTGACACAGCAAGATCACCCAGACCAAGTCATACAATCAGTCTGGGTTAGAAGGGACCACAGGATCAGGCTGCCCAGGGAAGGGGGGAGTCACCGTCCCAGGAGGGCTTCCAAAAATGCATAGGTCTGATGCTTGAAATCATGATTGAATGGGCAGGGTTGGGTTGGGTTGATGGTTGGACTTGGTGATATTGGAGGTCTCTTCCAACTTTGATGATTCTGTGTATTAACATAGGTGCAGCTGAAATGGCCATGGTATTGCCTGCTTCTGTCTGTCTGTGTGTTCACTCTTTTTCTAAGCACAGTTGTCTTGGGTGGGGGGGTTGTTTGAATTAAACCATTTGGCACAGGGGCAATTGTTAGATTTCTTCCCAACTTGTCTGCATTCAGACTGCTGTTGGCTACCAGGAGGCTACCTATGGACTAAACCTCCTCTTTCTCTAAAGTCAGTTATAGATCTTAATTTCTAAATATTTTAATGTAGTGAGGGGTTGGTGAGAAATGGAGACCACTGGGAGCCATGCTCCAGTGGTGCTCTGTGCCAGTACAAACTGGTCCATAACTACAGATGCTACAGCTGTTTTCACTAAGGTCTCAAGGTGACGATATAATCAACCTTGTAAGCAAGAAATAAATGTCTTCTTTCAATCACTTATGAAAATTCTTGACAGCTTAAGCATAGGCAATGCATTTGAATTTGGGTTAAATCTTACATAAATCTCTCTTATTTAAACTCCCACAGATGTAATTACAGACAGATGTTTGCTGACTATCCATGCACACTCAATTTTTAGTGCAGATTCCATGTGAACATTAGTGGCCTCCAGCATCTCCTCATCTCAAACAATGCCAGTCTGGAGTTCTCCTTCATAACATCATGTTCTGAGAGGCATTAAAGCTAAAGTGCTGTGGATCAAGAGGATGAAGTATTCCACTAGGAATCGCTTCAAGAGTGCTGGTTACTGCCAAGAGAAAGGGGCGAATCTGTCTCCATGCCTTCTCTCAAATGCATGTTCAAGACCTGTTTAAGGTTCATCACGTTATCGCATTGCATTCAAAATCCCATCAATCCAACTGATAATACAAGAAACATGAAGAACCTAAAATAACTGGTGGCTTGTTCCCCTGCCTTGCTCTGTGCTTTCTCTGAAGCCCTCAACCAACCAACCAACCACAGGGAGAAACTATTCAGTTAGGGCAAAGCTGCTTTTATAGCAGGTCCCAGGTAAGACTTTCCTCATTGTTTTCCAGTAAAGAACAGAAAAGCCTCCAAGGTGGTGTTTCCTGAGGAGTTAGTTATTTGGAAGAAGTGCTATCTGAGGAGCTTTATCTGAAGAAAAAATGCAGGAGCTCCTTTGCCCGTAGATTCACTTAAAACTTAGTGGAAAGTTAAAAAATTAACTCATATGAGCAGTTTATACGTTTGGCTGGATGAAGGAGACTCTGTATTTCACAACTTCTTGTTTCAGGCAAGTTCCAGGGTTCTGGTGAATTATTTATGCAGCCGCTTACCTTAAAAAGATGGAACTGAGGGTACAAACCGAGTTCACAAACACTACCAGAAAGCCTGCAGGTGATAAAATGAAAATGGATCTCGGTCGCTGCCGATCTCAAACCTGGACTTGAATTTGTGGCCTTTGGATGAAGGGCTGTGTGTCTGCACATTTTTCATCTCTAACTTCTGAATTTTTGCAGTTTATGAACAATTCATGAACTTCTATTTATCTTCAGCAATTGCCTTACGAATCAAGGATTTAACTGGAATAAGATAATCCAGGAAATAGTAAATTTCAATTCACTTTTATGAACCTAATATATATTCCACATATGAGAGCAGAGATGTGAATACATCAGCGATAAAAATACTAGAAAGAAATTACCTATTTCTGTAGCCGTCGTAGTCACGGCATAGTCAGAGATTGTGGCAGATCGGGCTTCTTGCAGCTCTTGGCTTTTCAGGGACTCTCTACCTTCATTCAAAAGTGAAGGAAGACACCCCTGCAGGTTTTTGTCCTTGCTTGTTTCTGATTTGTAATGGGGCCACTTTTCAGCAGGATGGATCCACAGCTAAATGTTTTGGAAACTATTTCATTATTTCCAGGGAATTTCTTTCTCTTGGCTAAACAATAGCCTTTCTGCATTTGCTGCTGATAACACTGTTTAAATCCTTTCCCTGCTGTCAAACACATAAGCAAGTGTGATGATAGGCAAGTGGTTGTCAGTGACATTAGTCCACACAGTAGGATTTGCCTTCTTCAGTTCTGGAGCAATGCCAAACCTATACCGTTAGGCTGAGGGGCAGGTGGTAATTTTAAAATCCAGTGACTGATGGAACCACAGAGCCTTGTAGGAACTCCTGCCTTAGAGCACTGAGAATCAAAAAGTTTTCACTAAAGTTTTCTCCAAATTCTGGCTTTGACCATTTTCCTCTCCCTCTCCAGATGTGAAACCACATCTGGAACACTGTGTCCAGTTCTGGACCCCACAGTTCAAGAAGGACACAGAACTGCTGGAGAGAGTCCAGTGCAGAGCCACAAAGATGATGAAGGGAGTGAAACCTGTCTCTGATGAGGAAAGGCTGAGGGAGCTGGGTCTCTTGAGCTTGGAGAAAAGGAGACTGAGAATGACCTGGACTGTCAGTTTGATGGACATTTTCTGTAACAGTTCTGGGTGGATTCTTCTGTTCTTACGGACTTTCTCACTACCTCTGGGTTTTCTCTCAAGGTGCTTTTGGTCAGAGGTGTTATCTTTTATTTTGGTGGTGATGAGTTACGTGATCTTATCCCTGTATTACATAAAGACAGACAATAAGCTGTGCTTCCTGCTGATGGCCATGCTCCTTGGACTGGGTTAGAGAATTATCAAAACACTCAGTTAGCACCCCAAACATGGGGTGGGAAGCAAGAGGTTCTGATGAAAATCTTGACACATTCTGAAAATGTTGTAGAAGCCAATTGGTTCAGACAGCTTTAGAAAAAGTAAACTGCATCATCTGCAGGTGTGGACAAAGTACTGCCAAAGCTGCACAGACAATTCTGTATTTTAAAAAACATTAACTCAAAATGAGATATATTTATATGTATTCAAATATATCGATATATATTCAAAAGAAGATACACTTGATGGTTCCATAAAAACTGTCAGTCCTTCGGTTGCTCCGGATCCTGCTGTGGTGGTGCAGGAATTTAACGACAACGTACCATGGCACCAAATATATCCCAACTATCTTCTAAAACTGCTTAACTAGACTCTCCAGTTTTGCTACTTTCCTGTGAATTATGAGCTAAATAATGAAAGGATGAGTGTGTCCTCCATAGGTCTGTCTAGGTACCCCTAGCAATGACAAGAACTGCAAAGCCTTTGTGTAGAATCTGCTGTTTGCTTCGAAAGAGCAGAGTGTACTCCTCGGACCAGTAGTAGAATGGTCTATACTGGCCAGCTTGGAACTCCTCAGCCTGGGTATGTCTTTACAGCTAAATAGTCAAGTAACTCTGCTACAGAGGACGTCAGGTTCATCATTCTCATTTTGCAACGAAGAAAACCATTTGATAGCTGAAGAGAAAGAAGTGGCTGGTGGTTTGTGGCAGTGGAGTCAGGTGGAGGTGGAATTTGCTTAAAATTTCCCAAAGTCCTACTCTGGTTCTTTAAGTAGCCTCCTCCTTTGCAAATGTCCCAACATTAAAGAAAAAAAATGCCTTTATTACTGCTTTTAACAATTATTCTCAACATTTCCATAGGCCAGCCTATACATAAATGGAAAGGAAACTAGAAGGAGAAGCAGGGGACCCGGTGATGTTTGATCTGTGAACCAATTCATCCACACAGGATAACAAAATACAACATGCAAACTTGTAATTTTCCTACCAGAAAGGTCAGTTAAACCAGCTTGACCTTTTCCCCACGTATAACGCAATATGCTATCAGCCCTATCTGAGCAGGCTTTGGTCCCAAGGTGCTCTCAAAATAACCCGGAGATCAAGCAGAGTGATAAAAATCAGTAGATGCTGGTGAGGTGGGCACGCTGTTGTTTCTTCGAGATGTTTCTTCAAGAGACATCTCACACGTGCCAGGAAGACAAAGCCAAGGGAGAGCAAAATGTATTTCAGAACAACAAGTCCGCGGGGAAATGGAAGAGATTAACATTTTATCGGAGACAAAGGAGTTGGGGACTCTCTCGCTTATAGGTTTTTAGATATAAGCACATGAAGATACTGCTACTAGGGCATTTAAAAGAGAAGCATTATCTTTCTACTTAAAGATTCCACCAAATAGCTGTAGCTTGCTAATGAAGTAGATACTCGGTTACGTGACTATGTAGTCCCAGCACAGAATAGCCCATCTGTTTCCATACTTTGTGTGTGAAAGCTGTTTTTTTTCCATTTCCCTGACTTTGTGCCCCGTGGCAGGGTTTCTGTTTTGTCATGAATTTCAAGCATAGAGATTCTTTTCTCCAAATCATTCCTGCCTACATTTCCTGATCACATCTGAGGGGTTAGCTATTCTTGGATATTACCAACATATACACCAAAGCAGGATTACTCTGAAGCTCTTCACTAAGTGTTGATGGCACTGAAGTTTGTAATGCAGCAGCAACCACTGCAGTTGGGGTTGGGTTACTTGAAGCTCATGTATTTCACAGCAAACAGCTCATGTGCTCCTTAGCCATTGGGGATGAAGTGACCCAAGCAGCCCTTCAAGTGAAGGAAAACATTTGCAGCGGTTGTGGATGTGTTAGAGATGTTCTTGGCTGCAAATACATTATGAATTTTTAAAGCATTAAATATGTGTCTACTATTTATAGCTTTCTCACCAATACACAGGGTCTTTATGTTCTGAAGGCCTCAAGTAATTTTTTTTACTGCTTTTGTCTTGATTTTTTCTTCCTTTCTTTTCTTTTGAGCATTTCTGTAATCTGTCCTTAGGAACAATAATTTTCTCCAATAAACCATCATCTTTTACCGCTAGTTCATCTGCCACAAACCACAGATCAGTGAGGTGGATCAGAAGGGGGTGGTTAGCAGATCGAGAGAGGTTCTTCTCCCCCTCTACTCTGCACTAGTGAGACCACATCTGGAGTATTGTGTCATGTTCGGGGCCCCTCAGTTCAAGGAGCTGCTGGACGGAGTCCAGCACAGAGCAACAAGGATGGTGAAGGAAGTGGAGCACCTCCCTTATGAGGAAATGCTGAGGGAGCTGGATCTCTTTAGCTTGGAGGAGACTCAGGGATGACCTCATTGATGTCTATAAATATGTGAAGGGTGGGTGTCAGGAGGATGGACCCAGGCTCTGCTTAGTGTCATCTTGTGATAGGATGAGGGGCAGTGGGTGTGAGTTGGAACATAGGAGGTTCCATGTAAATATCGGAAGGATCTTCTTCCCAGTGAGGGTGTAGAGCCCTGGAAGGGGCTGTCCAGGGGGATTGTGGAGTCTCCTTCTCTGGAGACATTTAAAACCACCTGGATGTGTTCCTGTGTGACTTGGTCTAGGTGATCCTGCTGTGTCAGGAGGATAGGAATAGATGATCTTTTGAGGTCCTTTCCAATCCCTAATGATTCTATGATTCAATGATTCTTTACATCTAGTTTCTATTTTTCATAGATTCATTAATATCTTCCCTGTTTTTAAAAAAACCCCTCTTTTTTAATTGCAGTAATCATCCTTTGCCTGTTTACCCCATAGAACTGTACTCTACTGAGTAGCAGAATAGCTCTGAAGACACCAGGCACTGAACCTAATGGGGTTTCATTGTCCATACCTGCCCATTTTGCCTCGTGGATTGCGTGTGAATTGATGTTCTCAGTCTGGCATACAGTTCAGATAGTGTTGGGCAAGTGTAAGCCCCAGCTTTGCACTTTTAACTGCCAGTTTCTGCTAGAAGCTGTTTCACCCTCTGGTTCAAAGGTTGCAGAGAAGAAAAGGATGATCTTTGTGCCTCCTGATTAGACGGTTGGAAGCAAATCATAGAATCATATCATTACAGAATCACAGAATCGTTAAGGATTGGAAGGGACCTTCAAAGATCATCTAGTGGCCTGAGTTGGAAGGCACTTCCAAAGATCATCCAGTCCACAGTCCACTACAGGGAGCAGGGACATCATGAACTACATCGGGTTGCCCAAAGCTTTGTTCTGTCTCACCTTGAGTATCTCCAGGGTTAGAGCCTCAGTTACCTCCCTGGGCAACCTGTTCCAGTGTTCAGCCCCTGCTCCTGCTAAAGGTCTTCTTCCTAAAAGCCCATTTCAATCTGCCCTTCTCTAATGTGAAACCACTGCCCCTCATCCTATCACTCTGGGCCTTCGTAAACAGTCCCTCTGCAGCCTTCTTGTAGCCCACTTCAGGGACTGGAAGGTTACTATCCGGTCACCCTAGAGCCTTCTCCAGGTTGAACAACCCCAGCTCCCTCAGCCTTTCTGTTGCCAATGCTCTTCCCACATATCTCTAGGTGCAGGTCCCACAGCATTTGCGGTTCCTTTACTGGAAGAACATTTCTAAGGAGAAGGCTGCATGGTCTAGGTAGTTGAAAGTAAGGATGCTAATTGTCTGCTTTGCAAAACTGTGTGGGAGAAAGGCCAATAAATGAGTGCATGTCCACCCTGAGTCTGAAGACCTAAACAGGCTGACAGCAGACAAAACGGATGACCTAGATGGAAATTGGAGGAACTGTCAACCACTGCCTTCTGCTGTGGTGGTGATCAAGATGGTACTGGAAAGAAGAGGAAGGGAATTGAAAATACTTCAGGAAAGCTGAGGAAACTTCTGCTCATTGAATAATCTTGAGTAAACTCTGCTTCAAGTAATGTATTTTACTCCAGCAACCCAAAGCAGCTGATTGGCTTGAGGAAGTTGTGCAGAGCCTCTGCGGTTTGGTCCTTACTGCCAGCTCCCTTTGATCTTCAGCATGTGTCTGCTGCACATTGCACTCCACAAGCCCTGAGCTTTGTTTGCAGTGTGAGCATTCAGCTTGCTCCAAGACGTTCCATCTACTCTAGAGTTCATCAACCAAGACAGCAAGAACAGCTTTACTTTTACTGACCTGTTGGGCTTCGTAAGGGTTCAGATGTCTCTGATTTGAATAATCACACATCAGTTATATTTCCAATACAGTCTGGACGCACACACAGAAAGAATTTGGCAATAATTTTCTTGAAAAGATTTAATTGGAAGAGAAAGGCATTTCAGATAGAAAAAAAGTTACTGAGCTAGGCTTTTGTTCAGAAATGTTACAAGGGAATTTGTTCCAAACTTTGTTTTTCAACAGAGCCTCTCATTACCTGCTGTTTATTTCCTTCTCTCGGTATCGATAATTTCCTTTAAATTGGAAAATGCCTCCTTCCGAAGCCAAACTGTTTAAGTGCATGACTAGACAATTAGAGTTAACTTCGTGTATTTTCCACAGAAAGTACTGTGAGTTCTGGCTTCTTGCAATTATGCCCTGAGGGTAGAATCACCAACACGATTTTCTATCAAATCCTGTGTATTACAGAGAGGGACGAGGCACCAGACACCTTTCTGAAGGCAGTTACTGCCTGAAGGATACAGAATCTGCCAGGTTCAGAATCACAGAATGACTGAGGCTGGAAAAGCCCTCTGAGCACATCCAGCCCAGCCCAGGACCTAACATGATGACACTGGCCAGACCAGGGCGCAAAGGGCCACACCCAGGCTGTCCTTCAACACCTCCAGGGATGGGGACACCACCACTGCCCCTGGGCAGTCCAGTCCAGGCTCTTATCACCCTTTCCATGAGGAAGAGCTTCCTAACATCCAACGTAACCTTCCCCCTGGTGCAGCTTCAGGCTCTGCCCTCTTGCCCTGTCACTGGTTGCCTGGGAGAAGAGCCTGACCCCCACTTGACTACAACCTCCCTCCAGGGAGTTGTCGAGAGGGAGAGGTCCTCGCTAAGTGTCTTCTTCTTCAGGCTAAACACCCTCAGCTCCCTTAGCCTCTCCTCATCAGATTTTCCCTTCAATCACTCCCCCAGCCCCATTGCTCTTCTGGATCCTCTCCAGCCCTTCAATCTCCTTCTGAGAACTGCCTCCAGTACTCAAGGGGAGGCCATCCCAGTGCTCAGTACAAGGGGAGAGTTATGTCCCTAGTCCTGCTGCCAACACTATTCCTACTACAATCATGGGCCACCTGGGCACACTGCTGGCTCCTGTTCAGCCAGTTGTATTCTTGGATTCATCATGTTTAGGAAAGAATATACTCTAATCTGGAACAAGAAATGAAATGTTTGGGTTATTCCTTCCTGTAGCTGACCAAACCCAAACTTGTACCTCAGCTGGGAGCCTAGATGATGGCAGACTTTGGAGGATGGAGTGCTTTTATGAAAGACAAGACTTGCAATGCACAGTTCTTTCATGTAGAGCGAACAAAGGGAAAACAGATAGAAAAAATAACCCAGGAGAAACCTTTTGACAGTATTTATAGAGAAGGAGAATGTGTAGGCATTGGGACCCCGAATGATGGGCTCTGGTGGAGTCATTTATAATCTATAGCTGTTTATTTAGTTCAGGGTAAATGAAACTACCACACACCTGGACTGTGTGTGGGACACGCTTTTTGAGAGAGTCTGTGGTAATAACTTGATAATTCAAGTTTCAGTCTTAAAACTGAACGTTTCACTACTTTTATACTTCTCAGCAATCTGGTAGGTGTAGAGAACATGGAGCTGAAGGTTTCCAGCTGTTAGTTCAACACTGCTTCACGTGTGATGAGGAATAATAAATCCTCAACTCGCTGCTTGAAAGAAGCCAGCAGTTCCACGAACTGGTGTGACCAGGTAACGGTGCAGTCACCAGCAGCTCTGCTGAGTTACGTGTTTGGGGGATCCAGGATCACACTTTGCACCTTAAAATAGCTAAAGAAATAGGCCAAGTCCCAAAGCCCAAAGCAGAGGCATCGGGGTGTCGCTACGGGCTTTTGAGATCCTCCTGGGCGCAATGGATGTGCAACTGGCAGTCCAGCTGACATATGCTGGGCTGTACTTATTTTCTGCACAGATGAAAGGACTTTTAGGGAGATTATTCATGTACAGTTGTTTTGTAAGGAATCCTACACTTATGTTTGAATCCTGCTTCCTCATTATTACCTGTGGTATCACTGGGTTTTCCTTTGCATGCTTACATCTAGTCCCTACCCCATGGGGGGGGGGGGGGGGGC
>VXBP01008811.1:1119166-1314468 GCA_013400115.1 Rhinopomastus cyanomelas
GAGGGCGGCGGCGGCGGCGGGGAAGGGGCTGCGGTGGCGGCGGCGGGAGCCGCGTCCCGCACCACTCGCCCCGCGGGGCCGCTCGCAGCGGGCGGTTGAGGTGCCGCGACCCTTCGCCTCCGCCCGCCTCTTTATGGTGAGTTTTACCGGGGCTTCGTGAGGATGAGGTTGTGGGGGGTGCGGGGCATCCCGGCAGGTGCGGGACGCCGGGACCGCTCCGGCCCCGCTCCATCCCCCTTCGGCCAGCGGACGTTCCTGCCGCCGCGGTCGGAAACTTTCCGGGCGGGGGACTGCGCATCCGCGGAGCATCCGCGGCCGGGAGTCGGAGGGTAGGGGATGTCGGAGGGATCTGGGGTGCGGTGGAGTCGCCGTGCCGGGTAAAGTGTGCAAGGGGTGGGGGGAAGCGGGGGCGCGACCGGCTCCGCAGCGGCTTAGCCCCCACCTCTCGAACATCGCGGAAGGTGCCGCGGGAGGTGGCTCACAAGATCCGAGGAAGAGCAAGAGAAATGGCCAGTGGGTTTTCAGCCGAGTTACTGGTTAAAAGAGCGCAGAGCTGTAGCTGCTGGGGAACTACCTGCCTGTAAGTCGTCACCGTTTACTGATTTTACGGGCGATTCGTTGTTTCCTTGTATTTGCTTCTGTCAGGGAAACAAGTGTCAGTGTTGCCCACAAACGTGCCCGGTACAGGTGAATCCCCGCCACGTACAGCCGCTTCCACCAGAGCTGTGGTTCTGCAGGGCGAGCGGCACCAGTTCCGCTTTCCCGAGAGCTGTTGTGGGGCTGGTGGATGCGGTGCTGCCAGCCAAACGTGTTTCACACAGATGGTGAAACAAATGTGGTCTCAAGTTTGACTCTGGAGCGATTCGCATCAGCGGAGTGTGACAGACCGTGTCCAAATCTGCAGCTTCTGTTTATCTGCTGGCTGAATGCGAGCGTGTGTGAAAGTCTGAAGGAGTTAGCGATGGCCGCTCTTTCACTTTAAAACCCAGTTTATTCCAGATGAGTTGGATCATAAAATCCAACAGATGCTGAGGATGGTGTCCCAAGAATGTCGAGTCCTTTGCTTCACTTCTCAGCCTAGACCTGTATCGTGCACTTGAGAGGGGAAAGACTCCAAGCGTTCCCTTTGTCACTTCCAAGTGTGGAAGCTGTTGTACGTGTGGGCTAGAGAAGTGGAAGGAAGATACTTGTCACTCTGCAGTACAGATCGAGGATAGCGCATGGATCGTGATCTCAAATGGACTTAGTCCTCATGATCAAATAGTTATTATTTAGAACCTAAACAGTCAGAGGTGCTTGAGAAAATACAGGCTGGGAAGCGTGATGTGTGTTTGTGTGACTTTCCAACACGTATCCAAAGAGCTCTTCGGCTCATAGGCAAGTGCTGCTGCAACTGTCAGGATTATCGTAGCAGTTCAGAACAGCTCGAACGCCGGCATTTTTCATTTACATCTGTTTGACTGGAATGCTTTCGAGTTGCTGTGTTCTTGGGAAACTGCTTCCGTGTAGCATTTGTGAGCAGGGTCCAGCCTGCCTTACCTGGGCTGTACAGGCTCAGCCACCCACGCTTCATTTGCAGTTTATTCTTTGGCTAAATACATCAGACAAAGGCTTTGGCGTTTCCTGAGATGAAGTCTGTGTTTACAGTGTCAAGACTATATTTATTTTCTCTATTAGTACTTAACTGAGTGTCAGTAATGCAGCCGACCGATGTCATGAGTAAAATTCACAGTGGGTTGATGATTTTTATAGTTCTTGTAATTGAAGTACTTGGTGTCCTTGACGTGATGAGGGTGCTTTGCTGGCTTGCTTAAATGGCAGAAGTACTGGCAGGAGTCAAGTGTGGAGGAAGGGAGTGGGGCTGTTAATTCTCGGGTGCATAATGTGATAGGTTTCCAGGACGGGCTGTGAATACACATGTAGGATCACAAGGTCCGGTTGCTGGTGTTGTGAATTATGATCGGTGCCTGCACACCCTGCGCATATGTAATCCCCGACTAAGCGTCTCGCTGCACGGGTCGGGAGAATGTCTGTCCTTGGGCCACGGCTGCCAGTGCTGGTGGGTTTTGAAGTTGCTCCTCACTTGCCAAGCTGCAGCCCTGCACAAAGCCCTTTTGAAGTTTGACATGGAATAGGGAGGCCAAAGGGGACTGGGCTGCTCCTGGAGTCAGTCTTTCTGCACAGGGCAGGATCAGCCCATACCTGGGTCATCTCTGATGGATGTTTGTGTGCTCCTGTTTGCCTTCTCCTCTCACATTTCTTCCTGCTTTCACTGCATTTTCCTTCATCTCATTTTTTTCCTTCTTAGTTGATACTTCTGCTGAATTCTTTTCTAAAGAACCTTATTCCCTCCAAACTGATTCTCCCTCCGGCGTTGCCCAGTTACTCCCTGCTCCAGTGTTTTTTATTGCTTTCTGGGGAACCTGCTGCTTCTCTGCCAGCCCTATGCACATGCTGGCTCTGCCAAGTGTTTTGCCTGGTTTTTAGAGAGATTGGATGGCAGTGGTATCCTGGGTCTCCCTGTGTGCAGACAGGTAAGCTTTGATTAAGACCAGAAGAGCCATTCAGTGTTCACTGGGGGCTGGGGGAGCTTGAGCTAGCTGGGATTACGGGACAGAGGAGACCAATGGCTGAGATACATCCCAAATTTACCATCCTGTAGCTTTGAAATGGCATTTTCTGATGTTTAATCCTGATTACAAGAGCTACATACAGTACAGATAGAATTCCCAGTGCTGGGCACAGGAAGAAATGTTATTTATGTTTATGGAAGACCTGGGTATGTCAAGCAAACTGCTGCCCAGAGGTCTATTAGCCTGAAATAGATGAATCTCCCACGTTAAGATTGATGCATGATAACACAGCTCAAGAGAAGTGTGATGGCTGAGAAAGGTTTTCTTTTTACTTATGCTTATTTCATGTATCTGTGGGAGCTCTCTCTCCTGATTCCTTGGGTCTCAACTCCTTCCATTTCCTGTGGGAGACTGGAGATGGTGCTGTCTCCGGCACAAGTAGCGTGTTAATAAATCTGAAGGGGTAGGAAAGAAGGACCCAGGGTTGAGAAGAAGAGCCAAAGAAGGGGCATTAGGTGGCCTGACTGTAATGTACAGGGCTGAGAAGAAGAGCCAAAGGGGTATTAGGTGGCCTGACTGTTTATGGTTTTGACTGCGAAGCCGTTTGCAGCTGCAGCAGAACATCTGTTGGGCTGCTTGTGCACAATTTGAGTTGAAATATTTCCCGAGAGCAGAGTGCTCCTCCGAGGATCTTCTCCCAAGAAGTCACTAATGAGAAGTCTTGTATTTTATTGTGACTCTTTTTTTTAATTCTTCGCTTAGTTGCTCTTTTTTTAGGAGCCGTTTGGCTCTTTTAATTAAATCATCGAGTCTTTCCAGTGCCCATAATTATTTTGCAGCTCAAATCCTCCATCTGGGAAGTATAATGTCTGCTCTGAAACTTCACGTTGTGTATTCTTGCTCTGAGACGTCATGTTGTGCATCCTTGAACGTGTTGCTAGTACCGGGGTCTTTTTGCGATGCGTGCATTGATGAGTAAGCAGGAAACATTTCTGGCAGCATTTATTACCCTTCCCCTTCGTAACTGGGTGATTTTGCTAAAATGTACCCACCAGAAGTTACAGCTTACTGCAAAGAACTTAATTTTCTGTGTCCTTTTCCTTTGATGCACTGGAGAAGGGAACATAAACGGAAAGGAAGGATCTCACCTGACCCGGGGAGACACTGGGGAGCTGCTGGGGTTTGCAGTGGTCTGTAACAGCAGGGCTGGAGCACGCGTGAGTTTCTGAAGAGCACCAAGCAGCGGTCGTGCTTGGTTCACAGCATGGATCACACGGAAATATCAAGCAACATCAAATGCCAAAAACACGCTCCTCGTACCATTTTTTTGCCAAGTAGGTGTAGTTTAACACTCTGCTCTTCTACTCCAGACTGGAGACTTTCCTGAGAACCTGTCCAGGAATAAGGACATTTACAGGTGGAGTTTCCAGTGAGTATTAGGAATTAACGACAGCTCCTGAGGTGTGTTTTGAGGTAGAGCTCCCTTTCCTAGGGGAAACGAACCGCTAAGAATCTTGCAAGCCTGTATCTTTCGGAAACACCAGAGTTGTCTGAAGTGTTCCTAACGTAAGCACAAAGTAAGCTGGACCAGAGGAGGTTCCGTGTGAGTATCGAAAGGAACTTCTGAAGAAGTGAGTGAGGATGTGGAGCATTGGAACAGGCTGCCCAGATAGGTTGTGGAGTCTCCTTCTCTGGAGATGTTCAAAACCTGCCTGGATGTGATCCTATGCGACTTAATCTAGGTGATCCTGCTGTGTCAGGGGGATTGGACTAGATGATCTTTCAAGGTCCCTTCCAATCCCTAATGTTCTGTGACTCTGTGATGGTTTCCTAGAAGCCACTTGAAAACCCCCGAACATTTTGCATCCTTAGCCACAAGTCTGAACTCCCGTGTTTACAAACACGAGAGGTCTTGTTGCTGCTGCTACCTGTTCGAGGAACAAGGTGAATAACACAGCTCTGGAGTGGCAGATGCCTTGGTATCTACCCATGCAATTCAGTGCTCTAAAATTAAGATAACTGCCTGGAGTGGGAAACACTGCACCGCAAACTGGGGAGTGTCTGTCGGCGGGAGACTGGCTGCAGTCAGTCAGGGGGATTCTGTAAAAATGACCGAGCAAACTCCTACCCATTAAAATAATTGCCTCTCTGCTTCAGATGGAAGGGCGCGAGGGAATATTGTCAGAGCAGGCTGAGCTGAAAGTCTTGGATTGTGTTAAAGGGCAAACATGCAGAACTGAATCACTTCTAAGATAAATGGCATAATGATGGCTGTGGGGGCAGATGAAGCTGTTTGTGAGCAGCATTACAATCGCACCCTGCAAACATGTAGGGGTTTTGCAACCCTCTGCTGTACAACTGCCGACCAAGAACCTTTAGGGTATGGAAAGAAAAGGTTATGATTCCAAAAATAAAAAGTTGATGAGGAAATGGTCTAGAATGTGTTCCAGGCAATCGCTGTTTCCGCGTGGACCGAAGGGGAGTGAGGACTGCAGTGAGAGCATCTCAGCTGTCTGCTCTGCTGTGTGGTTTGTTGGTCTTGAGTCTCTGCTGGTTCCTTCTGAACGTTTATTAATCCCTCTTCCACTGCATTTTTTAGAATCTGATGAAGTGTGACTACTTGCTGATGTACTCCTCTTGGTGAGGATGCTCTGAGGATCTTGTTCTTCAGCTTGCTGGTTCCAAGGGATGTTCTTGTCTCTGGCAGAGTGTTATGTGTAAGCACTTGTTGTATGGTCAGAACAATAGGAGGCTACCCTGGGAATACACATTTCTTTCCTGAGCCATTCGGGAGACTCCAACCTTGATGTATAAAGTTTCACCTCTAAAAATGTTCTCTGATTCTAAAGCTGTGAGCATGGGAACGTGGGGGCAGGAAATCCAGAAGGTTTAGATGAGCAAGTGCAGCTATTTCAGGGTTTTAATAGTTAATACAGTTGTACAGAAGGTGGAAGAAAGTGCAGTTGTGTGGGAGAGTTGTGGTAAAAACAGCACAGAAGATTCTCTGTGTTGAAATCAACACCATTGTCACATGAAATGAACCAGTAGTAAACGTCTAGGTTCTGCCCAGCACAGTTGCTCTTGGTTTCCTTGAGCCAAGGTTGCCCTGTTGTCTGTTTCAAGACTTTTTTCTCTTTTAAATACCTGTCACTTACACACCCAAAGTTTTAGCCTACTGTCTTAGCTAATCTGACAGTCTGTTGTGGAGCTTCTTCCTTTGGTAGTACAATGAACGTTAAAGCCTTGGAGAACCTCAAACAGATCTGGAGCTCTGCATTTATAAATAGAAGCTTGTATAATTGTCTGTCTGTCTTGAGAAACCACATCTTTTATATGGCCGGTCATTGTGTAAGGGTCTTGTAGCAAGTCTTTACAACAGTAGTTTGGCTGATGAACAGGCATTTCTCTTCCTCTGAATAGCCAGTCCCTGCCTTTCTGCCTCTGAATTTGTTGTTCTGTTAAATAGTTCTTAGATGTCTGGTTTTTGTCACGATGTTGCGTGGAGGATTGACGTGTTGTAGTTTGCAGAGAGAGAAATTAGGCAGTGTCGAGTGGCTCTGATCCAAGAGAAGGGCTGGATAGCCCTTGTCAGAGCCAATATTGAAACCTTTGTCTGCTCTGGCAGGAAACATCCACTTATTTCACCATTGGCTATTTTTCCTAAATGAAGGATTCTGCAGCATTATGCAGGTGTTTTGTTGAGCAGATGAAAAATTCCTGTAAACAGCCCCTGTATGAAAGTACTAAACAGAGTGTTAGACACTCATTTTGGAATAACCTTTTTTTCACATGTGTGTGTCTTTGCCTTGGGATGCTGCAGGGTCTGGGCAGCCCTGGACCTCTTTGCCTTGGGATGCTGCAGGGTCTGGGCAGCCCTGGACCTCTTTGCCTTGGGATGCTGCAGGGTCTGGGCAGCCCTGGACCTCTTTGCCTTGGGATGCTGCAGAGCCTGGGCAGTCCTGGACCTCTTTGCTTAGGGATACAGCCTAGTCTGGGCAGTCCTAGACCACAGAGCCTGCAGCCTTCCTTCTGTGGTGGGCAAGCAACTTGAAGCATCAGTTTCAGGTTCTGCTGCCAGGTGCTTTGCTCTGATCAGTGTCGTGGGAAATAACATGATGAAATTTTATCTTTGCTTACAGTGAAACTCTGCAGTGAGGCTTTAGGATTTAAACAAACCCCCCCCCCACCCCCAATCTCCTTCCCCTACAGCCAGACTGACACTGTGTATGTGAGTGGTTACTTAAATGTCCTTTCCTCTAGCCTTGAAAGATGAGCTACCTAAAATGTCATCTACCACATGGTGATACCCATTTCAACTCTGCGACAATCTAAATGCAAAGGAAGTCCCCGGGTGCTGTTTGAATTGTGCCACATGGAGTGACCCAGCGGGAAGATTAATGGATCTAGATATCCTCCTGATGTTTCTGTCATATTAGACCCCTTTTCCCACTCTGCAATTTGGGATTCTCTCCAAAAGGCTCCTTCACTTTGTGATGACCTCTTCTCTGTTGCCATCGCGAGCATGTGCAAGTCTGCAGCTGCCTCTGCGGGAGACCGATTGGGTTTCCCCTGGTCATTACAAGGGCTGAGCTCTTGCCAGATCCCAGAAGTGTCTGTGCTGCAGGTTTTGCACCCTGACTTCATTGTGAGTGTCATGGCATTCATCTTTATTGTTCTCCAAGCCCTGATACCTACCCATAAGGTTTCATTTATGTTTTTGTTTTGTTGTTCCTGTTTTATGACCTTGGTTCAGCGACAAGTCTCTGTCTGTAACTGAGGAGTGAGTGGGAAATATCAGCCCAGTTGCCAGGTGGAGCAGGAGAGGAGCCTCCCTACATCTGGGGTACTGTACACTGAGAGATCCTTCTGCTGTGTTTGAGCCTCATTCTAAAATCACATGGACTTTAATGCTGAAGCCATCCTTTACTCCCCCCACTGTAAAATACCTTCAAACCAGTTGGGTTTGGTGCCAATAGGACCTTTTGTTGTCCCTCTGGGTTCTACCATATCCAATAAACCCCCCGGTTAATCAGTGCTGCTTGGAACAGATTGGTTGGCATGGGCAGAATGATTCAGCAAAGAGTTTGGCCCCTTTAAGCACTTTGAGCATTGTTTTTTCTCCAGCAAAGATGTGACTCCATGTGTGGTGCTAACACTCCAGACTTGTTTCTCCTCTGATGTGCTTAGTCTAGAGCTTGCCCATTTCCCTTGTTTTAGTCCTCATGGTTATGTTCCTGCCTTTGAATCCACTCAGACTTCTGTGCCATGTCAGCCAGAGACCAACCTTTCTTAAGAGGAGTCTAGAAAGGACTTGAGCATTGCTTGATGCCTCATCATCTACCCACTTGCCTATGTCGGGACCTACATGTTTCATTGTATGCCAAATCAGGAGGTGGGTTTTGGCCACAATGGATCTGAAGAGTGGGTGTCAGGAGGATGGAGCTGGGCTCTTCTCAATGTCATCTAGTGATAGGCAATGGGTGTCAGCTGGAACATAGGACGTTCTGTGTAGATATTAGAAGGAACTTCCTCACAGTGAGGGTGCCAGAGCACTAGAACAGGCTGCCCAAGGTGGGCTGTGGTGTCTTCTTTCTCTGGATATATTTAAAATCCACATGTTCCTGTGCATCTTGGTCTAGGTGATCCTGCTGTGTCAGGGGGATTGGACTAGGTGATCTTTCGAGGCCCCTTCCCATCCCTAACGTTCTGTGATTCTGTGAATGCCTATCATAACAAACTGGCACCGTGGTGCAGAGACTTCTGCAAGGCTCTAGGGGCCTCTTGGAGCCAGCTGAGAAGGATGGTGAGGTCATGATACCATCTCTGGGTACTACACAGACCAGCGCCTTCATTGAAAAGAAGTAAACAACACAAGGTTTTACAACACAAAGTGATCAAACTCAGGAAGACACAAATTCTTTGTAAATATTCTGTAAATAGATGGTAAAGGACAGTGCTAAGAACAGCTCACAGCAAAACAAAACCAAATAGTTAAACACCTGCTCGTCAGTGGCTCGTAGAACACCCCTTGTTAGAATAAGACGTGTCTATCTATTTTGTTCCAGTCAGAGTACTGGGATCGGAAGGGACCTCGAAAGATCTTAGCCCGTGGGATCAATTCATCCCGTCATTCACTGTCCAGTGTCTTTAAAAATCAGGTAGTTGTTGCTTTTACACTTTAAAATCTTCTCTCCTTGTGCTAAAAGCTCTTTCATTTAGTTAAATTATGGACGCAGATCCAGTTGCTAACGAACATCCCACTAAGTGAAGGCTGTCCAAGGGTTTGCTCCTTCTTCTCCGGACTAGTGATGCCCCATCCGTGCATTAGGGTCTCCGCTTGCACCAAGTGGAATGATTTGCACTTTGAAAAAGAAAAAAGATGCGAGAAGAATTTATCTGGTGCAGCTGTCTCTGGTGCCATTGTAGCGGCTACGGTTACGGGTGTTTCCTCCGTGTGGCACCTTGCCAGCTCTGCTTTTCCTATTTGTTCTTCTCTGTTGGCTCTGGAACTGCGGCGGTAACGGCGGCAATTAACAATTTTAGCTTTTGCCGCCGTTGCAGCTGTCTGGTTCCGCTAAAGCTGCTATTTAGCAAAGAGGTAGGAGAGAAAGGTTTGTGCGAGGCGTTATAATAACAGCGAGACGTGAAGGAGCCGTCGTCGGGAGAACAGAAGGATTCGGGGTGCTGGTTTGCTCACCGGCTTTTTCAGAGCTCATTTTTCTCACGTCGTCTGTGACAGAAATTGCAGGGGAAGGACTGTACCAGCAAATAACTGCGTTGGGTACCACAGCCAGTTGCCTGACTTAGAGAAACTTGGGGGTGGGTAAAACTTTATTGGTTATTTTACAGTGGGGGATAAAAGCTAAAGGAGCCCTCCACCTGCAGTTGGACCTACCTGGCAAAATCCTTCTAGAAGGGACCTCGGTGGTTGGTTTTACTGGCCTGAGTACAGTCGTAGGCTACTGGAGTCAGGCACACGCACACACACACACAGAATCGTAGACTCATCAAGGTTGGAAAAGGCCACCAAGATCATTAAGTCCAACCATCTGCCCTATGACTCCAAACCACTAAACTGTGCCCACGTAGCCTACCAACGCGACAGATACGGTGCCATATGTTCTCTGGGCTGTCCTCAACGTGTCTCATACCTCAGGCTTGTGTTTCTGCTGCCAGAGGATGAAGTTTTCACTGAGCTGCCTGGCAAACAGCAGCAGCGTGGTGGGAAGGCAGCGTGGGGGTGTTTTAGGCTTAACTGAGATGCTCCCTAGGGACTAGCGATAGGACAGGAGAAAATGGGGTCAGGTTATGCCAGGTGAGGTTCAGATTGGATCTCAGGAAAAACTTCTTCCCAGCAAGAGTGGGGAGGCCTTGGAACAGGCTGCCCAGGGAGGGGGTGGAGGCAGTACTCCTGGAGGGGTTCAACAAACAGGCAGCTGGGGTGTTTCAGGGGCTGGGTTAGTGGTTGGGGGTTGTAAAGTGGACGGTTGGACTTGATGATCTTGAAGGTCTTCTCCAACCTTGATGATTTGATGATTTTGCTTTTACAGGTACCAAAAGTACCTCTGTAAAAAAATGACTTGTTTATAGTACAAGAAATGCAGGTGAAAATCACATCTCTCAGCATTACTGGTAGCGCAGGTACCGCTGCCTTTGTTCCCATCAGCTCTGGGGCTCACATAGCTAATTTATTTTACAGCAGTGACCACAGAGTTAAAATTTCTTCTCACAGAATCACAGAACATTAGGGATTGGAAGGGACCTTGAAAGACCATCCAGTCCAACCCCCCTGCCGGAGCAGGATCACCTAGACCCAGTCTCACAGGAGCACATCCAGGCGGGTTTGAAACATCTCCATTGAAGGAGACTCCGCTGCCCCCCTGGGCAGCCTGTTCTCGGGGTCTGTGCCATGAGCTGCTGCACAGGTGATGTCTCATTGACATCCTACCCTGATGTTTTGATCGGGTGGGGTGTTTTATTGTTGTGTGGGGGGTTTCTGTGTGTTGTTGAGTACCTATCTGTATACACTCACATATATATGTATATCTATAATATCTATGACAGTATATATTAGATATATATATAACAGGGCACGAGTAAATCTTAATAGCAGTGCTGCTTTTGACATGTCTTCAAACAGGTGATTCTTGGTAGGTTTGTCTGTGCTGCTCTGAGTTAAACCTTTGGAGGCAGACAAAAGAAAAGGGAAAAACAGACTTTTCTGTGATGTCAAAAGCAACATAAACTTCTTTCCTCTTTGTATGTTTGTCCTGTTCCAGGGTAAATCCAAATTCCTAAGGTAAGGCTCATGCAGTGATGAGGCTTTTAACATTGTACAGTCTGTTCCTGTGCCGGAGCCATGAAACATTTTGTCACCATTTGTACAAGAAGCAGACAGATTGGACACTAATTTCTAGGAGGAGAATTTATTTGTTTGTTTATCGATGTTTTCTCGGCTGAGAGTATCCTTCAAGTTGCTCAAGAGTTGATTAAAATACAAATGAGATTGAAATAACGATTGCTGCAGTCCTTGGGATACTTCTGATATGAACTTCCATGGCACATGATTACAACAAGCAAGAGATGTGAGTAAAGTAGAAACTGAGAACGAGTGATCTAGGTGCTAAGTAGAAAGTTTCTGACTTTTGTTTGCCAAAGTGGGGCACCTCCCTTATGAGGAGAGGCTGAGGGAGCTGGGTCTCTTGAGCCTGGAGAAGAGGAGACTGAGGAGTGACCTCGTTAATGTCTATGAATATGTGAAGGGTGGGTGTCAGGAGGATGGAGCCAGGTTCTGCTCAGTGTCCTCTAGTGATAGAACAGGGGGCAATGGGTGTCAGTTGGAACATAGGAGGTTCCACATCAATATGAGAAGGAACTTCTTCCCGGTGAGGGTGACAGAGCATTGGAACAGGCTGCCCAGGTTGGGTTGTGGAGTCTCCTTCTCTGGAGACGTTTCAAACCCACCAGGATGTGTTCCTGTGTGACTTGGTCTAGGTGATCCTGCTGTGTCAGTGGGATCGGTCTAGATGATCTTTCAAGGTCCCTTCCAATCCCTTATGTTTCTATGAAACCCAACTGGCTGAGCTCAGTTGGACTGACCCCTCATCCAGGACCCTCTGATTATTTTGCTATTTAAAATGCAGTCAGTTGGTCCCAAGTGTCATCTCTTTTGAAGGTCTCTAAAGCCTGAATTGCTACAGAGATTATAATTCAAATCAATAGGAAATAATATTGATCCTAAGACAGAAGCAGAACACTGTTGGATTCTTCTAATCCTGTACACGGGGCTCCTCTCGTTAGCGCTCTCGTTAGTTTTGCCAATACACAGGTCACAGCAGAGCTTGAACCGTTCAGGATCACTGCCCCTCAGGTCCTTTGAATCGTTTCCGAGGAAAGCTGGGCTCACGCATCGGGTTTTTAACGTCAGAGCTGATGTTTGTGCGGCGATAGCACGTGCTGGGTTGATGTGGGCCAGACGGTGATTCCGTAGCCACAGATGGGCTTTGGGGATCTCCGAAGGACAAGCTTTCCCTCTCACCCTGCTGAAGGGCTGGCAGTCATCCTCTGTGCATTGTAAGGAATCTGCTTTCACATTTTAAGGAGTAGGAGGATTTTAGGGTAATTACAGCTTCCCTCCCTTTTTTTTTTTCATTTTTAAAGAGTTTGTTCTGCTGATGTTTAATGTATAAGAAGTTTAAATAATTTAATAAATCTGTTTCAAATGAGGAAATTGAAAGGGAATTCCAGATGAGTGCCACAGCGCAGCACCGCTGGAGCTCGATGCTTCAGTATGGGAGGTCCCGCCTGCCACGGTGCCGAGACAGTAGGAGATGCCTCATGTTAGGAGCGGGGAGGGCCACCCACCTGGGGAAGGTGGACTGGCTGCTGACAAGAGCAGCATGGCAGGTGTCACACCATCAACTGTATGGTTTTACCCTGTGAGTTGGACAGAGCCTACCCTGCAGTAGTTGGGAGCTACTTGTTCCAGAATTCTAAACTCTGAAACATATTTGTCTAGTTTTCTGTTGAGCTGTAAGGTTTTAGTGAAACATTTGCAAGGCAATAGCTCCGAGTGGTTTTCTGGGTCTGAAAACTACTGTCACTTCTCCCACGCCCAGCCTGGGAAGCATAGGTGCTGGTCAGTGCCTACAGCAAACCACGGGGGTGCACGGAGTGAGAATACACAGAAGTGATGAATTCAGGAGGTGAATTTGGTGTTTTCATTTCTCCTTCCCCGTCTCTGCAGTGTGCACAGCTAATGAGCTGACAGAGGAGTTGACCTTGCAGCTGACAGGTGATTGGGAAATGCAGAAATATAAAGGAAGATATTAATGATTTCCACTCAGATCAGCTTGGCAGCTGCTCCTAGTGAGTGATTTATACAATTGTTTCTATCCCCACAGTTATGCCTCCGTGTCTCTGTGTAGCACATCTGAGTTGCTGACACTGTGAACTAGAATCAAGAATCCCTTCAATTTTGCGGTTAAATCCTCAGCTGTGACTTTGAGTTACAGCTCACAGGAGAGAGGAAACGCTCAGCTACGATTCCAGCAGCAGCCATTACATGAATCTAGTGCATTATTTCCAGATCATACATGTAGGAGTGCCTGGGGATTCACAGAATATTCCACACCCACAGTGATGCTGTGTGGGGAACTCTACGCATCGATGCGAACTGCAGCCGTTGGCCTGCTGTGGGTTGGGGAGCTGGGCAGTCCTCTGGACTCTGGGCTGATCACCACATGCCTCTGTTGACTGTGCTGAGTGATAAGAGATAATGGACCTTCTCCAGCCTATTCTAGGAGAGTCAGCCTAGTCAGAGGATTAGTGTGTTATCTTTACCTGTTATCCTTTTGCTGTGCTGCAAATACAAATCAAACCTGTTCTTTTAATTTGCTAGCCATCACCGTGAAGCGGCACGTACCGTTAGGAGCCCTGCCTGAGTGACGGGTCGAGTCACATCCCTGGCAAGTAAATCACAGCATCACAGACCATCAGGGATTGGAAGGGACCTCAAAAGATCATCCAGTCCAATCCCCCTGCCAGAGCAGGATCACCTAGACCAAGTCACACAGGAACATCTCCAGGCGGGTTTGGGGAACAGCAGCCTTTTGTTAGCAAATAAAGGAAAGAAATAATGAGTTTGAGTGTAAATTGCCTGCCCTATCCCTGCACATTTTTATACAAATGAGGCAAAAATAATTTCCTGTGATACTGTATAAATCAAACGCAGAGCACACCCGAGGAGAGCGTTCAGCTGCAGACCGTCGCACGCAAGTGTAACGTCTGGATGTGTAAAGCACTACTTTAATTTGTCGTGTTTGGATGTGGAGGGTGTTGAGTTATTACACAGCCCCTTTAGATAAGGAAAAACCTTTGAGGGGCATTAAATCTTCATCTTCAGAGAAATACGTTTATAGGATGCCAGCAGATGTCAGTATGTTCTTGTCATACAGCCCTTTTGTTCTTAAACAATATTTTTTCTGGAATTAGATAATACAGGGGGAACTGAGACGCGATGTGACAGCATGGTGACACAGGTGTGATTAATTCAGATATTTTAGTGAAAAGGGTTTGATTTTTTCCTGTTTCATAGACCTGGGCTGTCACAAGCTTACACTATGTGTAACTACCCCTCAGACTGCTTCAAACACATGATTTAAAGTTATTTGCTCAGTGGGGCTCTGTTACTGAATAGTGCGGCACCTGACCTTCTAATTGCACTTCATTTTTTCCCTCTGTAGAACTGGTTTTGTGTCGATTTTCTTCCTCTTCCTGCGTTCTGAGGTGTTTTGAAAATGCTGGGGCACTTCCTTCTGTTTGTGGAGGTAGTGGAGCGATTGAGCTCCGATGTGTTTAATCCAATCTGTCTCCCTAACTCGGAGATCGTTTTGTCGCTGTTCAGACGTGATCATCAGAAGCAGATGAGCTGTTGCTTGTCTTCACTAAATCAAAATCGTTGTGGAGGAGCCATTCCTTTCTCTGAAAGTCCAGTATGGAGCCTTGTAGTGGGAAAGGGCAGAGAATTCATGGCCCTAGTAACCTGACTTTGGTTTTGGAAACAGTGGCTTAACATCATGGGACATCACCAGGGTGGTGGGAAGGTGATGCTTTCCTAAGGTGTGGATGAACCGATGGAAACTGTTGCCCAGGTGAAGGGACTTTGCATCCTCTTGACAGGTAACCCAAAGTTAACTTTGCATCCTCTTGACAGGTAACCCAAAGTTAACTCTGCATCCTCTTGACAGGTAACCCAAAACCTGCCTGCGATGGTATTGCACTGGGTGAACCTCTGCTCCCATTGCAGTGGTTTGGTTTGGTTTTCTGCCTGCGTTTGTCAGGTCTGTCTCTTTGAGGAGGGATATCCTGCAACTCAAAGACACATCTGGCTCTCCTGACGTAACACCGCAGTACCCGAGGCTCGAGCTGAGCCTTTTGGCCATTGTCCATCTTGGATGACAACACCACCACCACCAGCAGGGCAAACCTCGCCACTTGAAGGTTTGATGTAGAAAGCAGTGGCAGCAATCCTGTCTGAAGACAGAAGGCCATTTGCCTGAGCTTATGTTCTGAAGTTGGCCTGCTGTGTTCTTGTTTTGGTTTTTTCATAAATTCACAGTCATAAAATCCTGTAGCTGTCACCTCAGGCTTCCTAATTACATTTCAAGCAGAAGCCTATTTTATGTCTTCTCTTTCCTCAACTCTCTATTCAAGCTCTGTCATCTTCAAGAGTTTGTTTTGCAGGCGAGACCTGTTTGTTGGGACTTCCTCCTTGTTGCCTCTCATGTCAGACAGCTTGTGTGATGATCAGATCACATAAGTGAGAACTGAGGCAGACAGACAGGACAAACACCCACCTCTGGAGTAACAGCCCCACAGAGCATGGATATAAGACAGCTGGGTTTTCAAAGGGGTGGTGTCACTGCATTTATCCTTCACGCTAATTCTAGAGGTGCTGGTAATCACCCACAACCCTGAACAACTGAGTCACGCACTTGAATTTGTTCTAAGCAACTTTTTTGCTTGGACCACTAATGTGCTTGAATTCCAGGGTTTGGTTTGCTCATCAAGAGCTGAATGGAAGAAAGGAGAAAGTTCTAGCCCACTTTTCCCTTGAGTGTAGTGGGGAAAACAAAAAGGAGGAGGAGAAATATAGAGATTTGAGGGGCTGTGGATGTTGGCCAATTTATCTTCTCCTTTTATGGTGAAAATGAAAAGCAAAAAGTGTTTCTCCATCACTAATTAAAAAGTAAGAGGCAGGATCGTGTGTTGTTTTGACATCTTTTCCTTCCTGGGCAACGTGAGTACTTTGGGATCGTTGACTCTTACTAACAGTCTCCCGAGTCTGCTGTTGGAAGCTGTGCAAAGATTACAGGTAATTAATTTCCCCGAGTAACTGGCTGTGCTGTTGCACCTTGGGCTCCTGAAAATCAGCTTCTGAGCAAAACTGTGTGGAGTCTCCTTCCAGCTTTAACTACGGGCCTGAAAAAGCAGTATTTCAGAGAAATTCACGGTCAGCCTGAAAGACTGTTGCTACAACACTTGTCTGATTGCACACGTGAGTTTTGTTGATGAAGATGGAGGTTTACAAATGGGTAAAATAAAGGAGCTGGTTTTCTTATGATAATATAGACATATGGACCTAAATGCCACATGTGAGCGTTGACACGTGGCTGGCGCAGCTCATCCTGTCTAGGTGCTGATGCATCTAAACTGAGAGTGGATGAGTGACTCAGTTGTTCATTTGGTCCATGGACTTAGAATAATAGAATCGTCAAGGTTGGAAAAGACTTTCAAGATCATGAAGCCCAACTGTCCACCTTACAACCCCCAACCACTAACCCAGCTCCTGAAACACCCTGGCTGCCTGTTTGTTGAACCCCTCCAGGGGTTCTGCCTCCACTCCCTCCCTGGGCAGCCTGTTCCAAGGACTTCCCACTCTTGCTGGGAAGAAGTTTTTCCTAAGATCCCATCTGAACCTCCCCTGGCACAACTTGACCCCATTTCCTCCTGCCCTGTTGCTAGTCCCTAGGAAGAAGAGGCCCACCCCTGCTTCACTCTAACCTTCCTTCAGGTAGTTGTAGAGAGCAGTGAGGTCTCCCCTCAGCCTCCTCTTCTCCAGGCTGAACAGCTCCAGCTCCCTCAGCCTCCTTCCATCAGCCCTGTTCTCCAGACCCCTGACCAGCTCCGTTGCCCTTCTCTGCCCCATCTCCAGCACCTCCATGTCCTTCCTATACTGCAGTGGCCAAAACTGCCCCCAGTACTGGAGGAGCAGCCTCACCAGGGCCGGTTGACTTGATACATAAATGTTGGAAAATGAGATCTTGCTGTCAAGCTAGTGAGGATAACTAACTTCCATTAGATTAGACTTTTCACTTTGTTATGTGTGTGCCTCTGGACTTAGTGGAACACATGAGCAGGAAGGCTCTTCAGAAAAGAGTTCCTGTTCCAGGGAAGCTCTTTGTTGATAGAAATGGAGGACATCAAAGACTGCTTTACATTAATTATCTTGACCATACTGACAAATGCTCCAGAGGTCCATTTGCACCTCAGTCTGGTAAGAAGGTGGTGTTCTAGATCATGAGTAGATGTTACAAGGACATGTCCCTGGCTGTTTGTCTGGTGTCTGCAGTTTACAAGGTCTTAAGCCTTGAAGTTTCCAGGTAAATGATGGCTGTTACAGTAATGATGCATTCTCCTTCCTCAAAACTAAGCGTTTTGTAGGAGCATAAGCTGTGAAACAGATTTGAAACCATGTGCAGCTTGTTGGAGTGGTACACGAGCCTGGATGGATATGGTCAGCTGTTGTACAGAGAAATGAATGCAACTTCAGGTCTCCTGCACTGCACTTCAGCTTTGCTGATTTTGACTTTGGTAGCTTAATCACAGAATCACGGAATCACAGAACATTAGGGATTGAAGGTGCCTTGAAAGATCATCTAGTCACATCCCACTGGCACAGCAGGATCACCTAGACCAAGTTGCACAGGAACACGTCCTAGCAGGTTTTAAACATCTCCAATGAAGGAGATTTCACAACTACCCTGGGCAGCCTGTTCCAGTGCTCTGTCACCCTCACTGGGAAGAAGTTCCTTCTCAGGTTTATATGAAACCTCCTCTGTTCCAGCTCACACCCATTGCCCCTTGTCCTATCACTAGATGACACTGAGAAGAGCCTGGCTCCATTCTCCTGACACCCACATTTCACATATTTATAGACATTAGTGAGGTCCCCCCTCAGTCTCCTCTTCTCCAAGATCAAGAGACCCAGCTCCCTCAGCCTCTCCCCATAAGGGAGGTGCTCCACTTCCTTCATCATCCTCATTGCTCTGTGCTGGGCTCCCTCCAGCAGCTCCTAGTCCTTCTTGAACTAAGGGGCCCAGAACTGTGAAACCATCCAGAAAGAGGTGTTGTGATGTTTTCCACATCCATGAAAAAAAATGAAGGAGGGTCGTGCCCTTGAGTACATTTACATTTGTTTTCTTGCCATTTGTTTGAGGCTTTTTTCCTCACTCCATTAAAAAAGTTTGTAGCAATAGATTTTTATCTACACATACATCTTTTACTCATAGATTTATTTTTTTTATCTAGACAAACAGACTCACAGAAAGCACTGCACTGGAAGGGAGCTTTAAGGTCACAGAACCACACAGAACCACAGAACATTAGGGATTGGAAGGGACCTCAAAAGATCATCTAGTCCAATCCCCCTGCCACAGCAGGATCACCTAGACCAAGTCACACAGGAACACATCCAGGTGGGTTTGGGGAACAGCAGCCTTTTGTTAGCAAATAAAGGAAAGAAATAGAAGCACACACTGGTTTAGGCTGGGAGGCTCTAGGTAAGTAGAGGCTTCTTTTCCTGACCACTGATGCGAATTTATCCTGTATTAACCTGCTTTTGTTTGTTCCATAATAAATCCATAGACTTCCTGAAGACCCCAAACATAAAGGTTAATACAGGTTATGACAGTTGGAGAGGTGGCACTGTCAACACTGAGCTTTAGGGCACTAGAGTCAGTGACTGGCTAGTGTAGAACAGGTGTTGCCATGTGTAGTGGGTTGACCTTGGCTGGTGACCAGGTGCACACGAGGGTTGAGATAAAGCAGGGAGACCACTTACCAGCTGTCCTCATGGGCAAAATGGACTGAGGCTAATTTGCAGGCAATTAAAGTGAGAGTGGGGTGGTGAAAGGAAGAAAGTGAAAACACCTGACCCTTTCTACTTCAGTTCACCTCTTCTATCTTGATTCTTCCACCTGCTTCCCAAGTAGCCCAGGGGGTGGGCCCATAGCAGCCCCTCTCTCTCACACCTTCCTCCTCACACCCTTGCCTTGGGCTGCCCAGTACTGGCAGCAGCTCATACCCTTTCTTCTGCCTCATGAGCTCCTCAAAGTGCTGGATCTCCGTTTGTTCTCCTCACAACAGTGCAGCACTTCCCCTCTTCATGAACATGTTCTTCCAGAGAGTCCCACAGAGGGGCTTCAGTTGCACCTAGGGCTCTGACAGTCTGTGTCTGCTGCTCCTCACCCAGCTCTGCGGCTCCTGTTGCCTACTGCTGGGCATGGACACCTGCTACCCCATGTCCTGGTGAGTCCTACGTTCTTGTTGTCTTTCTGTAACTGGTTTGTCCATTAATTGTGGTGGGAAGGATGTATTCAGGAGGTGAGTGATTGGAGTGGACCTCTGGGGCTTTTTGGGCCCTTCTGTGCCTCTTTCAGATAGTAGATTTAGAGTAGTCCTCTGGTCAGGAGCTGCTGTTCATGGCTCATCATGGCCAGCTTTGTTTGGAGTGCCAGCTGGGTTAACATGGTTGTGATGGCTTTGCAGCCATGGTCAGGGCTGTTTGCTACTGGCCAGCAGGCAGATCCACATCTCTGCTCTGACTCTTGCTCTGGTCGGAGACAACGTGTTTGGTTTTGCACTGCCCGGTTGCGTTTGGATGTGCTGATGGATTTGAGACTGCAACTCGAGATGCTGAAAGTGTTTCATCTTGTCTCCAGGTGAGGTACAGGCTCATATTGAGGA
Organism: Rhinopomastus cyanomelas; assembly: GCA_013400115.1. Taxonomy (NCBI): domain Eukaryota; kingdom Metazoa; phylum Chordata; class Aves; order Bucerotiformes; family Rhinopomastidae; genus Rhinopomastus; species Rhinopomastus cyanomelas. The sequence continues at coordinate 1,138,768 of VXBP01008811.1, forward strand.
TGCCCTGCTGGCAAGCAATGTAATGTAGGAGAAAATCACCTCCTTTTTTGTCTGCTGGCTGTTGCTGTGCTCTGCTAGACCGAGGAACTGCTGTGCTTTGTGCTCTCCAGTAGAACCACTTGGCTCCTTTTGAGAGAAGCAGGGAAATGTGCTTTGCTGATGGGTTTTCTTTAGTTTAGGAGCAGGTCTGGGATGTATTCAGGCAGGCTGCAAATGAGGCACGTTTTGAAATGAGAGATGTAAATAGTTAAACACCTGCAGGGGTGGCTGAAAGCAGCCACCCAGGTGATAAAAATGGGCAGCACGTGGCTTTCACAGTGTTCTCCTACCCCAGGGTGTTGCAGTGGGAAGAGATGGGTGACTTCTCGCACAACTGTTGGCAAACCCCAGTATTTTAGAGTTGAGGTGGTGCTGTGAGGTGTTTGAAGTTCTGATTGTGAATTCCTCTTAGAGTTGGTTTCTGGACTTCAGTCTCCACTTAAAGACGGGGGAAAAAAGGAGGTGGGAGGGAAGTCTTGATTTCCCAAATAAGAAAACAGTTGTCTGTAAGGCTGATGTGCCCGAGACGTAGTCTGTGCCTATGGAGGGGTTCCCTCAAGAGGAAAAACACCTTCAGACTGTGCCAGGGGAGCCCTCATGCAGTGCTGGCGCAAGCTTGGTGGTCTTGTCTAGCAAGTTGGACATGAATCTTCAGGAGCTGCATCTGTGAGACTGGGGTTTATTGGAGCCAGACAGGTGCAGTCACCACGTCTCTTGCTTTCAATGGAAGTAACTTCTTGGAGGCATCCTAGGGTGGTGCCCTCATCTTCTACCTGGCTGTCTCTGGTTCATGGAATTGGGTTGGTTCAGGAACAAGCAGAACATCTGCTGATCCTGCAGGAGCTGCCCAGTTGTCCGAATGTAAAGATCCTCCATCCTGAATCAGATTCTTTTGCCCAGGTTGTTAGGCACGTTGGTGTGTTCTGTGTGTGTGTGAGGTATTTTTAGCTGCTGTTAGTACTGGAATGATTTACCCCTGATACAGGGAGAGGAGAGGCTTTTGAATCTTCTAGTGCTGTAATTCTGATCTGTGGGATAGAAGTTGTGGAGAAGATTATCTGGCTCTTTTATCCAGAGTATTTCTCTTCAGGGCTGTGGCTGAAATCACAGGAGCTGCATCTTTCAGTGGCATGTATAAGGGGACTATTAGAACCAATGGTGACTCACTTAATTAAAACCACTTAAATGTATGTGGAGCTCATTACTTGGGGATGGGGCTGCGTCCTCTCCCCATGGTGAAAAGCAGAAAGCTGATCTTATTTTTCTGTCTTGTCTGTAGAGGCTGTTTGCCTGTTTCTTACAAATTACAAGGCAGGGCTGGACAAAGAAGAGTTTTTACAGCGGGGGAGCTGGCTGTTAATGTTTTTTTTGACAGCCCCTTCTGTGCAGGTTCTGTTTTTGCATCAGCTCTGCTGGGACTGGGTTTAGGCAGCGAGCAGAGCACCGCAGGGACACTCATCTGTGGGATGTGCGGTCTGAGGCAGGGCTGGAGGGGTGAGCTGAGATCTCTTCCATAAAGCTACCAAAGTCAGCAGCGTGCCCTAGGGCTGAGGTGTGTCTGAGCGAGGAGCCAGGCTTTGCATTGCTGAGCAGGTAGGCTGCTGCTTTGGGAATCAGCCAGGGCTTTCTCGGGGGCTGGCAGCCAGGGATGGGCTGGCTTGCATGGGGCACACATGGTGCTCAGGATGCTCAGATTTGCATTTAGTGAGCTGCACATGCTGGTGTGAGCTCCCCATGAGATGAGCTGGATATTCATAATACCTGCTGCTTCCCTTCTGAGAGTAACCTCTGGGATCTGAAGCAGGATTTGATATGTTCTCGTGGTATTGGACCGAAAAACAGACAGAAACGTCTGTAGGGGACAGTTACAAGAAAACACTGATTTATTTGTGGTTTGTTTTTCTTGGGTGGTTTTTCCAGTTTTCTTTACTCTAATATTTATTGTAATTGTGCTTCGTGTGACGAGGAGGAATTAATTGGTATTTAGCAAAAACACCCTCTTGGGATTCTGGATTTGGGGCTTCTAAAACAGGTTCTTCTTAGGCTTTGTAAGTTTTGTTCTTGCAAATTGAATAGCATCCTAAATCTGAACCATCAGTTTTCTCCCCCTGATTTCCGTAAGCACCTTCCTGATGCTTTTCAGCAGGAGCTTGAGCTGGGTTACCAGCAGTTTGTTTTGACTGGTCCGTAGTGGAAGTTTCCTTGGAAAGTTTCATTAACGCACGATCGCGGTTTAAAAAGGGAAACTCGAGAGAGTAACGCCGACTTAATTAAGTGATGTGATGCATCAGGAAGCTTTTCATTTCATACTGTAATTATTCCGAAGCAAACGGGCTGCTTTTTCATCGTGAGGGGGGTTGCCCACCGTTCATTTTAAAATCCAAACCAGTACTTCTCAGAAATACTGCATCTGTGCGTAGGTTACTTGCAGCGGTCCTGTTGTCCTCTGCGACTGCCTGAAGGGAGGGTGCAGAGAGGTGGGGGTTGGTCTCTTCTCACAAGGGACAGGACAGAAGGAAGTGGCCTCAAGCTGCCCCAGGGGAAGTTTAAGTTGGACAGGAGGAGAAATTTCGTCCTGGAAGGGGTCCTCAGGCCTTGAAACAGGCTGCCCAGGGAGGGGGTTGAATGGCCATCTCTGGCCGTGTTTCACAGCCGTGGACATCTGGAGCTTCAGCAGTGGGTTGGGACAGTTGAGTTACTGGTTGCACTTGATCTTGATGGTCTTTTCCAACCCAAATATTTCTATGCTTCTATGAAAACCAACATTTAGTAAACTCTTACATGATCTTTGCTCATGGTGTCTGTAGCAGTAAAGAGCAGAGTGAAGCAGCTGGAAGATCTGCAGCACTTTGTGGATGGCAGAGGGTGACCTGGGTGATTTCTCAGTCCCAGAGAGCCGTGGGGTGCTTTCTAATCCCCAATTCCTATAGAATTCTAGTCGAGGAAAGTTCATTTCTTTCCTTTGCCTTCATCCAGCCTCAAAAAATAAAACAAACCCCATGTTCCTGCTAATGTGTGGTGACTGGGACTGCTGTCCCAGTGGAAGCTGCAGCAGAACCAGCTCTGAAGTGCTTTGCTGTTGAGTGTTACAGTAGCTCCACCTGAACGTCTGTGGATGTTTGAAATGCAAAATAAACAAACAGGCTTTTCTGGGTTTATGTAGTGACCTGCTGCTAGCTCCTTTGGAAACTGGATTCTGGAGAGTCTTCAGTCAGATGGTTAACTGGGTGGAAACTCAGCTCTGGAGGTTGTTCACAAATGTCTCTGGTTTGTTTTGGGCACCACATTGCTAGCTTCCTTCTGGGCATGTTTCTTGCTTAGTGGTGCTTGTTTTGTTTGAGGTTTTACGTGTGCCTAGCTTGGAATGAATCATGAACTGGTTGTGGTTGCAAGGAACTTCTGTGGATCATCTTCTCCAACCCCTCTGCTCCAGCAGGGACACCTTGAGGCAGTTACCCAGATGTTTTTTGAATAGCACCGAGGTGAGAGACTCCACAACCTCGCTGGAGCAACCTGTACCAGTGCTCAGTCCTTCTCGCAGTCCTGAGGTTCTGAGGGAAGTCCTTGCACTGAAGTTGGTGCCCACTGCCTTTGCTCCTGTCACTGGGCACCACTAGAGGGACCCGGGCTGTTTTCTTTCCATGCTGCCTTCAGATTTTCATGCGGAGCCTTATCCAAGGTACGGGAACTCCACCTCTCTCAGCCTCTCCTCATAGAAGAGATGCTCTAGGCCCTTGGTCACCTTGGCAGCCCTTCCCTGGACTTGTCTCTAGTAATGCCATGGCTCTCTTGTGTTGAGGAGCTCAGAACAGGACACAGCACTGCAGGTGTGACCTCACCAGTGCTGAGGTGAGAAGGATCATTTCCCTTGACCTGCTGGCAGTACCTCCTTGTCATACAGCTCGGGATTTCCTGAGCCTTCCTTATGACAAGGACAGAAGAGAAGGCTCAGGGTGGGGGGCCTTATACTGATCTCCCAACCCCTGAAAGGGGCATCAGAAGGCTGGAATAGACCACAGGGGTGGGGAACAGTAGGATGCAAGGGGTCATGGTTTGAGGCTGGAAAAGGGCAAATGGAAGCTGGACATCAGGACGAAGCTCTTGAATCTGAGGATGTTGGATCCCTGGAACAAGCTGCCTAGAGATGTGGTAGAGGCCCCATCACTGGAGCCATTGAAGGTCAGGCTGGATGGGGCTCTGGCAGTCTAGTCTGGTGAGGTGGCCCTGCTTGTTGCAGGATGGTTGGACTAGACGACCTCTGGAGGTCCCTTCCAAACCAATACATTCTGTGGTTCTGTGACATGTTACTGGCTCTTCTGCCTGGTGTCTACTGGGACCCCTCAGGGTCTTTTCTGCGAGGCTGCTGTACAACCCCTTGGCTGCCAGCATGTACTGGGGCAGGGGGACTGTTCCTCGTTGTGTGAAGGACGTTGTGCTTCTGTCACCAGATCACAGGATGGCCCTGTGCGGGGCAGGGAGCTCTGTAATGCTCTGGTATTCCTTTCTGGTTTCTTTGTGAATTGGGAAGGTGGGCAGATGCACAAACCTTGTGCTTGCCAAGCCACACAGATTTTTCATGAAGCAGCAGTCTCCTTCTATCACCTCAGTGTCCAGATGGCTAAGTATATGGTAGAACAGAATTAATAGATGTTGGGGAAATCCACCACCGCGTGGAGCGGAGAGGAACGTTGGCAAGCAGTCAAAAACCCTCGGAAAGGTTGGAAGTGAAGGACAGCCCTGCTGGAAGCACAGGTGGAGATGTATTCCTGAACTCGAGAAGGAAGCACGGAGGCTGCGTTATTGTATGGAATGATTAGATGACTGGCTAACGAGCCTTGAGGGGCAAGGAAATTGGCTACAAAAGCAATTAAATAAGCACCTGACATTCCAGTGTTCCCTGTATAAGTGCTGGGCTGTTGGCAAAGCAAGAGGAGCACAGGGCTCACTGTTAGAGGGAATAAACCCCTTGTCCAAAAGCTGGTTCTTCTGTCAGTAGTTGTTCTGGATGTTCCAAACCCTGTGACCCTGCCTTAAACCCTGCTTGTGCTTCAGTTAGTTGTTAGAGACCGTTGGGTATCGATGGCAATTTTTTCCCCTCTAGGGACAAAACTGTGTAAGAGTCTGGTTTGACATAGTACTAGTTGTTTTGTGTGGGAACTGGTGAATCAGCAGATGATGGACTCTTCTGTAACTGAACACAATGTCTGTAAAATCCACTTGGGCTGGTATCAGTCGGTTTGGGTACTGAGGAGAGTTGTCAGCCCACCTATGGACCTTCAAGAGAGGGGAAGGTGCCCACAGAAGCAGTAAAATTAACACTTATATAGTTTTGCTGGGTGGAGGTTTTGTGGTGTCTTTTGGTGATTGAAGGGTTCTTGCTTAGTTCTTAGTTAGAACTAGGTGACTACGTAGCATGATGCCCTCTGGGCAAGATCATAGAATCATTAGAGATTGATTGGAAGGGACAAGATGCAATGAAGTGGTTTCCTTTATAGAATCATTAGGGATTGGAAGGGACCTCAAAAGATTATCCAGTCCAATCCCCCTGACACAGCAGGATCACCTAGATCAAGTCACACAGGAGCACATCCAGGCGGGTTTGAAACATCTCCATTGAAGGAGACTCCACAACTTTCCTGGGCAGCCTGTTCCAGTGCTCCATCACCCTCACTGGGAGGAAGTTCCTTCTAATATTTATGTGGAACCTCCTCTGTTCCAGCTCACACCCACTGCCCCTCATCCTATCACTAGATGACATTGAGAAGAGCCTGGCTCCATCCTCCTGACACTCACCCTTCAATGACCTTTAGGTCTGGATGATTAATCTATATGACACCATCCCCATAGTTTACAGCTTCATCTAGTGTGGTGAAGAGAGGGAGTTCCATGGGCTTCTGTGCTGACAGAGTGGATTTTTCCTACAGGAAGGAGCTGGCAGAACTATTCTGCTCAGGTTTCTCATTTGTGCTTTCAAATTACTTGATGAAATATTTCATTCATAGCACCAATGGAAGCATCAGGTTTGGAAGCTGATTGCCAGGTGATTCTAGGGCAGTGGTCTGAAAGGCCGTCCTGAGCTTGGGTTGAAGTGCTGATAATATTTTAAGACCATAACTTGTATTTTGTGATATTGCTAGGGAAGATCCTCTGAGTTGTTTTTGGTGGACTTCTAGCAACTTCTTCTGTGCAGAGTTTGTGAAAGTGTCACCAATTCCTTTTTTTTCCTCCTTGAGACTCAGTTAGGAAGGTGGTAATTTGCAGTTGTAACTGACAAGATGCTGGGCTGGGTGTTTGAAGAAAGTGCTTTATCTCCTGTCTAAGCAGCTGGGAGCAAAAGAATTGAGTGGGGTAGCTTTTTGGGTAAACACTTTCAGAAGCTGTTTGAATAGGGTTAAATTTGCTCTCAGAAGGTCATAAATCCCATATTCAGTTCTCTTTTACCTTATTAAAATTAGATTCAGAGGTCCCCCCTGCAGTTGGAGCTTACAGCAGGTACTGCTGAACCTCTAAGGTGTGTGAGTCCTGGTTCCTTAGCAGCAGAGGAATTCTAGATTTCTGATCTGGATGAGCTTTATGATGAAGTGAGATATCTGGCTGTTGAGGCAGAGGTGGAATTGGTACATCTGAAAGGGATAAATAATATATAAGGACTGGTACTGGCTTCGCCTCATGAGCTGGCCTTGCTGTTTAGCCTCCAGCAGCAGCAAGAAACACACAAAAAAGATTGTTAAGGTAGACAGTTAAATATTTAACACTGGTGTCTGTGCTGTACATCCTGCTTTTGTTGTGTTCATGGAGAGATGCTCGGGAACTGAAGGGAAACGTTATTTATATTGCAGTAGTGGCAGAAAGGGCATATTTGATTGAGGCATCAAAGCGCCGGGCTCTGGATAAGGCAGGAGAGAGAACTCCTGGATTAGCCCTGAAATCTTCTCTGTTATCATCCCTTTTCTTTTGAGTGGGCTGGGTCTCATTTAGCTTTTCATTTGAGATTTGGGGCACAGCCCTTTCTTCCTCTTCATAATGAGACAGTGGCTAGGCAGCCCTAAGAGGTCACTGATTTCCCGGCAGCGGGTTTGTCTTTCGAGCCCTCAGATAATTCTCCCCATCACTTCCAACACTCGGGATGTAACACAGAGCTTGTGGGCTGCCTTCTGCCATCAAAAACATCAACAACAAAAGTTGGGTTTGTGTTTCTGTTTCCTGGGCAAGCCAGGAGCTGGGTATGTCACAAAGGAAGATGCCTGGGAAGCAATGGATCTTCAGGTGAGAACACCAGAAGTTGATGGACAGATCCAAACTGAAGTAATTTCTTCTTTCCCTTATCATTGTTCTGTTTGGAAGGGTTAAATGCTTTTAGAAGAGTTCTGATGTTTGTGTCCATCTGCTTTCTCACACAGATGGAGTGTGGCATCAGCTAGCTGGTGTGGGGCTGGTATTGTAATTTGTGTCACAGTGGAATCACCTTCCTTGGACATTTAAAAGTAGATCTGGAGCTTACTAACATGGTTTAAGTGATGGACTTGGTACACTTGGGTTACTAGTTGGACAGGATGATCTTAAAGCTCTTTTCCAGCCCAAATGGTTCTAAAATTGACTCTGCCTCACTGGATGCTCTGACTGGAACAGAGATTTCATTTCCCTGCAGGTCTGTGAGGAATCTTGTGCTGGGTTTGAGTTTTTCTTGTGAGACCTTTTGTATGAAAAAGCTGCTTTAAAGGTTCTAGTTTCACTGAGCTCAAATCTCTTGAGTGTCTGAAAGAGCAGAGACGTCCTCATCACAACTACTTCTTGCTTTGGATTCCAGTCAAAATCTGCATCTAGTTCTGCGGCTGTTGTAAGCGTGAGGCGGCTCGAAATCCACACAGTGTGGGCACACAGATGTGTTTGTGCTTTCTTCCTCCTCATTTGGAGCTTAAAAGAAATAGAGCAGTGTTTGGAGCCTCGGTTCAATAATCACTTCTACAAAAAAAGTGTAAGAATAAAAATGTGACCCCAGAGCTTGGAAAGATGGGAACTGGAGCTGCTGTGGAATTTGCTTCTTGGGGCTGAGCAGTCAGTCCTGTGCTTTTGGTGCTGCCTGCAGCCTTGGCAAGAGGATCCTGTGCAAAGCTCAAAGACTGCAGTGTGGTTTCTGCGAGCCACTCGGAATGCTGCTGCTGGGACGAGGAGCTCGTGTTCAGTTGCTGTTGCTTGAGATGGAGCAGACTGACAGCCTTAGGTTGGCATTGGAGATGAGAGTGGTGAGAGAGAATCCTGAAGGCTGTGGTTGAGTTTGACTTCGTTTCTTAGTGTGGGCTGAACTCAAGCTTCAGGTTCTTGGAAAGCCAGTTCATTGACCACCCTGAACAGAACAACCTGGTGTATACAAAATATTAAAAGCTGAAGGGTCGGCTCATAAGCCTTGAGAGAATAAGATGTAAGTTGGTCTGGCTCAGCTGTCCCTTATATAACCACCCTCAGAACTTCTCTTTTTGCCCTCACAAAGTCAGGGTAGGAGTGTTGGCTGAACCTCACGTCTCTGTGTTGCAGAAAGGAAGGCAGAAGCGTTTTCTGATGTAGCTGTCCTGCCCTTCACAATGAATCTTGATCACAGCTTTCTTCTTTTCTAGCCAAGCACAACGGTCTCTGAGAAAGAGAACCGGCAAATATTTTCATCCAGAGCAGTGTCCGACCTGTGGCCGGGAGGCTGTGGGGACTGTCACTTACTTTGTCATTCAGAGAGAGGCAGTCGATCTGGATTTCTTAATCACAGGATGAGTCCTCTGAACACTGTACTGACGTACCTGTGGTTTTTGGGAGGATACTGAGGTTTGGAAGCCTCTGTAAATCCTTAGCCATTGTCACCAGGGAAAATGTGTGGATCAGAGTGTAAGGCTGTAGGAGTATCTCTAGATGTTCTGAAAGGGAATCCAGCAGACAGATGCACTGTGTACGTTTTGCTGGAAATACATCCATGTTTACCTACATCATCATCTACTTGTAGAATGACTACATCTTTATAAACCCTTGGTGCTAGAAGATTGGCCAAGAAAGGAGTTGCATCACCTCCCGTGTTTCTTAATCTCATTTCTGCTGCTGTGTATGGAGTTGTGAGCTGTGTGAGCTGAGTTTTGCAGCTTGGTTGCTTCTCACCAGTCTGTCCTTAATGAGTTAACTGAGTAGGAGGACAGACTGAATTCAACCCTCAGAAATTACTATCATATGTAAGTTGGAGGAAGGAAGACATAGAAGAGCTGTGTGTTCCTCAATAGATGTTCTTGTCTTTCAGGACTGCATAGTTCCTCTTTGCCTCAGTCGTCTGTGGCAGTCCTATAAAGGACTTCTAATGATGCAGCATCACTGAAGAATGTTGGTTTTGCTTTGCAGTGAGTTGTTATTAGCTCTGAGAGGGGGAAAAAAACCCCAAACCTGTACTGTTGGCCTGCAAAAGGGCATTTAAGGAGAGTGAATTGAAATCAACGGAGAGAAGGAAACGTAAACCTTTGCCACAGATGTTTGCCTTAGAAAGAAAATGTAAATTGTCGCTTTGCAAAGTGAACTAAATGAAACATCTGTTAGTTCTTGATTCCATCCTGCGACTTCTCTTCTGCTTCTGCTAGGCTTAGAGCTGGATTTTCATCCTGATCTTGCTCCCATTGCCTTGTAACTTCAGCGTGAGGAGAAAAATAATATCAGTGTATCTGAGAAAATCGTCCCTGCATCTCCACCTGAGCTTGGGCAGCAGTTGCTGGCAGAAACACCGCTGCAGCTCTAATGTCACTGCACAGACAACCTCACTGTTGTGGGAAGAGAGTAAGAATTGTCTGAGAAAAGCTGTTATGTTGCCTGTTTGGGGTATTACTGGTAGTGTACAATAAATGAACCCTGGGTACCTATGGGTGCTCAGGTTTCTAGTGAAGACTCTCAAAGCTGCAGTCTGGGAAGAGGGGAAAGAGCTTATAGGGATTAAATCTAGTTTTTATTCTTTGAATTCTGAATTAATTTGAGCTTTCTAGAACATTTTGTTTAGCTCTTGGGTGATTATAGCAGACTCATCATATTTCTGCCTTTGGAGGCATCTCTGGAGCGCTACCCAGCTGGGCTGTGTGCTCACCCTCTCTTCCTTTTTTCTCCTGAGCCCATTGAGTTTAGGGAGAGCTCCCCCGGCCACTCCTGCTGCTGCCCATCCTGCAGACACATGACTGTCACTAGTGAGGAGTTTTCTGTCTTGAATCTTAATTGAGACTGGGTAAAGTAAAATCAGGAGGGAGACTCCAGGCAGATTGTGTAGCAGCACTGTTGGACTGTTTTGTGGGGTGCAGACAGGTGATCTCCTTTTAGCTTCCCTTTTCCCAGCCTTTAACCACATCACTTCAGAAGGGAATAGTTTCCTGTTGTAACGGTCCTGCACTGCAGAGATGTTGCAGTGTTTTAGTTTTGTGATGGGAGAAGGTCACAAGTTTGCCTGGTAAAAAATGTTAATGCCACGCTGTGAGAAGTAAAATGTGAGGACATGAGGCAGCCCTCCAGCTCTTCCACTCTTACCTACTTAATTCTCTGTAACTGGGTAAGAAACAGGCACCAGGTAGAAACAGGCTCCAGTAGGAGCCCTATGTTCTCTCTCTGGAAGCGGATTCTGAGCCCTGTATGGGATGGCATCTGAGACAGGACACCCAACTGTTAATATTCCACTGCTGTCTGCTTACATTAGGTTCTGGCAAAATTAGTTTCCTGGTTCCATCTTGCTGATTTTCTTCACAGTGGATGGAGAACACTGTCACTTATTTATGCCTTGTCTTGGAGCAGTTGAGGTCTGTGCAGTGACCGTAAAGATAGTGAATTTAAACCTTGTTAATCACAGTGTTTGTTGCCCATATGGTTCCGCTTTGTAGAGTCAGTTTTGTTTTATTCAGTGTCGCTTCCCAAATTCTCTTCTTGGTTCTAACGTAGAAGAATTGTAGCGTTGTGTTTGGGAACAAAACAGGATATTTAGCTTCTGTTTATTCAGTCCTTTCTCCTTGGTTTGGATATGAAGGTCTTTCTCCTCATCTTGTTTCTGCAAAGGGGAAAAAACCAGTTTTGACTTTTTCTTGCAGTAATACTTTGGGAAACATTTTTTTTCCTTAAAATCATTTTGTGTGAGAGAATCTATTGTATAGAAAACACTTTAAACTTTTTTTAAAATATAAAGTCTTTTCTATTTACAAGTAAATAGGTATTTTCAGCATCACAAAAGGTTGGTTTTATTTTTATCTGCCCTGTGTTGACTATGGACCTGGTACCTGAGAGGAGTGGGGGGTGTATGTGCACACTACACAGAATCATGGAATCATNTTGTCATCCTCATTGCTCTACGCTGGACTCATGTTGGGTTTTATTAATATAGTTGACTAATGTCTTGCTAAATTGCTGTGTGTCCTCTCAGCTCTGGGATTAAGTAGACAAACTGTAGGAGAGGAAAGCCACACTCTTAGGGAAACTTTAATTTTTGCCTTCTCTTCCTGTTCTCAAGGTGACTCCTGCGAAATAGTCATGTGGAACATGAAGGGGTTAACTGCATCCTGTTCGGGGTGTTGGATATTTCTGGCCATACTGTAATGTTGCTGAGAGTAGAGTGAGTTTTTTCCTTCTTATATTTGGTCTTTGAAAACATTTAACAGCCAGCAGAATAGTCTTAGGAACTGTTTTTACATCTGGTCAAATTCAGTCTATTTGACTAATGTTGTTGTCGCTCTCCTTTAGTACCGAGTAGTTTTGAACTGTTTAAATTTAGTCTTTTAATGTATTAGGAGGAGGGGCAGTGGGTGTGAGTTGGAATTTAGGAGGTTCCACATCAATATGAGAAGGAACTTCTTCACAGTGAGGGTGACAGAGCACTGGAACAGGCTGCCCAAGGGGGTTGTGGAGTCTCCTTCACTGGAGATGTTTAAAACCCACCTGGATGTGTTCCTGTGTGACTTGGTCTAGGTGATCCTGCTGTGTCAGGGGAATTGGACTAGATGATCTCTCAAGGTCCCTTCCATCCCTAATGATTCTATGAGTCTATTAGACATGTTGAGAGTGCAAGGCAGTAGTTTGAGTTCCAGCAAGATAAGGCAGTGCTTTTGGTCTGAAATTCAGTAGTTTGGTCACTCCTTGGGTCCAAACGTTGGGCACACACATTCAGACTCGCTGCTGGTGGTTTAATCTAAAAGCTGAGGCTGTGGAACACTCTCCCTCTAATGCATAGCCCCCTCTCATTTGGGAAGACGCTGTACTGTCGGGCGCAGCGGGGAGCTCTGCATCACCACAGCCAGCTCCGTACCTAGGCAGTGAGCAAACTGACTTCATCCCCCTTTTGCTATTGATCCATCAGCTTTCACGCAAGCCCTAAATTCAGCCTTAAAAAATAATTAGCTCCAGTGTCTTGGCAGAATTCCAGGCAGGCAATTACATTCTGCCTGCTTAAAGCTACCCCCCTGTAGCTCCATTTGGATAACTTCTGGTGACAGAGGATTGTGTGCTTTGTGATGTGTTTTCCATGGGGCTTTTCATTGTCGTGGAGTCGGCTGTAATGCTGCAAATACTGCAAGAACCTCTTGACCAGGGTGAGGGTGGGCTTCTGAGCCTGACAAAGAGAAGTGTCTGTGGAAAGTACTGGCCCAACATTCCCAACACAAAAGGGAAAAGCTGTAGATGTTCCCTGGCACTCTGGAAAATGATAACGTGCCTTTAGGTGCGTGTGTGGAAGAGGGAGGCAAAGCTGAACCTCGGTGCTTCTACAGAACCTGCTGGTAATTCTGGACCCAGCAGAGACATTTTAGATGTTTCAGAAAGTAGAAGACAGTAATTTTGTTTGTTGAGTCTGCTTTTGGTTCAATTTATGTTGGATTATTTAGCAATGTTCTTTAACAGAAGAGACCACATCTGGAGTAGTGTGTTTGGTTCTGGGCTCCTCAGCTCAAGAAGGACACAGAGCTACTGGAGGCAGTCCAATGTAGAGCAACAAGGTTGATGAAAGAAGTGGAGCACCTCACTAAGAGGAAGGGCTGAGGGAGCTGGGTCTCTTGAGTTTGGAGAAGAAGACCCTGAGGGGTGACCTCATTAATGTCTATAAATATGTGAAGGTGTCAGGAGGATGGAGCCAGGCTCTTCTCAATGTCATCTGGTGATAGGACAAGGGGCAATGGGTGTCAGCTGGAACAGAGGAGGTTCCACACAAATATCAGAAGGAACCTCTTCCCAGTGAGGGTGACAGAGAACTGGAACAGGCTGCCCAGGGGGGTTGTGGAGTCTCCTTCACTGGAGATGTTTAAGACCCGCCTGGATGTGTTCCTGTGCGACTTGGTCTAGGTGATCCTGCTGTGTCAGGGGGATTGGACTAGATGAGATCTTAAGGTCCCTTCCAATTCTATGATATTGGTGAAACAGACAGAAGGGAGTTTTCAGTGGAGCAGTTTAGGAGAAGAAAATGCAGTTAAAAAAACCCAGTTAGCCAGCAGTCCTAGAGCTTCTTTCCCCTTCTGTTCTGTCTTCTGGTAAAACAGGCCTATTTTTAGGAGCTCCTCTTATGATGTGAGATTGTGGCATCACTACCACAAGTTGCAGAGATTTAGTAGAACTTGAAATTGAAATATGAAAATTTAATAGCTCTAGCCTTTCGAGCTCAGGAGTTTTGAGAAAGAAGAGTCAATCTTTTCCTAATAATGAAATTAACTTGAAATTTAAGAAATGCTTCTTTTCAAGGAGTTTCTTCCTTCTTGATGTGGAGTCTTTAGGAGAGTCCAGTAGAACTTTTTGGCAGTTCTTGTTTTATGTTCAGGTTTCTTCAGTCTGACATAGAGGGGGGAGTGTTGCATTTGTACTATAGACACTTTATGGACAGCATAAAATAAGTAACTTCATTCAGCTGGATGATTGTGACAGGATTATTCCTCTGAATAAAGTATGTTGTGGCTCTGTGAGCGTGAGTGGCTCTGTGAGCGTGAGTGGCTCTGTGAGCGTGAGTGGCTCTGTGAGCGTGAGTGGCTCTGTGAGCGTGAGTGGCTCTGTGAACGTGAGTGGCTCTGTGAACGTGAGTGGCTCTGTGAACGTGAGTGGCTCTGTGAACGTGAGTGGCTCTGTGAGCATGATTCTATGATTATTCCTCTGAACAAATGATGTTGTGGGGGGTGGAAATTTGCCATTGCAAGTCTTTCACTTCATCTTCTAGCATTTTTCATTTGGACAAGGTTGTTGATTGTATAAGCTCTTAGAAACAAGCCTCGGCGCCGTGTGAGAACAGGGCGGTTCAGACGTTAGTATGTGGGGATTCGGCTGTTGCCTTTGCTTGTCTTTTTGAAGTTCACTTTGTGCTTTGTTCAGTATTTAAACAGTAAAACCTGTCTGGAGATGGCAGAGGCAGTTCTACCTCTCAGCATCTATTTTCAAATGATTGTTGAAGAAATCATCAGAATATGGATCTGCAGTGTAAGTGTCCATGCACTTCATGAAAAGCAAACCCCGAGAACATTCTTTCATTTCCCAGTTTCATCCTGAGCAGTTTAGATTTGGTTTGCTCACCTCATTATGCATCCTGTTCTAATTTAATTAATGCTACCTTGGTTTAGCAGAACCAGTTCAGCTTTAACAGCTGCCTTTAATGATTTAACATTGTGATAATAGGAATTAATTCAGCATTTGGTTTGGATTTGAGGTCACGCTGTCTGTGTTTTTCCTTTTCCCAAACATTGGTCAAATCATTCTAAGTTAAGCAGAGAAAAAAACCTCCCCTGAATCCCTGAATCTAATTTTAGCAGTTTTCTCTTTGCAAAGTGTGATTTTAATTATAGAATCAGAATCATTAAGGGTGGAAGAGACCTACAAGATCAGCCAGTCCAACTGTCTGTTCATTGTAAAATCCTTCATTTCAGTTCAGAATGGAATCACAGAAGCACTCTGGTTTGAGAATAGATCGTCAGTAAAGATGTTGAACAAAGATGGTCCCAACACTGAGCCCTGAGGCAGACCCACCAGTTGTGACAGACCACCAACTCCATTTAACTCCATTAACACCCACTCTCTCGGCCCGGCCGTTCAACCAGTGTTTTATCCAGCAGGTTGTGTGCTCATCCAAGCCATGAGCAGTCTGCTCATTCATCAAAGAGAATTCCATGGAGAACACTGTCAAAGGCTTTTTGGAAGTCCAGGTAAACACTGGTCACAGCCTTTCCTTCATCCAATAGTTCAGTCATCCTGTCATAGAAGGAGATCAGGTTCATCAGACAGGACCTGCCTTTAACAAACCCATGTTGACTGGGCCTGATCCCCTGGTTGTCCTGTACATGAAGTGTGATGGCACTTGACATGATGTGTTCCACGACCTTCCCTGGTACCGAGGTCAGACTGACAGGTCTAAAGTTCTCTGAATCCTCCTTTCTGCCCTTCTTGTAGATCGGTGTTACATTTGCCACCTTCCAGTCCATTGGGACCTCCCCAGCTGGCCAGGATTTCGAGTAAATAATGGAAAGTGGCCTGGCAAGCACATCTGCCAACTCTTTCAGCACCCTTGGGTGAAACCCATCCAGCCCCATAGACCTGTTTGTGGTGTAGCAGGTCCCTGACCATTTACTTTCCAACTGTGATAGTCTCATTCTGCTCTGTCTCTCAGCTCATGAGGCCCCTTGCCCAGGGAATGCAGAGTTCCACTGCTAAAGACTGAGGCACAGTAGGCATTGAGCACCTCAGCCTTGTCCGCATCATCCACTACTAGTTTTCCCCCCGAACCCAAAACAGGATGGAGATTTTCCCTGGTCCTCCTTTTGTTATTAGTGTATTTATAGAAACTTGTTATTTTCCTTAACAGCTGTAGCTGAGCTCTAGCTGTTCTTTGGCCCTCCTGATTTTCTTTCTGCAGAGTTTGACTACATCCTTGAAGTCTTCATGAGATGCTTGCCCCCTCAAATAGTGAAAGTGTGTGGTGTCATCTTAAGTCCTACCCTGTGTGCTCTAGGACCACAAATAGCTTGCCCAAGGTCTACGTAGCTGTTTTCTCTCTGCATTTTTGCTTGGTCAGGTTTTAATTTTCTTTGGACTTCTCTCCATAAATTGACCCTGTATAGGGGACCTCTCCTACTACAGTTTATACATCTTGGATCAAGTCTGAAGGATGGCAATTAGAAGCACTAATGGCATCTGTAAAATTGCTTTGAAGCTATTGAGAAGCAATAGAGGCAAAATTCTTCTTTGTGCCATCTGTTCACAAAGTCACATTTTGGTGTTGGACCGAAGTTTGTCATCTCGGGGAGCTGCAGTGGTGCATGGGCAGCATCAGTGGTGGCCTGATTTGCAGACCTTAGCTTGAATTGCAGGTCTTGGTAAAGAGCAAGAGAGTTCCAGAAACAGTCTGTGCTTATAGGACGGTAGGAAATTCTCATCTAAATATTCTGGCACGTCAAATCTGATGCAAAGCAGCAATGCTCATTTCAAGATAGTCCCATCCTTTACTTTGGGAAGGTCTGTTGTAAGGTCAAAAACATTTTTCTTTGGCTCTGGAAATTACAGAAGCACTCTGGTTGGAAGAAACCCCTGGGATCATCAAGTCCAACCATCTACCCTACCTCATAAGTCTACCCCTAAACCAGATCCCTCAACACCTCATCCAAAGTATCTTTAAACACATCCAAGGATGGTGAGTCAACCACCTCCCTGGAAATCCCATTCCGGTGCCCGACCACCCTTTATGTGAAAATATTTTTCCTAAAGTCAAGTCTTAACCTATCCTGTTGTAACTTGAACTCTTCCCTCTTGCTCTATCACTAATAGCTTGTGAGGAGAGACCAACACCAGCCTCTTCATAATGTTCTTTCAGGTAGTTGTAGAGAGTGATGAGGTCTCCTCTTCAAACTAAAGAGCCCCAGCATTTTCTTTCATCATAAGATTTATTCTCCATGCCCTTCACCAGCTTAGTTGTCCTCGTCTGCACCTGTTCCAACACCTCCACATCTGTCTTGTGTAGAGGTGCCCAAAACTGGCCACAGTACTCAAGATGTGGCCTCACCAGTGCTGAATACTGGAGATCGATATCCTCCCTGTTCCTGCTGACCACACTATTTCTGATACAAGCCAGGATGCCATTTGCCTTCTTGGCCACCTGGGCACAGTGCTGGCTCGTATTCGTCTTCCTGTCAGTTAGAACCCCCAGCTCTCTCTCTGCCAGATACCTCTCCAGCCACACGTCCCCAAGCCTGTAGCGTTGCAAGGGGTTATTGTGGCTCAAGTGCAGGACCTGGCACTTGGCCTTACTGAAGCTCCTGCCACTAACACTGGCCCATGGCTCCCATCTATCCAAGCTGCAGAACTCTTTTTGCTTACACCAGCATAAATTTGCAGTAACCCCTCTGAAAGAAGCAGAAGTTCCTTCAGGTGTGAAACTAGAGAAAGCGAGAAACATCTGGAGGTTGCGACTTTCCCGATTAAACCCTTCTGGAGGAGCGGGTCGAGTCGCTTACATAATGGAAACATCCTGTAATTTGGACTGTGCCTTTTTTTTTCCATGTTGCCACACACTTTGGTTGCCAGGGAAACCGACCAGGAATTGTTCATAGTAAGTGACCTTGTCATTGCTTTTATGTCCGCCGTGAGTTATTGTGCGGAGGATATTTATAGAATTACAGAGGTGATTGTGGCTGCCTGAAGACAAGCAGGTTTTGTTTCATTTAATTCTTTTTTTCTCCTGTAGAGCAGCAGGCTCCAAACCGTAACGGAGGAAAGCGCCAACATTTGTCTGCAGAATAAATCTCGCCGCTGCTCAGATAAGGACAAACGCGGCTAATAAGTCATAAAGCAGCTGGATGAAAAGCGGTCAGCTCAGCCCTCCTAGGTGCAGGGTTTTCACTCAGCACTCTCCTGGTCTGGACTTCAGATCTATTCAGATTTAATCCTCTTTGATTTGATATTTTAGGAGATGCCAGAGTTGTTGTTAAGCTCTGTCAAAAAAAGTGTGTGGTGCTTTATTAAAAACTAAGCCCGCACAGCCCAGACAGGATGGAACTTATTTCCTCAACCATTCTGAATGACAGGAGCTACTGCTTATTCTGTGTGTCCTGCTATTCTGAGCAGAAATTGATTAAAATAGAACTCTGCCGACACCTGAGGTAGAGTGATAATGAAGAGCTAAATGAATAATGCTAGTTCAAATAGGAAAACAATGTAAGGAGGGTCTAGGAGCCACAGAGTAGTTCTCAGCCATTTGGTGCATTCAAGAAGCAAAATAGATTTTATTACCCTGCTAAACTTCTTCCAAATTGTGTTTTTTAATAAGTCTAGGAAAAAGTCCAGTCAGATCCTGGGATCCAAGGTAAAACTGTGACACACCAGTCAAGTTGATGTTTGCCATACCTGTGGTGCAGCTGGCCATTAGAGCTGTGCTTGGCTGCCCACTCTCATGGTCCAGGAGTGCCCCAGCCGGCCTCCAGACAGAGGATGCAGTCAGTGGTTGGTTGAAGATAGTAGCTGGGCTACTGGGACAAGGAGGCTGAAGCCAAGTGGCCACCTTCACAGCAAGCCTTCTCTGCTTGTTAAAAGAACTCCTCAGGGAGCTCTGTGGTAATGGGTTGGACTTGATGATCTATGAGGTCTCTTCCAACCTTGGTAATACTGTGAACTTGGACAGTCCCATGTAGCTCACACTGACCAGTCAGGAGGCAGTTACCTCCACGCTGAAGATGTGATGACTAGGCCCTCTAGGAAATCATGTGACAGTCTTGGGAACCCCAGATGTGCTTCTTGCTGTAGATTTTACTACACTCAATCCAGGTACTTCTGAAGAGCCACTGGACACTGTCCTGGCAAATGCAGGGATGGTCATAAAGGTCAGCTGTGGTAACTGGGAATGTTTTGTAGATGGTTAGTAGGTGCTTGAATACTCCTGTTGGACCACAGGCTAGTGGGATTATCAGAATCCAGCAGAGAGGAGCTCAGGCAGTCTACCCTGATCCAGCTGGAGATGTTTGTGCAGGAACCCTGGTTCTATCGATCTCCAGCTGAGCAGCACCTCGCTCTCCACTGCTGGAGGTGCATCTCCCCACATGAACACTGTGCAAAGATACCAATATTTTTGTGTGTTTCTTCCAATCAAACAGACGGAGAGGCTTTGTAGCAAAAGAAACTGGTTTATTTCCATTCAGCAGCAGACAGAAGGTGAGGATCAAGCAATGATGACTTAAAATGTCTGTCGTGCCCCTGGAATTATCTGTTGATAACCAAATGGCCATGTTTTAGGAGCTGCATATTGAGTTAACTTCCGATGAGTAGTGGTGCAGCGCTGAGGCCGTCAGTAGAAGAGCTCTTACTCTATATTTTACATAATGCAAGAAAGCAGTGAGTAGAAATTGAGAGAAGGAGGTTGCCCTGTGAGCTGCGTGTGCTAACATCAAGTGCTTGGGAGACTGATGGGGTAGCAGTAGAACACTGAACTGTCTGAACTGTCATTTCTAGATGACACAGTAATCCCACAGGAGTGAGAAGCAGTCTAGTGTGCCCTCCTCTTCTCTTTCCACTTCAGTGTTCCTTTTTCCCCTACTGTGTCACACTTACGGTACAGTCACACCCTTACCAGCCTGATGCTGAAGGAGCGTGTCCAAGGAACTAGCTTTGAGTGTAGTTCCTCTTACTTTGCTATCAAGAGACACTAAACATAAGCAGAGAATTAGATTATCAAGTCACTGTGTTCTGTTGTTTTCCAAACTCATTGCTTCCTGAAGGTCTGGTCCATGATCAAAAACCAGGTGGGCGTGGTGTTCTGGGACATGGTTTAGTAGTTTGGGGTTGTGGGGTGGATGGTTAGAGTTGATGCTCTTCAAGGTCTTTTCCAGCCATGATGATTTGATGGTCTAGGTCTATCTGCAGCTGTGAAAAGCTAAATAATATTGGATCTTCACAAGGAGTGATCTGGGTGGTTTTTTCGGTGGCGTGGTGGTAAGGATGGGTGACGTACACCAGCTACTTTGCGTAAACCTAAAAGCCCTTAGATGCTTTGCTTTACAAAGGTACTCAAAAGTAGTGTCAATCGTGTAGGCTTTGTGTCCACGGTCTTTAATTTGTCCTTGTACGAGCTCGCGGAGCAAAGCGGTGTTTACGTGTCTTATTGTCTGGACAAAAGGAATCCTTAAGATCCTTCAGTTTGTCTGTTGTCAGTGGGATTGCAGCTAGTGCTTTAAATTAATTTGTCTTGTGTGCTTGCGTGTCCTCGCTGAACTCTGTTCAAGCAAGTTAGCATTCTGTTGCCATCCGCCGGAGCAAGTCATCTTGTTTACGTTCGAGTGCTTTAAATGAGGCTTAAATATATAGTATTAACACTCTTCTGTAAATGGCTTGGAGAAAACCATTTATTATCCATTTGCTGGAGGGATTTGCTCCAACTGCAGTGGTTGGAAACAGTAGGTTAAGTGACAGAGCGTGCAGAAGAGATCTGCCTTGATGGGTAGAGTTCTGCAAGCAGTGAAAAAAAACCACGGGCCGTCAGCTGCTTCCACCGTGTGAGTGAGAAAGGAACCCTTTTTGTTATCCTTGCTGCATGAACATATTGCTCCGGGTAGGCTGAATCTTTGCAGTCACACACCCTGCCTAGGTCTCAGTGTGGTGAGAACGTGGAACAGTCTGGATGCTGGAGGAAGGCTGTCCGTGTGTTCGCTCACGCCCGGTGCACAGCTGCAGTGTCTGTAAGTACTTGGAGATTATTCAGCCGATTCCCTTTGTGGTGGCAGCTCCCACTGATTTTGATTGCAGGAAAGATGGTCGCTCGGGGAGTCAAATAGCTGAGCAGTCCACTCGCTGGTGGTGCTTTAAGGAGGTGAAGATAAATAGCAATTGTGCCTTACTGTGTGACTCTAAAGCAGTGACATCAGTCATGGGGTGTGTGAGCCTTTACAGTCTAGGGCTACAGAATACATTACGTGTACTTCTTCACTGCTAGGAGTTAGCAAAGCTACAGTTAGGTGGATCTGCTCAGTCTCACCTATCACCACAGTTCATTGGTTTGGTTGGGTCAGGGTCTTAGCAACTCTTCATCCCTCAAATGCTGTTCAGTAGCTGCCCCATTGCCTATTCAGCAGCTGTCCCATTTCCTGTTCAGATAAGGGACCCAAAAGAAAGTTGGGCTCTGCTCTGTTACTGGGATTCGTAGGTAGAACGTCACTGCTGATAGTATTTTTTCAAATCCAGGAGTTCACAGAATCACTGAACATTAGGGATTGGAAGGGACCAAAAAAATCATCTACTCCAATCCCCCTGACACAGCAGGATCACCTAGACCCAGTCACACAGGAACACGTCCGGGTGGGTTTTAAAAGCCTCCAGAGGAGAAGACTCCTCAACCTCTTGGGCAGCCCATTCCAGTATTCCATCATGCTCAACATGAAGCTCCTTTTCATATTTATATGGAACTTCTATGTTACAGTTTACACCCAATGATAGAATAAGTTCTATCATTAGATGCCACTGAGAAGAGCCTGGTTCCATCTTCCTGACACCTGCCCTTTCCATATTTATAAATGTTAATGAGGTCACCTCTCAGTCTTCTTTTTTCCAAGCTCAAGAGACCTAGCTCCCTCAGCCCTTCCTCATATGCAAGATGTTCTACTCCCTTAACCATCTTTGTGCCCCTGCACTGGACTCTCTCCAGCAATTCTGTGTCCTCTTAGAACTGAGCGGGCTGGAACTGGATGTAATATTCCAGGTGCCTGTCTCACCAGCATATAGTAGAGGAGGAGGAGAACCTCTCTCAATCTGCTAACCACCCCACTTCTGATCCATCCCAGGATGCTGTTTTCCTTCCTGGCCACAAGGGCACATTGTTGGCTCCTGGTCATCCTGCTGGCCACCAGGACCATCAGGTCCCTTTCTCCTATGCTGCTCTCCAACAGGTCAGTTGCCAACCTCTACTGGTACTTGGGGTTGTTCTTGCCCAGATGCAAGACTCTACACTTGCCCTTGTTATAGTTCATTCAATTTTCCCCTACCCAGCTCTCCAGCCTGTCCAGTTCCTGCTGAATGGCAGCACAGCCTGCTGGGGTGTTGGCCACTCCTCCCGGCTGTGTGTCATCAGCAAACTTGCTGGCAGTGCTCTCTGATCCTTCATCCAAGTCATTAATGAATAGATTGAGTAGTACTGGTCCTAGCACTGACCCTTGGGGGTCTCCACCAGATACAGGCCTCCAACTCCACTCTGTCCCATTAAGTTCCAGTTATGAAATGAAATGCTTTTTAATCAAACACGTTAATGGAAATCAAAGCATCAGGAAATGAGCAAAAAAACCAGAAGGGAATAACTGAAAACTCTTTTTGTGTTCTCTCGTGTTTAACTCACAAACCTACTGGATGGGTTTGCTCTGAGCAGTGGGTTTGGCTAATAGCAGCAATTTTAAAGTGCAGATGACATTAGTGACTGCACTGTTCAGTTCCCAAAAGCCCTCTGCCTTCAATTCTGCAGAAGGGTGGAAGTTTCTTTCCTTGCACCTGTGCAGATCTGGGGCTCAGGTACCCCCACGTGATACTATCCCACTTAGGTGATCTTGAGTGACCGATGCTCCTTACGAACTCCAAACGTACACGCGCGTCTCACGTGCTCGATGCAGAAGCTGCAAAGCATACAAATGATTTCCAGCTGAATTCAGGCTTTGAGGACAGCATGCAATGATTTCTTCTTAAAGACACTTAAAATGCCTTTTGTGCAAAGCCTTCAGAGTTGAGTTATTAACCCCGTAGGATTAGAAAAGAGTCATAATTTGGCTATTCAGTGAAAATCACCTCCAGTTCTTTTAAAACACGTAGAAGTGCTCAGTACAACTCAAGGTCTTCCAAGCAGGCTGAGCTAACTGCAGAATTGATGAATGGTTTACATCTGTTTTTCTCATTTAACACTTCACTGTACGTGGATTCTGTCTGGAAACTGACATGTCCACGCTCAGATATACTGTGTGTGATGTAGACACGATCTAGAGTGTCACCAGCCCTGTTGGTTATCAAGCTGCGATGTGTCATTGTCACTGAAGCACAAACATGCTTGGGGTTTTCTTGGCCGCTAAATTATTCGCTGTGCTCTCTCTCTCTCTCCATATATTTTAGTAGGTATATATGTCAGGAGAGTTCTGTAAGAAAAATATTGAGAGGTGGCATTCAAATTGTAGGTCGCAAGTGTGAGCTTTATTGCCTGAGATATCTAAATTGCAGAATCTTTCAAAGAATACGAATGGTACTTGGGTAGGTGTTACTGTACATTAATTCCTCAGCTCTTTCTCATTTCAGCCCCGTTCTGTCAGTTCTATGCTTTTGTCTGTGGGTCATAAATTGCCTGCAAGTCTTTTACATCTAGCTTTGTTCTGCAGTTCTTCTGTCCTCTCTGTTCAGACCCTTCAGCTACATCTGACGCTGAGCATCTCAAATGGCAATTTGGTTTCCTCATAGCCCATCTGCAACTGGTTTGATTTGAATGTTGTGAGGTTTACAGCCACGTTTCCCATTTTGCCATGTTGTACTTTTAAGTATTTTGAAGTTTCTGCACATCTCCAGCAAAACCTTGTGAGCCTGGGCTTTGAATCATAGAATTATTATGGCTGGAAAGGACCTCCAAGATGGCTAAGTACAGCCTTCATCTCAACATCTCTCTAACCCCTAGACCATGGCTTCAACTGCTCAAGCTGCTCATTTTTTAAACCCCCCCAGGGATGGCGACTCCACCACCTCCCTGGGAAGCCTGTTCCAGTGCCCAACCACTCTCTGAGGAAAGAACTTCTTCCTCAGATCCAGTCTAAACAGCCCCTGATGCAACTTGAGGCCATTCCCCCTTGTCCTATCACTAGTAATTTGGGACAAGAGACCAACACCAGCCTGGCTAAAACCTACTTTTAGGTAGTTGCAGAGAGTAGTAAGGTCTCCTCTCAACCTCTTCTTCTCTAGACTAAATAACCCCAGTTCCTTCAGCTGCTCTTCATAGGGCCTGTTTTCCAGACCTCTCCCCAGCCTCACCACCCTTCTCTGGACCCACTCCAGCCCCTCAATGTTGTTCTTATCCTGTGGCACCCAAAACTGGACCCAGTACTCAAGGTGTGGTCTCACCAGTGCAGAGTACAGAGGCATCATCACCTCCCTACTCCTGCTGATTACCCTGTTCCTGATGCAGGCCAGGATGCTGTTGGCTTTCTTGGTCCCCCTGGGCACCCTGCTGGCTCCTGTTCAGCCTGCTGTCAGCCAACACCCCCAGGTCCTTTTCTGCCAAGCAACTCTCCAGCTACTCTTCCCCAAGCCTGTAGCTCTACAGGAGGTTGTTGTGACCCGACCTGGCACTTGAAGAGAGTGAGCACACAATAGTGTGTATCTGTGCTTGCTAAAGATGAACCCGGCTTTTTGCAGGAAGAGATCTATCAAGCAATACTTTATACAAAGTTAACTTGCATTATGAGACATATAAATTAATGTGTGATAAGTCACTTATATTAATATAGCTATTTCTATTTAATGAATTTATGAATATAATATGGTTTTATGTATTCAAATACATAAAATTTACAGTTCTTCCCTATAGAAAGTAGAGTGATCACTCTTTGCATACAGTGAGTCTTACAAGTGAATCAGCAGAGAATTGCTGCCTTCCCACACAGTCGGGTGTTCTGTCTGGAAGGTTTTTTACATTGAGGTGAAACAAGAATGTTAAGAATGGAGCTGCTGCGGGGTGTGCTGCGTAGAGCAAGGAGGATGATGAAGGAGCTGGGTCTCTTGAGCTTGGAGAAGAGGAGACTGAGGGTGACTTCATTCATGTCTGTAAATATGTGAAGGGTGGGTGTCAGGAGGATGGAGCCAGGATCTGCTCAGTGTCATCTAATGACAGGACAATGGGCAATGGGTGTGAGCTGGAACATAGGAGGTTCCACATCAATATGAGAAGGAACTTCTTCCCAGTGAGGGTGACGGAGCACTGGAACAGGCTGCCCAGGAAGGTTGTGGAGTCTCCTCCTCCGGAGACATTTAAAACCCACCTGGATGTGTTCCTGTGTGACTTGGTCTAGGTGATCCTGCTGTGTCAGGGGGATTGGACTAGATGATCTTTCAAGGTCCCTTCCAATCCCTAATGATTCTATGATTCCATGAATTGACAAGAGCTGTCATGCCACATTAATTCCTTGTGGTCTATGTCCTACTTTCATTAATAATTCCTGCAGGTAGAGGTGTATCCCTAGGTGTGTAGGTACCTTCCAGTTCATACCTGAGCTCAATACCTTTGCTCTTTTGTGCTGCTACTGTTTGGCATAACCAAGTTCCAGGAATACCTCAGTGGTGCAGGGTGGTTGCAGCAGTGCTCTTGATACTGAAAGACAAAAGCACTGCCAGATCTGGAGCTAATGCTGGGAAACACATTCTCCCATATCAGCCACTGACTCAACTGTGCTTGAGTTCTCTTCGGTGGTTGGTGTCTGGCTGGTTACCTGCCTGATGTTGGCACTGTCTGAATGTTGGTGAGAGTAAGATTTCTTGGTCTGATGATGCCTGAAATGTTTGCAGCTAATCAGAGGCTTGCTAACTGCAATCAAATCTGTTTTCTAAACTCATTAAATTATTTTCTGAATCTGAATTTATTGCAGCTATTAAAAGGAAGTTCTGACCTTTCTAACTCTAACGCTGGAGTGTCCCTGCTCTCTTCCAGTCCTTTCTGCTGTTACATAAACTGTGTATTAGTAGTCTTCTGTACAGGCAGATGCTCTGGCTTGTGTGCACTCAGATTCTAGCTCCAGACTTGTAAATAAGAAATGAAGTTTAGGAGCCTTAGAATTTTGAGAAATTAAAATTTAAAGCCCATAACATGCAACTAGACTTAAAACTAATCCCTTTGTTGTGTGGGTTTGTGTTTTCCTAGGCTGGTGGTGTGTTGGACACGTGCACAGCACAATGAGTTCCCATCAAGGTTATGTATAATATTTGTAATAATCTTTACAGACATTCTGTGTAATGGCTACAGAAGTCTTTTTGCTTTCTCCCACCAAGACCATGTCCTAGTCCTGTTTTGAAGTCTTAATTTCTGTAGGTTCAGGCACCTCCAGGAGGTTCAAAGGAACTTTTTAGAGTTAGGACCCTGATCAATCAGACCCTGATCTTACCTCTGGGTTTTTCTAATGTGAATGAATAGGATCAGTTCAGTCCCAGTGTGATTGCAGAGTGATGGTCTGTAACGTTCTACTGGCTCTGTTGGACTCTTTTTCAGACTCAAGACCATTGTTGTGAACCTTGAGAACAGCTAAACGTCCGTGTAATGTGTGTGTGTGTGAATTTTAGATCTTGAGACTATAAAAGCTTTCTAGTCCTTATGCTGAGACTCTAGTGATAGGACAAGGGGATGGTCTCCAGCTAAAAGAGGGGAGACTTCGGTTAGATCTGAAGAAATTCCTCCCTGTCAGGGTGCTGAGGTCCTGGAACAGGTTGCAGAGGGGAGTTGTGACTGCTCCATCCCTGTTGTTCAAGGCCAGGTTGGATGGGGCTCTGGGCAAAATACATTGGAGGTGGAACTAAAACTAGAGGCAATGTAAGCCCCCTGCTGAATGAAGTGGATGCCCTGAAGACAGAGGATGCAGAGACACTGAACAGCTTCTTTGCGTCTGTCTGTACTTCTGGGGGCTGTTCTGATATCAAGCTTCAGGCTGCTGAGGCCCCGGAGGAAGTTGAGACAAAAGAGGAGTTTGCCCTGGTTGATGAGGACTGGGTTAGGGATCAACTGAGCAAACTGGATGGACATAAATCTATGGGCCCTGATGGAATTGACCCAAGAGCGCTAAGGGAGATGGCAGAACTCGTTGCTAGGCCACTCTTCATCATCTTTGCTAAGTCAGAAGATAAGGAGAGGTGCCTGGGGGCAGGAGGATACCAAATGTCACTTCAAAAAGGTTAAGAAGGAGGACCCAGGTAACTGTAGACCAGTCAGCCTCACCTCCATCCCAGGAAAGCTGATGGAACAATTTATCCTTGACACTGGCTCTAGGCACATCAGGCTCTTCTCAGTGTCATCTAATGACAGGACAAGGGGTAATGGGTGTAAGCTGGAACATAGGAGGTTCCACATAAATATGAGAAGGAACTTCTTCCAAGTGAGGATGACAGAGCCCTGGGAGGGGCTGCCCAGGGGGATTGTGGAGTCTCCTTCTCTGGAAGCATTTAAAACCTGACTGAACATGTTCCTGTGCAACTCGGTCTAGATGATCTTTCTAGGTCCCTTCCAGTCTCTAATGAACTGTGATACTGTGAATGTGGTCTGGTGAGAGGTGTTGCTGCTCATGAGTTGGAATTGGATGATATCTGAGCTACCTTCCAACATAAACCATTCTATGACTGCCTGTACTGGGTGCTGGTGAGATCGCACCTTGGAGGCAGTTCTGGATACCACACTTCAAGAGAGAGAGTGAAGGGCTGGAGCAGGTCAGGAGGAGCAACAAAACTGGGGAAGAGACTGAAGGGAAACTCTGATAAGGAGGGGCTGAGGGAGCTGGGGGTGTTTAGCCTGGATAAGAGGAGGCTCAAGGGGATCTCCTTCTCTGCAACTCCCTGAAGGGAGGTTGCAGTCAGGTGGGGGTTGGAGTCTTCTCCCAGGCAACCAGCAGCAGGATGAGAGGGCAGGGCCTGAAGCTGCCAGGGGAGGGTTAGGCTGGATGTTTCCTCATGGAAAGGGTGATGAGAGCCTGGAATGGACTGCCCAGGGCAGTGGTGGTGTCCCCATCCTTGGAGGTGTTGAAGGACAGCCTGGCTGTGGCCGTTAGTGCCTTGCCCTGGCTGATGTGGTGATGTTAGGTTTAATGAGCTCAGAGGTGTTTTCCAGCCTCAATAATTCTTTGATTGTGTAAGTTGCCTCTTTTAACCAGTCACTTCAATAAACCTTTTAGTTTTACTTGACAAGAATTTTGGGGTTTTCACTCTTTCCCCCCTCCCCTAAGGCAAGAGCTGAGCCTAGTCTTGTAATAACTGAAAACCACGGGCTTTTAAAAATTAGCTTGAAATACCTCCAGGAACATTATTTGGCCGACTTCAAGGAAGCTCCTAAAATGCCTAATGCTTTTGAAAGTCAAATTAAAGGTTTGTTTCATTTAAGTTGCATGGCCAGATAAGATTAAACAAAGTGCCCCACTTGCACACAGCAATCTCTGCGAAATGGGTTTTTGATCGTCTTCATGCATCTCTAAAATACACCTCCAATTTCTTTTCAGGATCTCGAGCTTATTCAGCTTTTACCATAATGGTTCATTAGCCTCCGAGGCTTTTTCTGAGGAGTCGCACTCAATTTCCCATCTTTTGCTGTTTTACATTAAATCACTTTGATTTCCTAAGTGTAGCGAGGGGAGAGAACAAGCAGGAATCACGGAGAGGAGGGGCCGGGGCGTGTGTGGGTTCATCACCGCAGCTTCGCTCCCGGTATTGCCAAGTTTTTGCCCCTGGCTGCAACTTTGCTAAATTTATCGAGTATTCTCAGCTCTTAGAGGATGATTTAAGTGTCTGTTGCCGGTGTCACTTCTTGTTGAGCCTCATTATTGTGAGATCAATGGGACTTTACACGTGGATAGAGCCCAAAAAGGGTTTAAACTTTCATCTCGGCGGAGCACATTGCACCGCTGTAAAAGCTTTGAAAAGCCACCGGTTATTCGTTCTCGTCCTTGCACCGAGTGTAACTGAAATGAGAAATAGATCTCTTGCACGCACAGAGTATTAGAAGGTGTGTTCCAGCCCTCGGGGCAACCGGCTGGGTGTTGTTCTGGCTCTGCATGCAGATGGCTTGAATTTCTTTGAACCATGTAGGTAACCAGATGGAGACTTGTGCACTCACCCTCCATTCCATCCCCAGTATATTCAGGAGAGCGGTTGCAGCCCACTGAGCTAAGCCTTCCTCCTTGGTTTCAGATGGATGAAGTTCTGCCTTTTCTCCATGGTCTGTTCTCTGAGAGTGATCCAGTTATACTGTGCTGTGACTGCTGTCTCACTGGTGTGTACTGAGTGGAGCGAAAACTGCAGCAGAGCAGGCAGGACTCCCTTTCTGCCACGGGAGAGGGAAGAGAATAGAAGGAGAAAGAAAATATTCATTTAAATATCACAGTTTAATCAGAGAAGGATAGGGCTGGGGGGAACTCAAACCAAAATCCAAGTAATCATAGAATAATAGCATCATTAGGGATTGGCAGAGACCTTGAAAGATCATCTAGTCAATCCCCCTGACACACCAGGATCACCTAGACCAAGTCACACAGGAACACATCCAGGAGGGTTTTAAATGCCTTCAGAGAAGGAGACTCCACATCCCCCCTGGGCAGCCTGTTCCAGTGCTCTGTCACCCTCACTGGGAAGAAGTTCCTTCTCATATTTGTGTGGAACACAATTTACACCCACTGCCCCTCATCCTATCACTAGATGACATTGAGAAGAGCCTCCCTCCATCCTCTTGACACACACCTTTCTGAGGTCACCCCTCATCTCCTCTTCTCCAAGCTAAAAAGACCCAGCTCCCTCAGCCTGTTCTCATAAGGGAGGTGCTCCACTTCCTTCATCATCCTTGTTGCTCTATGCTTGGACTCCCTGCAGCAGCTCCACATCCCTCTAGAAGTGAGGGCCCAGAACTGGACACAATACTCCAGATGTGCTCTCACTAGTGCAGAGTAGAGGGGGAGAAGAACCTCTCTCAATCTGCTCACCTCCCCCCTTCTGATCCACCCCAGGATGCTCTTTGCCCTCTTGGCCACAAGAGCACACAGCTGGCTCATGGTCAAGTAATGCATCACCTCCCAGCAGCAGACTCATGCCCAGCCACTGTCTGAACAACATCCCACCCCTGTTCTTCCTGTATCCCCAGTTGTCACTGCCGAACATGACATTGTATGGCGTGGAACATCCCTTTGCTCAGGCCACGTCAGCTGTCCTGGCTCAGTTCCTCCCCAGTCTCTTGCCTCCTAGCTGCTGGAGGGCCAGTGCGAGGGAGAGGCAGGGGCTGCAGGCTATGCCAGCTCTGCTTCAAGTAGCCAGCCTGTGGGGTGTTATCCACAATGGTGTAGCCACAAATCCAAGCCACAGCAGCAGACAGGAGTTACCCTGAAGGGATTAAACTCCATCCCAGCCAGACTTGGTGCAAGAGCCTAAAAGGTGATTCCAAAGAGTTTCGACGGGTTTCTTCGGGGTGTGTAATTTGGTCTTTGTGTGAACAGTTTGACTACTACGGTTGCAGTGTTTGAGCCTGGTCGGTCGAAGTCTTGGGAGGAAGGCTCTTGGCTCCTCTCAGAAATGTGGGGATCTGCTGGAGCTTGCTGGCACGGGAAGGTAAAACCCAGTATGTTTTCCAGAAACTACTCCATTTTTACGAGTTCATCAGTAGATGAGGTGATGCATTCCTGAAATAAACCCTGTCCATAAACCCCACGTAAATGTACTGGGATATTGCTGACCTCTTAATTAACCGCTGCCATAAAATCTGTCGTTAGCCCTGCTCTGTGGTGTTTTAATACCTTTCGTACCATCGCTCTGGAATGCAATTCAGGGGAACGGAGGGTTTGTTCCTCCTGAGAGTTAATCTTTTTAACACTTTCTTGGCCGGGCATCTGTAGATGATCTGTAGCTCCAGATGATAGGATTCCTGCACTTCTGCAAGACCTACTGAACTGTAGCCTCAAGACACAGGATGCTGTGTGTCTCCTGCTGACAGCAAATTCTGGGCACCTGATTATAGCTCAGTGTGGGGAATAAGGCTGCTTGCACAATAGTGCAACTTGCAGGGAATCGCTGTGGTGAAGTGTTTTGGTGGGTTGTGGCATGCTCTGTAGGTCATGATGCTGTCCTGGGAAGCCCTTCCACAGCAGCACAAAACCATTTACTTGGAGCTACTCCTACCATGAAGTACTGACTGCTAAGACTGGGATAAACCTCTTTGCTGCAGCCTGAGGTTTTGCCAGAAGGGTGTTTTTGCTGTGCTGAAGAGCTCTCTAATTCGTGGTGTCCTGCTGGATCGCACTGGTTTTGTCTAGGTTCAATCCACAGCCATTCCTGTGCTTTCTGTAGCTGTTTGCTTTACAGTTCTTATCCATCAGTGATGGAGAGGGCAGCAGGCCTTGCCCTACATTAGGATGACACACAACTGGGACATAGAGTTTGTGTTCAGTTTTGGGCACCTCAGCACAAGAAGGATGTGAACATGCTGGAGTGGGTTCAAAGAAGGACAGTGAAGCTCGTGAGGAGCTTGGGGGTGGGTCCAGAGAAGAGCAATGAAGCTGGTGAAGGGCTTGGAGGACAGGTCTGATGGGGAGTGGCTGAGGGAACAGGGGTTATTCAGCCTGGAGAAAAGGAGGCTCAGGGGAGACCCAATTGCTTTTACAACTGCTTGATGCAGGAGGGTGTAGAGAGGTGGGGGTTGGTCTCTTCTCCCCAGCCACTAGCAACTGGACAAGAGGATATGGCCTTCAGTTGTTCCAGGGCAGGTATAGATAGGGCATCGGGGAAAATGCCTTCCCTGACAGAGTGGTCAGTGGTGGGAACAGGCTGCCCAGGCAGGGGATGGAGTCACCATCCACGGGGGAGTTAAAAAAATGACTAGATGTAGTCCCGAGGAACAGAGTTTAGGGACAGTGTGGTGTTGGGGTGATGATTGGACAGGATGATGTTGGAGGTCTCTTCCAACCTTAATGATTATGTGTGATGGTGAGTAGACAATTGAAGTGGTGTCAGTTTATGCCCAGGAGTTACTGGTGAAAACCAAATGTCATTGGGGTGGGCAAATAGATTTCTGAAAAGACTATCAATGTACTTTTTTGGATAAGCTGTTGGAGAAGCAAAAGCAAATTTAAGGGATGGAAAGTAGCTTTTTAGCTTTAAACGTTTAGTCTGTGTATGTTTTGAATTCCTGCTGCTCTGAGAGATCAGCTTTCACAGTGGTGAATCACAAAGATGAAGAGGATGCCAGTGGCTGAGTGTGAATAGAGACAAAAGGCTGTGGTGCTGTCGGAATTAAACAGTCATTTTTATGGGCAGTTCCTCTGCAACAGAAAATGGAAGTGAATGAGCACAAGCTCCTCAGTCTTGAACGATCTGTTCTATATATTCACTCAATATATTAAATTAACACTCTGTTCTGTGTGCTTTAGTCAGCTTCAGTAAGAGTGAAGTTGGTTTTAATCTTGCCTTGACAACAGCTCTACAGCACGTTCAGAGAGCAATCCTCAAGTGTGTGAAGGACTTAAGTTTCATAGTCTTGTGTTTTCAAGTTGAGAAGAAGTAGGTGGCTTTTCTGCCCGTTGTTGGGTTTCCTTCAAAAACGTAAGAAAATACCCAAATTTTGGGCAAAAGAGGTCAAGGGACTGGAGCTGCAGGGGGGATTTGCAAGGGTTTTCACAGTGATGTTTGTTTTGTGAAGTGGTAGTGAAGTCATAAGTATTTGCATTCTCAACCATTTCAGAACCTCTGTTTGAGGGGCTGTTAAGAAGATAAGTGACTAGTGGACGCTGAACCAAGTTACCTGCAGTTTGACTCCTGCCTTTTGTACTGCTGAAAGGCCAGTCCTCCTCCTCTAACGTTTTCAATGCGTTTCTGAAGTTGCCTGAGCAGTCCCCACCACGTACGATTTTTTCAGATGTATTTTGTTTAAACAATCACTCTTCTCCTTCGCTATCGATTTGCCTTTTCCTAACATCACGGTCATAATCACTTGGAAGCACTAGATGCTGTTTAAAAGCAGTCTTGGGGAAAGTGTGCTATGAACACATAATTAAACAAAAAAATAGCTCCCTTTTGAAAAAGCTTTCAAGCAGCTTCCAAAATCAGCCCCCAGCGGTGGCCGTGGTTGAGAGGTAGGAAGCAGAACGTGTGAAGCAGCAATGTTGGTGCCCTCTGGCAGCGCTGCTGAGGAAGAGAGGGGGTTTTTTTTTTCTCTTCCTGGTGTTTTGTTCTGGAGGTGGTTGGTGTGACTTGAAAGCGGTCAGGGAAGGTGAATCTCCAATTCTTTACATCTGTCTTCTGTATCCCAGTAGGCAGCATGGGGTAAGTGCATGGTCTTTTGTAAATGTTTTCTTTTGAGATTGTACCCAGCAGGAGACAGGAGCTGACATCGCCTGTTGGCAGAGCAGAGGTCACTTCTCTGTAATGAACGGAAGAGAAGCAGAGGGTGAGGAGCCAAAAATAATCTATTTTCATTGTTGCTTGGGAGTTGGGGAAGCAGAACATGTAGAAAATGGGTTTGCTTTTAAGGAAGCTGATTCTGTGGCCAATTTGATGCTTTCCAGGTGATTAGTATAAAGCAAATAATAAGTGGGGCATGAGGGTGTTGCACTGAACGTTCCCCTGGAATCCTTCTGGGGAAAGAAAGTTTGTCAAGAAATGGAGAAGAAAACTCAATATGTCCCTGTATGAGTAACTGTTGATAGCGTTGGGCTGCCACAGAGGAAACCCTGTTCATTATCTAGAAGTGTCGGAGGATGCTGTTAATTGGTTTTAACGTAGGTCTCCAGCACACACCTCCTTTTTCTCAGTGTAATTGCTGCGTGGTGCCACACAAAGCTGTTGTTTCTCAGCTTGATGAATTAGATGTGTGCGTAGCTTGGAGGTGGGTGATCTGATTCCCTCTGGCTGCAGACACTGAAGTCATTAATGATTTCCACTAAGTTAGGACACAATGAAACATCTGGGTGGTCATCTTGAGGCTAAATCAATTGTTCCTCAGCATTCTGCTGGGACTGGGATTCTGGAAATACCCGGCCAGTAGAATACAGAAATCAATTTCTTGTGGAACTCTGAGTCCAAGAGGCCTTGGGAGGAGGAGGGAGTGACCACAAGGTGATCCCTGAGGACATGAAAAAACTTGGCCTCCATCCAAGAAGCTCTATTTAAAGTGCAGAACTAATGAGGGCAGTAGGAATGTGTAGCTGAGGCAAGAGATGCTGTTAAAGAGCCTTGATGCTATCCCATAGATTCCTTTTGGATTTATAGAAGAGGTGCTTCCCCTGTGCTACGTGGTGCCAGACTTTGAGACACAGCATCACATCCAATATGATTTTTGAAATGAGACGGTGGGGTTTTGACACTCGGCTTCTCATCTGCTGCCGTGCTCTGTGCAGTTTGGATCCTGTCATTTCAAGGGCTTACGGCGAGGAATTTGCAAGGCAACAACCCTTCTGGTTTATTTTGGTTTCACAGAGTGAAATGTTGAAAGGCCCTATTTGCATAAAGCATCTTTTGGTCCTTTTAAGATAAAACCACAATTAAACAGGAAATGGAAGTCTCCTAGAAAAACAGAGCGAGGGGCTTTTGGGTTGGGAGCAGAGCTCTTTGCAGGAAGCCTGTGCTGCCATGTGAAGTCAGAATTTCTTGGGCTCAGAGAGTTAAACGTCGCTCTCAGCTCAAAGGTGCGTTTGAGATGGAAATGTGTGAGACACATGAGGCAGGCAATGATCTAAACGAGGCGTCGCATCCTCTGCTTGCCCTGGTGTGTTCTTTCATGCAGGTATCAGAGGTTTTCTGCTGTGGGGTCGTGAGACAAAAGCTTAGCAAAGCATGGAAATCTCACAAAATCTGGAGGGGGGACAGTAAATAGCTGCCTCTGTCGCAGTGCATCTGGTGTGGGAAATTACACAGAATCACAGAACGTTAGGGATTGGAAGGGACCTTGAAGGATCATCTAGACAAATGCCCCTGCCACACCAGGATCACCTAGACCAAGCTGCACAGGAACACATCCAGGTGATTGTCAAACATCTCCAGAGGAGGAGACTCCACAACCCCCCTGGGCAGCCTGTTCCAGTGCTCTGTCACCCTCACTGGAGGAAGTTCCTTCT
The DNA here is from genome assembly GCA_013400115.1 of Rhinopomastus cyanomelas. Taxonomy (NCBI): domain Eukaryota; kingdom Metazoa; phylum Chordata; class Aves; order Bucerotiformes; family Rhinopomastidae; genus Rhinopomastus; species Rhinopomastus cyanomelas. Next base: position 1,173,573 of record VXBP01008811.1, read on the forward strand.
CACATTCATATGGAACCTCCAATGTTCCAGCTGACACCCATTGCTTCTTGTCCTTTCATTGGATGACACTGAGCAGAGCCTGGTTCCATCCTCCTGACATCCACCCTTCACATATTTATAGACATTAATGAGGTCACCCCTCAGTCTCCTCCAAGCTCAAGAGACCCAGCTCCCTCAGCCTCTCCTCATAAGAGAGATGTTAGTTGAGCAGTGATTTCAAAGAGTTAGGAAACCTTTCCTGCCTGGTGTGGTTTAGTGTCACCATGTAGTTTGCTGTGCAGAAGCTGACACAGGAGTTACCTCTTAGTCTTCTTGGTGGAGGGAGGTAATGAGTAAAAATAGAACCAATAAAGAAGAATAATAAATGTTCCCCTGATATTTAGGAGGTAGACAAATTCCAGGTGATGCAGCAAACCAAAATCAGTATTTTGGTGATTAAGAAATACAGTCATAGAATTTAGGACCTTGACAGCATTGTAGTGAGAGTTAGTTTAAATTGCAGAGTAAACTGGGAGCTGTCGAGTTCACACTGATAAATTTATTAAGGCAACAGGACTTCAGCAGGTCAGAACTAGTTTGTGATAGAGTGAGGAGCTAAGCGTGAGAGCTGGGTGTGTTCAACTACTGCTTGAGCATATATACTCTTCTGACAATTCTTCCTGTCTCCCAGTAAGATTTATGTGAAAGTCTGGTTGGAAGGTGACAGTGGAAAGAGGAAGGAGGTTTGGAATAATAACTACTATATATTATTAACAGTTTCCTATCACACTTATAATAAATATCTGTCTGAAAACTGCCTTTCAGACACTGCTCTGCATTCAGGTGGTGTAACATTGCTTCTCCAGGTCCTACAGGAGCTGAGTGAGGCAGCTAAGCCCGTGGGTGTAAAGAAAAGCTGTTGGGCAGCTATTTGATCAAGTGAAGCAATACATGAGGTGCTGAAGCTTCCTTAACTTTGGTACCTTGCTGGTGTCTAAGGTTCTCTTAATTCATCTGTGATGTGTGACGAGTCAAGGGAATCTCATCTATATGGGGGACATCTGAGGGTGGACATCTGAGGGTGGACTCAAGTCCACCCTCATAATTTCAAAGTCTGAGCCAAAAAGTAGGGAAGATTTGTATTTCACAAGTTTGCAGGATGAAGTGAATTAAATGTTAATTCAAAGGGGTTTGAAATAAATTATATATTTTTAAGAAATAGTAATAATTGACTGTGTTTTGGAAGGGGATGTAGAGGAAAAGACATAACAAACCAGTCAGACTTGCTTGTAATTGGTGTTTGTCACCATAAATGAAACTGGAATAACTGCTCTACTATTACGGGACTATTTGAGCCTTGTGGATGTGAAATGCCTTTGCTTGGTTAAGTTGATCAATTTGCCATAGATCTCATTTAATCTTTATAAAATCTGCTTTCACATGGAAGGAGTTTCTTTTTAACCAACAGCTGATGCCTTCAGTCCCACTGTATTTCTGCCCAGGTAGCCTTTGGGCTAAACCTGCCTGGATGTGTTCCTGTGTGACTTGGTCCAGGTGATCCTGCTGTTTCAGGGAGATTGGAGTAGATGATCTTTCGAGGTCCCTTCCAATCCCTAATGTTCTGTGATGCTCTCTGCATTGAAATCCTGTCTGAAGTGGAGGCTGTAGGTGGTCCTGTGCAATTCTGTTTTGTTATGGCACTTTCATCTCCTTTACATTTGCTCACAATTCTCATTTGAGGATCGGTCCCCGATCAGTTGAGAGGGATAACGTCTTCGGGTGAGGTTTTTGTTATACGTGAGCATTCAGTTGAAAAGTTAATCAATACATTGGTGGTTTTACTGGCCAAACAAAATAAAAACAACAGCTCACGTCACACAGTATTTCTCATTTCATCTCCCCCTGCTCACACGCTAATGAATTCATCATGTATATCAGACAAGTGTGTCATTTCATACTGCATAATCAATACTCATTTCAAAGTGTTTCTTTTCCTGCAGCTGCAGGGAGATCAATTCCTGTGTGACAGCCTGGGTTTTGATGTTCGTGTGTCTTCATTACTGTGTTTGAGATCTCAGATGCTATCGACACCATCTGAGCAAGAGGCTGAGGGAGCTGGGGCTGGGGAACCTGGAGAAGGGGAGGCTGAGGGGAGACCTCACTGCTCTCTGCAACTACCTGAAGGGAGGTGGGAGTGATGTGGAGGTTGGCCTCTTCTCCCTAGTGACTAGCAACAGGACAGGAGGAGATGGGGTCCACTTGTGCCGGGGAGGTTCAGACTGGATCTTGGGAAAAACCTTTATTCCAGAAAGTCCCAGCAAGACTGGGGAGGTCTTGGAACAGGCTGCCCAGGGAGGGGTCGGAGGCAGCACCCCTGGAGGGGTTCAACAAACATGCAGCCAGAGTGTTTCAGGAGCTGGGTTAGTGGTTGGGGGTTGTAGGGTGGACAGCTGGACTTGATGATCTTGAAGGTCTTTTCTAACCTTGATGATTCTGTGATTCTTAAGCCCTGAGGTAATTAAAGAATTGCACAAGACCCACTGAAAAACTTGAAAAACCATTGTGGTCTTGAAGGTCTTTTCCAACCTTGATGATTTTAAGAGATGTCCACATTGGAAGTTGTTTCCTCCCTTTTCCTACAGCCTATTGTTAAAACTTGTCCCATAGAGCCTTGAGGTGCAGAAGTAGTCATTTCAGTATTTAACCTGCTGTTAACTACTGAAGGAAAAGCAGCTGATTTTGCAGGTCAGCAGCGTGAGACTATTCATCAGTGAAAATCAGCTGGGAATTCCTTTTATTAGTAATGGATCCCTGAAGTCAGTTGGTTTTGCACAGCAAGAGCTGTTTAATCAATTTTACATGTGAAGGCGATGCTGCCAGTTGGAAGATCTTGAACTGCTTGTCTGCCATGTGTTGTGTGATCTCAGCACTGTGATGAACATTAGGGCTGACTGTCATTTCTCTCTTCTTAGAGGTGCAGGCTGTTGTTGCTTTGTTTTTTCCTTAGGTTTTTTTTTAGCAATAATAGCACAGTGCCTGCTTTCAAGGGTTTGCCACTGAGAGGTGGTTCTTGTAGGAATCATCAGGTAGCCCGAATGGCCTTGCAGATGTAGAAGCAGTAGTGACTTACCTGGGACACAGGCTGGGCTTAGAGATGGATGTGGCTTCTCTTACTGTGTATAGCGTGACCCTCCCATTGACTAGTTCACTTCCTACTGTCTTTGTTCCCTTCCTTGTTGTCATGGGTGGAGGCTCAGCTAGATACTAGATGAATGACACTGTCAGCCCCTCTCCCATCCTAAAAGGGGAAGAGGAAGGAAATCAGGGAGAGACACTTGGGGACTGGGACATAAAACTCCAACAGCTTTACTGGAAGCAGTGATAGTATGGAACATGTGCAAACCCAACCCTGAACCTGACCCCCTACTGGCAAGTCCATCGCTGTCACTGCCTGGGGCAGATACTGGGGACATCCCAGTCTGGACTCTGCCACAGGCAGGAACTGGATTCAGGACTGCAGGGGTTGGGTTTGAAGGCAGAGCAGACAGAGTCCTCAGATTCTAATCATTGAGAAAGACAAACTGAAGCTGAGGGTTGCTGACTGTTTTGTTCCCTCAGTTTTATACCCAATGCGATGGCTATGGGATGGAACACCCTGTTGATCACCATTGGGTTCCTTGTTCTGTCCACTTTTCTATGGGGCACCTTGCTGGCTCAGTTGGTAGAGTACCCTGAATCCCAGGATCACTGGTGGAGCCCCATGTAGGACAGCGTATCTTGAGATAGGCTGGGTGCACCAGGTGTGTGGGCTAACCCTGCTCCAGCGTGGAGGGTTGGACTTTGATGAGCTTTCAAGGTCCCTTCCAACCTGTAACAGTCTGTGATTCTCCCCACATTTACAGCCTCACACTTGTTGCATCTTAACGTGGCACATGAGATTTAGCAGTTGTTGGTCTTCACAGGAGCAAGTCAGCATCCCAACTACTGGTAGTAACTGGAATTATCTGCTGCTACTGACTGTACAAGAGACTGAGCTGAAAAGTGAAATCACTGGACAGAATAGGTTCTAACTCAAACCAGGACACTTGTAAATGCTCTGTATTTTCCCCTTACACAAGTTTAATTTACTTTTCAGCTCTGTTCCTTTTGTTTCAGACCTGGAAAATGACTGTGTGGCAATTCTCCCCCCCTCCACGTGAACAAGTGGGTTTGAAACTGCCAAATGTTCACAGACAAATGTGGCTCAGTCCACATGCTGAATAAATACTTGATTGTGTAAGTCCTGTGTACACAGGAAAGTGACCTCCTGCTCTCAGCAGTGGTGCTGGAGTTGAAGTGGGAAGCCTTGTGGAGCGGTGTGATGTGTTTCAGTAATGAGCATGATGTAAAAATTTATGGGTTTGATGTTAAACTTTCACTTTTAGATCTTGTAAGAGCAGACTCTTTTCGAGTTGTTGGCTGGGAGATGTCATATTACCAGTAAGATCATGATCACAGAACCACAGAGATTCCAAGGGACCCTGAAAGATCTAGTTCAATCCCCCTGCCACAGCAGAACCACTTATACCAAGTTGTACAGGAACATGTCCAGGTGAGTCTTAAATGTCTCCAGAGAAGGAGACTCCACACCCTCCCTGGGCAGCCTGTTTCTGTGCTCTGTCACCCTCACTGAGAAGTAGCTCCTTCTCACATTCATATGGAACCTCCTATGTTCCAGCTGTCATCCACTGCCCCTTGTCCTATCACTAGATGACACTGAGAAGAGCCTGGCTCCATCCTCCTGACACCCACTGTCTTCATATTAGTAGATATTAATGAGGTCACCCCTCAGTCTCCTCTTCTCCAAGCTAAAGGGACCCAGCTCCCTCAGTCTCCTCATCAGGGAGGTGCGCCACTTCCTTCATCATCCTCTTTGCTCTGTGCTGGACTCTCTCCAGCAGGTCCGTGTCCTTCTTGAACAAAACCAAAAAATCCCAAACCCACAATGAGAACAAAACTTCTGAAACATTCTGGAACTGGAAATAAGGGAGAGTAAAATCATATAATGAAGATAATCTTAATAATCTTTAATTTAGTGATGTCTGCTGCAGACAAAGAGCTTTGTTTCCACAGTTTTGCAGATAAATTGTGTGTTTTGCTAAATAATCTGATTCCATGCGCAAAGTGAGGTCTGTTTTGTGCTGAATAAGTCTCCCTGTAGTCACAGAAGGTGCTCAGAATGATTAAAATGAGGTGTTTGTTGATAAAACAACTGGTTATAGTGGATGTACTGAATTGGCTAGAGATCCCATAAATGAATCCTAGATTTTAGCACAGTAAGAAATTCCATAGGTTAGAGTCACTGCAGTTCTTTGTCGTGATGGATGACCAGTTCATCCTGTATCATGCACACGCTTTCCCAGTAAAATTCCCGCTTGCTTTCCACTAAAGCAGGGACAGCCTTCTCCCAGCCCTGCTGCTCTGTCACAGAAGGAGCAATTTGTTATGTTCTGTAAAGAAAATTACACGTGTCCAGCTTTCAAAAATACCCCTCTAAATAGGAGCAAAGGACCATCTTTCCAGTAGTTTGAAACTAATCAGTAGTTTGAATTTCATGAGCCAGGACAATTTATCTCGACAATTTGATTTGTCATTCTGTCCTACAGTAGCAATTCCAGTGGTTTATAGCATCGTTTATAGCATCAAATAATTCTCAGTGTAATCAGTTGCAGTTTATTAAGTCTGTGATATGTGCAGCTAAATAGATGGTTAACCAGCACTGCTGGGAAGCTAAACATTGCTCAGAACTAGTGAGAAGGATTTAGGGGATTTTTTTCTGGCAGGAGAGTGGGGCTGAATCTTGTCCTTATTCCTGAAATGTATAGGCAACGGGAGAGAATCATAGAATCACAGAACATTAGGAATTGGAAGGGACCTCGAAAGGTCATCTAGTCCAATCCCCCCACCACAGCAGGATCACCCAGACCGAGTCACACAGGAACACATCCAGGTGGGTTTTAAATGCCTCCGAAGAAGGAGACTCCACAAACCCCTGGGCTCTGTCACCCTCACTGGGAAGAAGTTTCTTCTCATACTGATGTGGAACCTCCTGTGCTCCAGCTGACACCCACTGCCCCTTGTCCTATCACTAGATGACATCGAGAAGAGCCTGCTGACACCCACCCTTCACATATTTATAAATATTAATGACATCACCCCTCAGTCTCCTCTTCTTCAGGCTGAAGAGACCCAGGTCCCTCAGCCTTTCCTCATCAGGGAGGTGTTCTACTCCCTTCATCATCTTCATAGCTCTGCACTGGATTCTCTCCAGTAGTTCTGTGTCTGTTTTGAACTGAGGGGCCCCAAACAGGACCCAATATTCCAGATGCAGTCTCACCAGAGAACAGGGAATGCTGAGTTTATTAGTCTCTTGTTAACTTTGTGACTGTAAACCCTATCCTATAAAACTGTATTTTTGTTGACACTTACTCTCCTCTGCATCACAAAATCGCAGAATGTTAGGGATTGGAAGGGACCTGAAAAGATCATCTAGTCCAATCCCCCTGCCAGAGGCCAGAGCAGGATCCCCTAGACCAAGCTGCACAGGAACACATCCAGGCAGGTTTTAACAACCCAAGATTTTTATTCTGGGGGGGAAATTCTTGGCTTTTTATGTTAATGCTTTATTAATTTTTGTTTTCTTGCACATATGTAAATGTTAATGGTAAGGATCTGCAAACTTGGGGTGGTCTTTTTTTCCTCTGCCCCTATTAAGTCAGATTATGGAATGAAGTTGCTCCTTAAGTTCAGGACAAAAATATAAAGACTTCAGTGCTTAAGGTGATCATCGTTGCAAAAAAGTAGTGTGTGATTTAAAAGAAAAATCATCCAGGAAAGGCTGCAGTCTGCAGAGATCCCAGTGATCTGAGTGAGTTACTGAAACCCTCACCCTTGCTTGGAATTTCCAGAGGAAAATTTGTTTTGAAAGAGCTTGAGGCTTCCTTTCATTAATTTTAGTTCTCTCATCTTCTAATGGGAAAAAGATAAAGTCATTTTAGGTCTTAATTTGGTGACACCTGCAGAATTGTGAATTAACAAGCTGAATTCCATCAAGGCAAAGGGATATTTCTTTTTCCCAGTATTCATGTGTATATAGTGTGTGCACGGTGTGTATCCAGATATTGGGGGATCTAGCTGCTGTTGTTTGCTCTGTAGAAGTTGAGCACAACAAGAAGCCCTGACTTGCAAACCTCCTCTGGAGGCACAGTCCCAGAAGTTGAACCGTGTCTATAACAGTCTTTTCTTTTGAAACCCAGGTTTTATTTTATTGAGCATCTTTTAAGATGTGGGAAAACAGATACTATTTCAGTTTCCTAGAATGGGAAATATTTTTAAATCACGTGCTCAGCAAAACAATTCATTAAGCAATGAAGGATAATGAACCGCGACATTTTAATTTGCCTTTTTTAATTAAGTTGTTCATTAGTGCCCCTCCACAGTTGGTAACTCCCAACCTGCTTCTGGATCCAAGACACTTTAAGGAACCTAATCTGTCTTAGTTATTCCAAAAAGACACTTCCATGAATCAAATCTAAGGTGATTATGTTCTAACTGTGCTGGGGCTTCCGTGAGTGCATATTAATTGTGTCCATGGTTAATGATCAGGCAAGAGGTGTGTGAATGCCTGCAATGACTGCTTAGCTGAAACAGGAGAAATACCCTGTGTTGTTGGAAGACTTCAAGTCCTACCACCTCACTCAGGGCAGGGAAACTTAAGATCACATCCTCTGAGAGCACCAGCAGGGGCTTTCTTTGCCATCTCTGACATAAGAGAGCTGTTGAGATCTTGTTATGCACAGCAGTGAACACCAAAGTGTCTATTTCATCTGGCTGCCAGCAATGAGCATGAATTTGATATTACTGCTATCTGAAATTGCAAATTTGACTCCTAATTAAGAACTTAAGCTAAGGCCTCCTACAACTTCTCTCAGGAGCTTCATGTAGCTAAAAGCCCAGGGAAATACACAATCTAGTTGATGTGATGATGTTAGGCCATAGGCCTCTAAAATTCTGTAATTCACAGAATCATTGAGGTTGGAAAAGACCCCTGGGATCATAGAGTCCAACATCAACCCAACTCTACAAGTTCACCCCTAAACCATATCCCTTAACTCTACATCCAAGTGATTTTTAAACACGTTCAGGAATGGTGACTCAACCACCACCCTGGGCTGCCCATTGCAGTTCCTGACCTGTCTCTCAGTGAAGAATGTTTTCCTGGTGTTTAGGTTTTGATGTTGTTGTTGTTACACAAACTAGTTGGTTGACAAAACAAGGGTTAGATGTGTTTGCACTGCAGGCTGACAGTGACTGTAGCATCTTCCTTGACTGCCAGGATGCAGAACGCAGCCCTCGGAGGGAGTTTATTTAGATTTCCCCTTGCTGCATGAATTCCAGGTGTCTTTACTCAGGGTGTCTTTATATCTTGAGTGTTGTGTCTAGTTTTGGGCACCTCAATACAACAGAGGTTCTGGTGCAGGTGCAGAGGAGGGCAGCTAAGCTGGTGAAGGACATGGAGAATAAATCTTATGAGGAGAGACTGAAAGAGCTGGGGCTTTTTAGTTTGAAGAAGAGGAGGCTGAGAGGAGACCTCATCACTCTCTACAACTACCTGAAAGGACATTGTGGAGGTGCTGGTGCTGGTCTCTTCTCACAAGCAATTAGGGTTAGAACAAGAGGGAAGGGGTTCAAGTTACAACAGGGTGAGTTTAGACTTGGTATTAGGAAAACATTTTTCACAGCAAGGGTGGTGTCAGGCACTGGAATGGGCTTCCCAGGGATGTGGTTGAGTCGCCATCCGTGGATGTGTTTAAGTATCGTTTGGATGAGGTGTTGAGGGATGTGGTTTAGGGGTGAACTTCTAAGGTGGGGTAGATGGTTGGACTCGATGAACCCAAGGGTCATTTCCAACCAGAGTGATTCTGTGATTCAGCAAAGACTCTGCCTGTTGTATCTGGCATCATGGGGCAGTGTCCTAGGACCAGGTGTAACAGAGGATGGAGGATGGTGCTATCCTGACCCCCCTGAGCATGGTACACGTGGGTTTAACACTATATTCAGTGGTGATTGATTTGCAGCCTCTGTAATTCATTTAGGTGCCTTTTGTTCTGTTCAGAACAACTACGTGTTCAGACAACAATGAAAAAAGGACCAAAGACTCATCAGTAAATTGTAGAGCCACCGTGAGTTTGTGAAACAGTCGTGGACACAGGTATAGGGAAGCAGTAGATGGCAACTTGTCTAAAGGGAAAATCTAAGCTAGAGGGTTTTTTCACTTGTATTTTTTTACCCCAAACCGGTTCTTAATGGGATAGGCACAGGGGGATAGAAAGGCTTGTAGGAAGGAATTATCAGCAGTTGCTCAGCCTCTAAAGACCTTACACCCCTATTCAAACTTTCCCATAACCCAAGACGGCAGCAGATGACTAATTTACAACATGAGGTTGTGGTGCCTGAGGGAACATACGCCAGGCATGAATTGATAAGACCAGCTGGTGAATTACGAGAGATGGATTGACTCGTGTGCCTTTTTTAAAGGAAGGCATGGTGGCACTCACTTCACAGGGGTCTGGTGCAGGCTTAAACCTTAAAATGACAGAGCTCAGAGCTTTGGGAGACTTTATAATTATAGATGTCATAGAGATTGTGGTGTAGTACAACTTGATTTTGATTTCTAAGCCTACAAGAAGCAGCCTGAGCTCCTACTGTTTTAAGAAAGTGGCTGCTCAGTGTTGGCTTTTTAGACAGCTAGTACAGACAAAGAACGTGTTGAGGACATGTCCTGATCTTTAAATCCTGGAAATAAGTTTGCTTTCTTAATTTTACTAAAAACAGGGTCTTCCTTGTTGACATTCACATTTGTAAGGTAGAACAGTCTTACAATTCACAGAAATGCACTGCTGCTGCTCTTAGTGATGATAACCGAAGCAACTGTTTCCTCAGATGCTTTGCTATCAAGAGATCTCTGCTTAGCAAACTTCTCCTCTTCACTTTGGCATGGTCTAACTGCTTGCATTGCCCTGATAAATTTGAACACTTCCAGAGCCCAGTCTTGCTTTTGTGCCTTTCTCCCTCACAAAGGAAACTCTACCCAGAGTGTCTTTGGTTGGAAGAGTCCAGCCATTAACCCAGCACTGACAGGTCATCCCTAAACCGTGTTATTCAGCATCAGGTCAACATGTTTAAATACCTCCGGGGATGAGGACTCTTGACTCCCCTGGGCAGCCTGTTCTAGTGTTTGATAACATTTTCAGTGAAGAAATTATTCCTGACACCCAGCCTAAACCTCCCCTGGTGCAGCTTGCAGCCATTTCATCTAGTCGGATCACTTCCCTCCAAGGTGATGAGGCTGAACTCCTGCTTGCTCCAACTTTCTTTTAGATAGATGTCAATGGCAATAAGGTCTCCCCTCAACCTCTTCAGGCTAAACAACCCCAGTTCCTGCAGCCTCTCATCACAGGACTTGTGCTGCAGACCCTTCACAAGCCTTGTTGCCCTTCTCTGCAACCACTCCAGCACTTCAATGTCCAGTACTTGGGGGGTGGTCTCACCAGTGCCCAGTGCAGGGGGACCATCATCTCCCTACTCCTGCTGTACTGCAGGCTTTTGGGATCAATACTAACAAAGCAGATGCTACAGAAACTACCGGGAAGACTCCTCACTATTTAGATATCTGTCACCAAAAGTGATTTATGAATGCAAACTGTTATTAAAAGAGCCACGAAGAAAGCACTCATGGCATTGATGCAAATCAAACCTCCTTCCCCACTTCTTAAAGGGTGGGGATTTTTCTTCTTGCTGCTTTCCTTTTGTGGAAGAGAGTTTGGTTGGGCTTTTTGTTCCCAAAGTGTAATGAACTGTCTTGGGTTAGTGCTTGTACCCGGCATGAATGTAGAGGTAGGTGATCTAGTTCTTTCTCGGGATTCTCTGAATAGGGAGTAACCCAGTAAGACTACTAAAAAGCATAATGAAACCTTCATTCAGTTCTCTGTCAGCTTTCAGAGCTGTAAGTGGCTTCTAATTTGCACGAGATTGGAATAGCATTGAAGAATTACAGTAACCAAGTGAAACCCTGGCTGCTTTTGCAATTTTCTGATAGCATCCCTTGTAATTTCTTGTAATGCATTTGTAGCCAAGTACAATGACAAATGTCAGGGCTCATTGTACTGGTTTTATGCACATCAGCACTAGACTGGGAGGTGTAATGTCAGCTTTTATCTTGGGAGAAGCTGGTCTAGCTGCTGGATGCTTTCCTGTTGCTAGTCTGTCGCAGAAAGAACCTTTTGTTTTCAGGTGAGGAAGGAGTGGAGAAAATAATTGCTTTCCAGTTACCACAGAATCACAGAACATTAGGGATTGGAAGGGATCTCAAAAGATCATCTAGTCCAATCCTCCTGACACAGCAGCATCCTCTAGACTAGACCAAGTCGCACAGGAACAGATCCAGACAGCTGAGGGAGCTGGGTCTCTTTAGCTTGGAGAAGAGGAGACTGAGGGTGACCTCATTAATGTCTATAAACTTGTGAAGGGTGGGTGTCAGGAGGATGGAGCCAGGCTCTTCTCAATGTCATCTGGTGATAGGACATGGGGCAATGGGTGTCAGCTGGAACAGAGGAGGTTCCACATCAATATCAGAAGGAACTTCTTCCCAGTGAAGGAGCACTGGAACAGGCTGCCCAGGGAGGTTGTGGAGTCATCCAGACCCGCCTGGATGTGTTCCTGTGTGACTTGGTCTAGGTGATCCTGCTGTGACAGGGGGATTTGACTAGATGATCTTTCGAGGTCCCTTCCAATCCCTAATGATTCTATGATCATACCTGATATGTACCGTGAGAAAAAACTTTCCATGTGTTCTCTACAAAAGCAAAGCAAAGCGCTGTTGTTGTTCTCTCAGGTAAAGTCTGGCTACTAAAAATTACAGAAAACACCATTTTTTGTACTTAAAATAAATTAGATCTTCTTCATCAGAGTGAAGGAATCTCTGAAGGGAAGAGGGGAAAAAATGCAGTTTTTTCTGTGACCTTTAGAAAGATGTCAAATCTCACTCCCCAGTGTTATTGCTGCTTGAGGAGAAAAACCAACTCATCTCCTCTGAAAAACTGATTAAGAATCTAAGTCCTCGGCAGGACTGTCTGGTGAGAATTTTTCTTCTGACCTGTACTTGAGCCAAGTCTGCCATAGCAGTGGGTCTGGGTTCTGCTGGACGTATTCATACCATTAATGTTGAATTTCTTAAAGGACTGGATTTTCATGTAGCTGTGTGATTCACTCAGTCACAAGCAAATTTAGAACCATGAGCTGCTTTTTTTTTTATTGTAATAACTAGAAAGGTAAGGGGTGTTTTTTGCCTCAAGTCTTTCTTCTGAAAGTGCTCTGGTTTTGAATGTTTAATTGTGAGCAAAACGCTTCTTCCATTTTTCTCTGTGAGAGAATGAAATTCAAGTCTGGACTAACAAGTTTGCATGTAAATTCATGTTTTTGTTCTTGTTCTCACTACTCTAAGATGAAAAATCGGCGGCTGTCATCATGTGCATCACACAAAGGGGGGTTCCAGAAATTAGGTCTGAGGGTGTTGTGGTGCACCTCAGTTTTCTTAGGCTGCACAGCCAGTGCACAGAGGAGCAGCACTGTGAGTTTTGCAAGGAATGCTGAAGCCTGGTGTCGGGTGAGAAATGTTTGCTTTAACCACAGTTGTTCTCTGTTAACCTCTGAAACATGTGTGCATAGATCTTCATCAGTCAGGCTCGTTTTGCAGAACTGTGCTGATTCCTGCAGTACAAGGACAAAGCAAAAGGGTCTGTGTTTAGGCAATTAGGAGATGCCTTTAAAAGGAGGCCTTGGAAAAGAAAACTCGTGGATTTGTAAAGGTTTTCTCACTAATAGAAGAGATTGGAGCTGTCAACAGGTGGCAGAAAGGAGAACAGGAATTGAAGCGAAGCCGTTTGTGATGCCATCACATATAGACCTCATCGGCTAGTAACATTATCAGTGGCTTCAGCTGGTTCTTGGTGGAACGATGCTGACCTTGATCAGCTTTGATCCCCACAGAGCATGTTCCCCGAGTGACGTTTGTGATGGGCAGATTTTAAAGTTTAAAAATCAAATGCAGAGCAGTGGCTCGTTCTTTCTTTGAGCCACACTCACTCTGGAGACATAATGCAATTAACACACTTAATATTTCCTTAACCCAGTACGTGGCAGTATAAGGAAAATGTTGTTGCAGGTTAAGAAGTTGTTGGCCTTCAAGTTTCAAAACAATGATAAGATGTTGATAGAAGTGTGAAACTAAGACTGGGCATGGGTGTGGGATTTGGTCTTTGATGATCCCATACATCTTGTGGCAGAGCTGCACTCGGACAGAGCTTTGGGCTTGGATGCTGTGGGCTGTGCCCTCAGCCAGACCCTGCAGGTGGGACATTTTGCTGCCCAGGCACCCTGTGGGTCTTCACAAATCATAGTCACGAGGCTCGCTGTCCATGCACTCCTCTCACCACAGTGCAATGGGCACAGCGGTGACTTAACTCAGCCTCCCGCTACTTGCCCGGTAGGTTTTGCCAAGTGAAAGGTTAGATGAGCCCCAAACTCTGTGCAGCTTTGGGTCTGTCGTGTTTCCAAGGGTGCTAGCTCTGTCACCGGTGCTTGTGGTCTGGATGGGAGGTGATTTCTCATTTCCTGCTGATCTGTTTTGCACTCGAACGACCCCAATAGCTGATTTAAATGCAAAGACCATGTGGCCAGCAGGAAAAGCAGCAAGTGGTGCCAGGGCAAGGACCAGGGGAGATGAAATGAACAGGGGGAAGGTTGTTGATAGATGGTTCCCACCTCTATCAGACAGCAAAGTAGTTGTGTAAGTAGAATGGGAGAAAACACGCTGAGTGATGACAAACTGTCTCCTTGGCTGGCTTGCTTAGGTCAAAACTGCAGCGGTGTTTCAAAAAAGCTTCAGTCCTTTGTTGGCATCACATATGGAGTCTTTATTTATTAGCATCGAGCTGTGCTCTGTCTAACCCCGCTGAAAACAACTGATCCAGAAATGAAACAGCTTTGTACCCCTTCAGGAGCATCACCTTGTGTCGCACACTGCTTGGGATTCCTTTTCCCGGTGTGTTACTCGCAGCTAAGCCTCTGATAGTTGTTCTCGTGCTCTTGTAGAACTGGAAGACTTCTTTTTAAAACAATTACTCAGTGCAGTTTCAGTGTTGGATAATGTGACCAGCTTTCAGGAGTATTTTTTTCCTCCTGCTCAGTGACTCACATGCCATGAAATTTTTTCATTAAACCACTCCAGGGGTTACCAAGGAGAGAGTATAAAGGACCCCAGATACCTCTTCAGCATAATCAGCTCACTTCAGATTGGCTGCTGGCCATCATTTTATTATGGAAATTGCTTAAACGGACCAGTGGATTTTTTTTTTATCATCTATTGTTTTAGAAAATTAATCAACCAGCAACAAATATTTAGTTGGTGCATGTGGCATCGTTCTTTAAGATGCTGCTGCTGTAGTCTCAGGTCTCCTCACATTGTCATGACTTTGAGGGATTGTGGTAGGAAGTTCGAGTACATGAGACACTTCAGGCTTTGCTAGCCCATCTGCAGCACGTTTGCCCGCTGACTAGTTGTGCTAATGTTAGTTTGTTGTAATACAGTCCACAGGGGTGGGTGGAAGTTCCAGTCTGAGAGAGGGGAACGCTGGTCAAGCATCTGCCTTGCAGATGGCATCCAAGTTGCCGAGGAATGTTCTGCAAAACCCTGGCAGTGCTAGGGCAGGTGCTAAAGTCCATCGGCATTTTTGGTCTAATTAATTAGAATTTGTAAAAAGCTGCAGCATGTGAGGGTGTGTTTGCAGACTCTCTGCTCATCTGTTTTATTTCTGCCTACAGCTGCTCTTTGCATCCACAGAGGGAATGGGCAGTTTTCCACCGGATGCTCCAGTTCAAACAGGAGCTTCGGGGTTTGGTTTGGGGTTTTAGGAGCTGGGTGGAAACCATGTAAGAAAATGAATGAGAAGCTTTAATCTGGTTGTCTGAGTGTCAGCCTGCTAATGAATTAGCGTTGTGAAATATGGATAGCCATTAGTTTGGTGTCGAAATGACTCTCTCTTGCAAGCCTTATTTAAATTCTTAATAACCTTTATTAGATCGAAGAGAGATGCCACCCGGAAGCCTTCGATCTCCTTCAAAACCGAGAGAACACGCTAATAAAATTACGTGCTGTATTAAAAGAGAGAATTAGAGTGTGGTATAATTCTGCCTCAGCTAAGTGAGTGGAATAAATGAATTAGAAGATCTTGGTAGTTAATTAGGAAGGAAAATAATCAAAACATGATTTTTAAAGCCTTATTGGCTGCAGGGGTTTTTTTTCATTAAAAGGTACCTAGAGAAATACTGAGTGGCCACTGAAAGTGTGGCCACTTGAATTTGCTCTTGTCTGGCATCTTGTATAGACCTTTACTGACTTTTCAGGTCCTGATTCTGAACCCTGATGTTTACTGACGTTAGGAAGAAGGCAAGCTGTACACAGAGGAAAAGAGGGAACTTGCTCTGCTGAGGAATTTTGAGTCGTCGTGAAAATGAATCTCCACCTCTGGGCTGCAGGGAGAGGAGGGAAGTTGTAGTGTTTATCTGCGTGAGGTGGCCACCTTTCTTTTGGCTGTCTTCAGCCTGCTCCCCTGCCTTTGTTCCACTGGAATCGGTTCACTGGCAGTTCACTGTGGATGCATCACTGCAGCAAAGATCCTTTAAGAGAGAAACTCAGGTTAATGGGATTTATGTGATTTTTATAGTGGCAAAAGTGTACATTTATAGTATAGAAGTGTAAATTTAAACTACTCATCAAACGTAAGACTGAAGGTAAACCTTTGAATGCAACCTTTAAAGTTTGAGATAACTAGTTTTTGAAGTATTTGGGATTTTCTTTGTCTTGAGCTGATTGACTTGCCTTGGTCCTTTCTTTAAAGCTCTCTAGAGTTGGTTGAACTTTTAATTATCCTTCAGCAAACACTGGGGAAAGAAGTGAACACCCATGAGAAGACACACAATAATAACACTATCTCCTGTGTCCTCCTGAAGGAAGGAGGTCTCTAAAGCCTCTCTAACTTGTGTGGATTTCCTCGTGGTTCCCCATGTTTCTATGTGCCTTAAAATAGGAGTCAAACACAGCAAGCTCTGCTTGGAAATTCTGGAAGATGCTTAAACAGAGCCACCGTGTGCTGGGTAGCACGGACACAGCAAGCCCCAGATCTGCGGTAGAGCAGCTGTGATGCAGCCTGAGGATGCTAGAGATTTATGGATGCTGAAAGGTTGTAAACATGCTGGGATTTAGATTTCATGAACTGTGAGCGTTGAGCTTGCAGCTCAACCTCCTTCCATTGTGAAATGCTTGATTTTAATTAAAACCCAAACACCATGTAGTCATTTGTGGCAGTAGATGATATCCAAAAACAAGGTCTAGATAAAGGCTCTCACTGAGTTTTTTCAGCGCCCAAGCTGTGTGCGTGTGTTGTGGAAATCCAGTTTTTTCAGTTGAGCGTGATGGCAGTCCTATGTTGTGTAGCATATTACAAATTCTTTCTCACGTTGTTTTCCAGAATTTTCTTGCAGTGGCTTCACTTAATCCTTGGAACAGTGTTAATGTCTCTGTCCTGGACGTGTAACGCAATGAAAATGAAGACCACTAATGTTAACGAGTGAGCGAGGGTGAAATACAATACCTAAGATTTAGATGCACACACATGCACACACACACATGCACACTTAAAATACATAAAAATATATAAAAAGAAACATGAAGACAGAGTGGGTGAAGAGACATAGAGTGATGGATCAGCTAAGCAGGGTCAGGCCTTGCTTGTACTTGGATGGGAGACAGTCTGGGTGCACTAGGGCTTACCTGCTGCAGCAGTGGGGGTTGGACTTAGATGATCTTTCGAGGTCCCTTCCAACCTGTAGTAGTCTGTGGTTTAAGGAAGAAACTGGAGGAAGGCAACTGAACTGTGGTCAGTCTCTACAAACAGTGGGGTGAGCTTTGTTCAGTGCATCAGGGAGGAGCTGGGGAGCACTGCAGATCTACCTGTACTGCTTCCACCTTAAAGGCTGCATTTTGAGCAGTGGAATTCTTCAGCGATGCGAAGAGCGTCTGTGAATCCCCACTAAGTGTGAAGTCAGTGGGGGTGAGCATCCCACCTAAGAATTTTCAGTTGGAGAATGGCAGGCCAGCTCCGTAAACTCCACCGGCAATCCCACAGCTCTTCTGTTGCTGAAGTTATCTGTGTGAGCAATCCATACCTGCTCTCCTCTTGCCAGTCCCCCTCCCCTCTCCAGCTGTCAGTACTGCCGACTCAGCCAGGGAGCTGAACATCCTTTTTATTCCTCGCTGGCAATAAAAATCCAACACAGCAAATTATCTCCCCATTTATTACAGAGCCACTTCATCAAAAGGCTACTGCGGAAAAATCTGTGAGAAATGCAGATAGGACTGAGCCAAGACACAACCAAGGGGCTCTGGGCATAAAGTAGCTGGCCCTGCTCTGCTCAGGTTTGTCCTGTCGCTCACCTGCCCTCCAAAACCGGCCTTCGTGTTCTTTTCCCCCCTCTGTGCTTTTCTGTCAGTCTTTCCCTTCTCCTTGCCAAGTCACTCTAGGGAAACCTACCCCACAGGTCGTTTCCCGGTTCAATCAGACCTGGAAAATGCACCTTTCCCACCTTGCTTTCATTTTTTTGCTGGGAGGATGATCATGAAATCAAATTCAGCTACTGCCTGGGCTTGGGCAATGCTGGAGATCACAAGCTCTGGGTTGAGCTCTCCAGTACAGATGCTCTGCTCTTCTCAGGGGTCTGTGCCTTGTGGGGACAGGCTGGCCAGGAGCTGATGGAAATGTGTGCTTGGTGGGACATGTTTCTGTAATCCCGTTTGTTTGGGAAGTATGGACCATGCTATGACCAGGCTGTGGAAGTTGGAGGGAACAGATCATAGAATCATTTATGTAGGAAAGACCTTTTAAGATCATCAAGCCCAACTATATACCCTACTCTACTAAGACCACTATCAGACCCACCACTGAACCATGTTCCCTAACACCACATCTATGTAGCTTTTGAACACCTCCAGGGATGGTGACTCCAACACCTCCCCGGGCAGCCTGTGCCAAGGCCTGATGACCCTTTTTCCCCCTCCCCTAACATTCAATCTAAACGTCCTCTGGTGCAGATTAAGGCTTTTCCCTCTTGTTCTGTAGTTGAAAGACTGTAGAAGTTGGATGTTCTGGGAGTTGCTTAAGGCACCGTGAAGGTGTCACTAAGGTGTGAGATACTGTGAGGTGCTGCTTGGTAGACTCAGGCTCACTGTGTTTTTGTGCATTACTGAAGCTCTTCGGTCTCACGGAAATAGGTTCCTTTTGTTCAGCTGATTGGAGATGCCTTGACTCTCTGAACCAGAAGCTGAGCTGGAAATGGGATCCTTCAATTCTCCTTGGGGCACTGGATAACACAAGTTACTCAGCTTGTCCTGGAATGTAGCTTTAGGAAGGCTTCTCTCTGCAGTCTTGGTCCCTTTGATCCATCAGCCTTTGATGTAAATACCTGTCCTAATACACTCCTAGAGCAGCACTGGGGTAGAAAATGGAATTAGTGAGGCAAACACTTCAAAACAGTTTTCCTTGGGGTTTCTTGGGCGTCCCAGTCCATGAACTCTGTCTGCATTAGCAGTCCTGTGTTCTTCAATTTCACTCTTAAAATCACTGTTGTTAAGAGCCCTTTGCTGTAATGTGGGTGCAGCAGGATTTTTAATGTGTTTCCACAGCGGGTCTGGCTACTTTGGCACCAAAGTTTTGTTTAATCATTGTTTTTCTTCTTTTTAATGAATTAAGACTTTCAGCTGGGTGGACAGGAAACAATTTAAAGGATTGTACAGAGTACTGAGCGTGTGATAAAGCTTAACTGTTAGAGATGCCCTGACTAGTTTGAGAAGCTGGATATTGAAGTGACCACTCACATCAGTGTCTGTTTTTTTTCATGTGGAGCCACTTGTCTATCAATCAGTAAATTCTGTCTGGAGCTCATGTTCTTTGATTGTCCCCCTGTACTCGGCACTGGTGAGGCTGCGCCTTGAGTACTGGGTCCAGTTTTGGGCACTTCAGTACACGGGAGACATTGTGGTGCTGGAGCAAGTGCAGAGGAGGGCAATGAGGCTGGTGAAGGGCCTGGAGAATCAATGTGATGAGAACAGATTGAGAGAGTTTGGGCTGTTGAGTTTGAGAAAGAGAAGACTAAAGGGAGACCTCATTGCTCTCTACAACCATCTGAAAGGACATTGTAGAGATGTTGATGCTGGTCTCTTGTCACAGGTCATTAGTGACATGCAGAGGGAAGGGGATGCTTCAACAGGGGAGGGTTAGACTGGACATCAGAAATAAATTCTTCATGGAAAGAGTGGTCAAGCATTGAACCCAGGGTGATGGTTGAGTCCTCATCCCTGGATGTGTTGAAAAGTCACTTAGATGTAGTGTTGGGGGATCTGGTTTAGGGGTGAACTTGTAGAGTAGGGTTGATGGTTGGACTAGATGATCGCAAGGGTCTCTTCCAACCTCAATGATTCTGTGATTCTAATTTAATTATAAATAATCCCAATTCATGAGGTAACAGAAGTTATCTTATGAGGTTACTTCAAAAAGTAACCTCAACTTTTCTGCTTCTATGTAGATCCATTTAAATCTTTATTGGAGGGGATAGGTTGCACCCTCCCATGCTTGGCACACTGCATGTGGCTTTGCTCAGCAGATCAATACATAGCAAATAGAAATTGCATGAATTTATGTCATGCTCATGGAACCTTTCATCTTGGATTAAATGTTGATCTACTCCATGAGGTAACAGCGTAACATCCAGCACTGTGACTCCTCACCAGCGTGACTTATGTTCATCGCTTCACCTTCTTATAGCGACCGATAGATCACAGTATCACAGTAATGATAAGGTTGGAAAAGACCTTAAAGATCATCCAGTCCAACCTAAATCCAAAAAAACTCAGTAATCCCAGCATGATGATCCATGGAAATCAAGGGGAAGTAGTCATTAACTGCTTGAGGCAATTTTCTTGTGCTGTAGAGAATGTATGTGAGGGAAGAGTTGTTGAAGAGGAGTGCATAGTGAAAGTTCAGGGGTAGATCCTCCAGACGTGGTGGTGCTGATGTATACAGACTTCTGGACGTGGGCAGGGCATGGAGCGCTGACCTGGGTAAAAGATTTAATTGATGTTAAACAAAAATTGGCTGCAGAAAAAACAGCAGGATTCAGACCATTTGGAGCTTAATAATGACTGCTGCTACGGCACCGACTTATCTGCAGTGACCTTTCGCAGCACGGTTCAGGAGACAAAGAAGCTTCAAGTTATTTTTGTTTCCCCTGGATAACATTTGAAGCACCAGAGGAGCACTTGGGTGAGAAAGTTAAGCTTGTTTCTGAGGTTCTGTTAAAAGCCAGTGTTCTCAGAAATGTGTTTCTGGTTTTCCATGGTAAAAAGACAAAATCAAATACAATTGTGGTCTTTGAGGGACCAGATAACTTCAGCATGGGTTTGGTTATTACCACTATGGTACAACATCATGGATGACATGAACCATGCAATGTCATGTGTCTTCTAATAACAATTTTGAGATTCTCTGGTAAAAAGTATTGATTAAAACCCAAGCTTAGGGCTCTTTCCTTGATGCACACATGTATAACACTAGTTATGTCACCTATGAAGTGAGAACTTGGCTCTTCGGTTCAACAGCAGATGGTGAGTTTTGGTTTTCAGCAGTCGCGTTTCATTTCTTTCTGCCTAACAGTATCAAGTGAAAAAGCTGGGGAAGGACTTTTTACAAGAGTTTGTGGTGGCAGGAAGAGGAGAAGTGGCTTTAAGTTAGAAGAGGGTAGATTTAGGTTAAATAATAGGCAGAAACTCCTCTCTGTGCCGGTGCTGAGGCACTGGAACAGGCTGCCCAGGGAGGTTGTGGCTGCTTCATCCCTGGAAGGATTCAAGGCCAGGTTGGATGGGGCTCTGGGCAACCTGTTCTGGTGAGAGGAGTGTGGCAGGGGGTTGGGACTGGGTGATCATTAAGGTCTCTTCTAACCAAAACCAGTCTGTGATTCTAAGCTCAAGCAATGCCAGTAGCTTCTTACTTGTATCTTCTGTTTGAATGGGCATAGACCATGGGACAGTGACTGAAATCCCTGCATTTGGGACTGTCGTGGCTTAGGTCACATACTGTCAGCTCAGCTGGTTTTGAAATGTAAATAAACGTTGGAGCAGACCTTCTAGATATCACCTTCCATTTGGATGTAATGATGGGATGAGTGCTCATGGTTTGAAGTTGGAAAAGGGGAAATCTAGACTGAACATGAAGAAGAAGTTCTTTAATCTGAGGGTGGTGGATCCCCGGAACAGGCTGCCCAGAGCAGTGGTGGAGGCCCCATCCCTGGAGCCATTCAAGGCCAGGCTGAATGGGGTTATGGGCATGTGGCCTGGTGAGTGATGGCCCTGCTTGTTGCAGGAGGGTTGGACTAGATGACTTTAGGAGGTCCCTTCCAGCCCAATACATTCTATGATTCTAGGCTGTTCAGCCAAATGTCTACTGAGACCCTCCTGGGTCTTTTCCACAAGACTGCTTTACAGCCCATTGGCTCCCAGCATGTACTGGTGCAGGGTGGGAGAGGTTATTGCTCCCTGTGTGAAGGGCTTTGTGCTTCTGTGCCTGTCCCATAACAGTGAAGCTCCAGCCCTCTGATCATCTTCACGGTCTTCTCTGAAGCTGCTCCAACAGTTCAATATCCTGGGAATCCCAGAACTGTGCACAGCACTCCAGGTTGGGTCTCCTGAGAGCTGAGCAGATGCAGAGGATCACCTCCCTTGACCCACTGGCCACACTTTGTCGCAGCCCAGGATACAGATGGCCTTCTGGACTGTAGGTGCACGTTGCTGGCTCATGTTGATGAATGTCTCTTGCAAGTTTGCTAATGTTACAGAGTTTGGTTTTTTCCAGTGGCTTATTAGGCTGTGACTTGAGCTTGTGTTTTACGTGCTCCATCTATCCTGTTTTACTTGATGCTACAAGCCATTTCGGAGGTGCCACTAACAGCTTGATATCCAATTCCGTTACACTTCTCTCCCCTTTCAGGTCGTTAGTCTTTGCCCAGTTAGAAGCTGGTAAATTCCCTGACACCTTTCTTCTCTGGTGTCTAAATGTCACGCTGAGTGCGCCTTTGGTCGCTTGATCTAATGGACGTGCTGTCTTCACCCGTTAGTCTGTAAGGTGACCCTGCATGGAGAGGAAACCCTTTGACAGAGTTTGTTTTCTGAAGTGACTCCAGAGATTCCAGGCTATTACCTGGGCTTCTGGATGTCTTTATTTGGATGTTTAAGAGGTGTGCTCTGCCACTGCTGCTTCAGTTACCCCCGTGGATTGGTTCCCTCACCGTGGGATATCTCCATCCCAGCGTGTTTGCGGCGATTCCAGCAGTGGCTTGGTTATGCAGAGATGTATAAGGAAAGTTACTGGTTTCAGAATGTCTCTTCTGAGTCCTCCAGAATGGATATGACTTGAGAATAGACATGGCTTTATAACTTATATGGCTTTTATTTATATGGCTTTGTAGTCTATATGACAATGAGATGCAGAAATTACCTTGTGTAGCTGTGGCCAAAGAGTGAGCTCTTCGTGAAACCGGGAATTACTTTTTGGTCACTAATTTGACTTCACTGTGACTTACAGATTTGTAATTAACCTCATTACCCAGTCCCCCCATCAAAAATACATCTTCTGTGGATATGAAATGGGAAATAATGTTTGGGAAAGAGAGTGCATGTGTGTCAAGGGAAAATCATCATGTAGTTCCAGTCCTGACCTAGGGATGAAGGATTCTGTGGTTGGTACTGTAGTTCACAATGGGTTGTAATGTAATGGATCCATATGGATCCTAACGGGAGGTTTATTAGAAAATTGAAGCTTTTCAGCACCGTTTTGTATCCTGCCAGAGTTTCATCTATGTCAAGGAGCATTTTTTGAGCTTTTTCTGAATGTATTTCCTTTCTTTTTTTCCTCTTTTGATGTCTTCACATTTCTGAAACACAGTGGCCATAAAAATAGATGCATTGATTTGTATTTCCATCAAAATTAAATACCCACATTTGGAGTTGTCCTGTACAAGCTTTTAAAAGAAATCCGAAAGATTGTGGCATATAGGTATTTTTTTTTATTCTGATACCTTTTTTACTTTGAATTTTGATGTAGTTTTGTTACAAGAAAAGGTTCCAGGTATTGAAGGGGGGTGGGATTGTTGCTGGGCGGGCACCAGTGCAGCAGTGCTCTGGACCTGATGAAGACCACGAGGCTTCCCACCATCCTAGGGTGAAATCGGAGTGCTCGGCTCACTAACTGAAGTGCCTGTATGCCAATGCACGCAGCGTGGGGAACAAGCAGGAGTTAGAAATCTGTGTTCAGTCAGGTGGTGATGATCTGGTGGCAATGACAAGGACATGGTGGGACAGCTCCCGTGACTGGAATCCCGTGACTGGAATGTGGTCATGGATGGCTGTGTCCTTTTCAGGAAGGACAGGTCAGGAAGGTGAGATGGTGGAGTAGCTCTTTATGTGAAAGAGCAACTAGAATGTGTTGAGATCTGTACGGGGGTGGATGAAGGGAGAGTTGAGAGTTTGTGGGTGCAGATTAAGGGGCAGGCTGGCGTGGGTGACACTGTCGTGGGTGACTATTATAGGCCACCAGATCAGAATGAGGAAGTTGATGAGCTGACAGGAGCTTCACAGCTACAGGCCCTGGATCTCATGGGAGATTTTAACTACCCTGGTATTTGCTAGAAGTCCTACTCAGGCAGCCATCCACAGGACTGGGTTAGGGATAAGTTGAGCAAACTGGATGGACATAAATCCAGGGGCCCCGATGCGTGCAAGTATGAGTGCTAAGGCAGATGGTGCAAGTCGTTGCTAGGCCACTCTCCACCAACTTTGCTATGTGATGGAGATCGGGAGAGGTGCCTGGAGACTGGAGGATAGCAAGTGTCACATAGTCTTCAAAAAGGGCAAGGAGGAGGACGCGGGTAGCTATAGACCAGTCAGCCTCACCTCCATCCCACGAAAGGTGATGGAACAATTTATCCTTGATGCTGTCTGTAGGCAGAGCAAGGACAAGAAGGTCATTAGGGACAGTCAGCATGGCTTCAACAAAGGGAAGTCATGCTTGACCAACCTGATAGTCTTTTATGAGGGCATCACCAGGTGGATAGATGATGGCGAAGCAGTGGGTGTGGTCTATCTTGACTTCAGTAAAGCATTTGACAGTCTCCCACAGCATCCTTGCAGCCAAACTGAGGCAGTGTGGTCTGGATGATCGGGTAGTGAGGTGGATCATGAGCCGTCCGCAGGATAGAAGGCAAAGAGTAGTGGTCAATGGGACAGAGTGTAATTGGAGGCCTGTATCTAGTGGAATGTCCTAGGGGTGGGTGTTGGGACCAGTCCTATTCAATCTATTCATTAATGACTTGGATGAGGGATTGGAGAGCACTGTCAGCAAGTTTGGTGATGACACAAAGCTGGGAGGAGTGGCTGGCACCCCAGCAGACTGTGCTGCCATTCAGCTGGGTGGGGAGAAACTGAACGAAATATGACCGTGAGCCAGAAATATGCCCTTGTGGCCAAGAAGGCCAACACATCCTGGTGTGCATCAGAACGGGAGTGATTAGTAGGTCAAGAGAAGTTCTCCTCCCTGTCTACTATACACTGGCGAGACCACATCTAGAGTATTGTGTCCAGTTGTGGACTCCTCAGTGCCAGAAGGACACAGAGCTCATCCTCAGGTGAGGAGGTGTCAATGTGGAGTTGTAGTGAAAGGAAAGGACTTTATTGGAAAACCAGTTGCGTTTAGCTTCAACATTTCTTACGAGCAAAGTGTATTTTTGTAAGCAACATGGAAAAGGCTCTGGCAGAATATCAGTAAATAAGTAGGCACAGTTTTAATTTTCCTTATTTGAAAGACATTACTCAAATTTCTATGGAAATCTATTTTCTGTGCAAAAGTCTCTATGACTTGACAGAGTGAAAAAAAGCTTGGTGTGCTCAGTTCATTTAGAAGGAGGACAGGAATGTGCTGCTTCCCGTGTGCAATGGTTGAAGAGATAAAAATCAGCAGAGTCAATATTTGAAAGAATTAAAATCTCTGCAAATGTTTAAATTAATCTAAATAAAGGTCACAGCTGGAAAATAACTGCGCAGCTTTGTATTATATAATTTTCTACTTTGCGTGGTCTTTAATGTTACAAGAGGGGTTGGTCATGTGCTGTTAACTTATTAAGGATCCGTGGCTTACTTAATACACCAACACCAAATCTGGAGATGTGGAAGCCTGTGGCTCACTTGTAGAGACACTGTGTGACATAGACCTTGGTCATTACTTGCACCCCTCGTGGATGCAGTTGATGGTTCTGGTTGTAAGAACCTTGGTTCTGGTCGATGTGACCTTGGAGCAGATGGGCTCCAGGCTGGGTATCCCACGGCATCTGAAGTGCATCCAGATATTTAGGTTCAGGCAACTGACCACCACCTTGCTGTGATGCAAAGTAGGTATGGTGGAGCGAGGTCACTGCAAATGCGTCTCGAACAAACCAAAAGCACCTGCCGACACAGAAGAATCAGGAGAACTGACAGTGCTTTGATGTGGTAGGTCCTGGAGACTGGAGATACTGGTATAAAAGCAGGAATGACTCATTTTTGTTTAGGTTACATCAATTCTAAAAATACCCCCTCAGAAGAGCTGCCTGTGTATCCTGCTTGCGTTCAGCTACTGATTTCCAGTGTGGTGTTTCTCTTACGGGTCTCTAGTGTCGCAGTCGGGCTCGTAGCTTTGTCAGCTTTAGATTTGTACGATACTTGTTCCAATTGAGTTTCTGACTTTTGCATTCTAGCACTAGCAGTAGCATGTTGTGTGCTTTGAGGGGTGGGTAAAGCTGGAGTCTTCTGTTAGGTCTAAGTGTTTTAGTTACCTGATTCTCTTTCATTTGCCTGGTTGTTATTTAATTGCTTGTAATAGGACAGTAGAGTGCATGAGACAAGGCTGTTGTGTAGACTGTTGGAAATATCTAAAGGATGTTGAATGAAGTGGTTTTAATGATGGGGGTGTTTTTAATGATTCTTTGTGAATCCTCAAAGGATTTCAGAGGGTAGGAGTCTGGATTGCCTCATATGTCTTTTGGGTTAATTGATTTAACAGATCATCAGCTCTCATGTGAAGACCTGCAAGAAAGCTGGCAGGGGGGCTTTTGATGAGAGACTCTAGTGGTAAGGACAAGGGGGACAATTTCATGCTAAAAGGGAGATTTAGTTGAGATCTCGGGAAGAAATCCCTCCCTGTGAAGGTGGTGAGGCCCTGGAACAGGTTGCCTAGGTTGATCATGGCTGCTCCATCCCTGGAAGTGTTCAAGGCCAGGTTGGATTGGGCTCTGGGCACCCTAGTCTGGTGACAAGTGTCACTGTGCATGGCAGAGGGTTGGCACTTGATGAGCTCTGAGCATTCTTCCAAATGAAACCATTCTGTGATTCTAAAATTTCCTTTATTCCTCTTTCAGAAACAGTCATTATGTTCTCAGTCATTTACTTTGATACCTCACTGAAACTCACAAGCATTTAACAGTTCAGTTAAAATGCTTAAAATGCAAATGTGGAAGTTCTTAGCAGTAAACACAGACAATGTAAATCCTTACAATGGTGTTAAATGTGGCAAGTATCACCAAGTAATTGTAAATAATAATAATTATTATGGGTAATAACTAAAAGGGATCTATGAAATTTGTCATTAAACTAGCTAAGTTCTCCAAATATTCATTAACAACTGAAAAACAGAAGGACTAGAACAAGGGAATGGTTGCCCTCAGAATGAATCTTGAATGAAAAACTTAAGTAATAATAATCGTGGATAATAACTACAGAGGATCTGTAAAATTGCTGTATCTGAAGTAACTTGCTACTCCTTCTAGTTTTTAAAAACTGAAAACCAAAAGGACTAGAGTAAGTCCTAAAAATTCAGCTTGAATGATAAACGTAAGTAATGGATTAGAATGGAAAGAGTGGTCTGTGCTGTGTTTGCTAAAAATGAGTAAAAAATCAAAGCAAGAAAAAGCTTCGCTCCTGTGGGTCTTCACAGAAGGATAAGGAGAGTTGAATTTATTTTCCTTGATAAAAAAGTTCCTCTTTTAAAATTCATTTCTCACACACAAGGCTGCAGAGCAGTGAATCATTCCCTGTTCACATGGAGATACCTCTGCCATGCACATATTGTTTGGAAATATGTCCAACCCCATTAAGTGGAATTGGTGTTGGGCCATCATCCATCTTCCGATAAACTGCACAAAGCGGGAGGGTGGACTGCGATAATAGGGCTTACAACCATGGCCAGTCAAATAGCTGTTTATATCTGACTAATGACTGGGGTGGAGATAGAAGTTGTATTTCTTTTTGGAAAGGAACCTCTGATAACGATTAGAAATGTCCTTCACAGTCGCTGCTTTGTCCTTCAGCCACGCGCCCTTCCTAGCCAGTTCTATAATTAAGGTGGGACCATTGGACATCTTATCCAAACAGCTAAAGGCAGAGAAACTGCCTGATAATATAATCAATAAGAAGGTTCTCACTGCCTTTTTTCAGTAGTTCTCTAGAAAAGCAAAAAAAATGGCTTGGAGCTGAAATCCAGGGACCTCCAACGGTCATCTAGTCAAACTCCCTACAACAAGCAGGAACATCTCTAAACAGACCAGACTGCCCAGAGTCCCATCAAACCTGACCTTGAATATCTCCAGGGCTGGGGCCTCCACCACCCGCATTGCAAATAGTTTCTGTTAAACTTTGGCTTATTTGTTTGCTATGAATAGTTGTTGGTGTTTTTGGGACATCAAGTGATCAGAGTGGATTTGAGGGAAACATTATCCTCTGAAAATCCGTTGTGTGCCGAATGCCTCCCGTGCTTTCGTATGGGCTGCTGATGGGGAAAACTGGTGATGAGATTTGGGTTTATTGAGCAGATGAACTTTTTCAGGCTGAGTTTTGTGAGCAGTAATCACCCTGATTTTTTGATTAACTAACATAGTTAACTAGAAGGACAATTTTCCTTTATTTTCACACTCTCTTGAGGAAGGAGCACATATGTGGTGTTGTTAATAGTATTACTCCTTAGGTCCTTCCTTAGTGATCCTGATGTCACTGGACGCTGTTGGTGTCTTCTCCCAGTGTGGTCCCGTATAAGAATTAAATAACAATTCTTTTGGAAGACTTATGGAAGACACAAGAAGTATGATTCCCTTTTTGGACATTCTTGAAGCCATGCTTGGAGCATTATCATGGAATCATAGAATCATTAAGGTTGGAAGAGATGTCGAAGATCATCAGGTCCAGCCATGAACTTAACACTTATGTCCAGTTGTGTTTGGTTTGGGCCTTCCAGAACAGAAGGGCCAAAAACTCTGTTTTTGTGCACAATACTTTTGCAGAGAAGCAGAAGGAAGATCTAGTCACTTGAACTGATCAGCCTGTTAATACTGGTGATGACTGTGAGTGTGTGAATGCAGTGCTGGTAATGGCTTCCACTCTTCTACCAATGGAACCTGCTCTTCACACAGTCTCTGTTCTCTCATCCTTTCAAGCGTCGGTGCTGAATTTGACCTTTCTTTTCCATGGTAACACATTCCTTTCCTGTTTTGCAGCATCAGGGATGACTTTGTTTTTCTCAAAGGGCTGCTTTCCTCTCTTTGAGAGACGTATTCAGTAACTAACTGTATTTCCATTCCCCAAACTATCAGTGACCTGCCAAAACCATCGGATGCTCCCTAAATTCAGAATTGAGAGCATTTTCTCTTTTTTGAATTGGAAATTGTAGTAACAGTAGAGTAAGTAGGAGGATGCATGCCAGAGTGACAATGAATATTAAAGCAAAGCTAGTTTTGGTGAGAGAAAAGTGGGGTTTAAACATCTGCCTGAAGTCCAATTAGGTGATCCTGGGTAGCCACGAGGAAAGAGCACATAGTCCTAATAAGGTCACAGAAGTCACAGAATCACAGAACATTAGGGATTGGAAAGGACCTGAAAAGATCATCCAGTTCAACCCCTCTGCCACAGCAGATCAAGAGGCACAGGAACATGTCCAGGTGGACTCCAAACCTCTCCAGAGAAGGAGACTCCACAAACCCCCTGGGCAGCCCCTGTTGTTATTGTCACCTTTCTGACGTCAGCATGTTGTTTGCAGCACTTTTCAGAAGTGTTTAATTTATTCAAGCTGTTTAATCTTACTGTGTTGTCCTCAGGTTTCATATTCACAGTACTTGATCTGTGCTTTCTTTAGAAACTGGAAACATTGATTAGTGGTTTTTTCTCTAGTTCACATTTTGCATTTAGGCGGCTGCTTTCAGTTCCTGTTTTAGGTTCTGCACTCGGAAATAAGTCGATTGCTCGTGAAATTATGCTCTTTCATAGTCCTTGTTTTAAACATTGCCTGCCTCTACTTTGGAACCAATTAATGCTTTGACATTTGAGCTTGTTCTTGATGCCCTTCCCCGTACTCAGAGCACAAAGCTGCAGCTCTTGACCTCCAGTGATCTTCATCCTTGGTTCTTACTGGCTTAACTCTTTTCTTTCTTGCTTCTACTTTGTCCCATCAGTTGTGACAATTGCCCTGGGCGACTCCATTAAACCAAAGTCACCAATGGATGGGTCCAGGTCTCACTTGATTTATTTTTTAGGTTTTAATTTAAAAAATAATTTTTGAACTACTTTCATCTTTATTAAAGCTTTTTGTTATTGTTTCCAGAGTCTCAGGCTCTGGAGATGACCATCAAAACCTTCCATGTGCCTGCTGATTGCAAAGGATCTGTCCATGTAGAACCCCTGGCTTGACTCTTTGAAGGTCTCTCATTTAACTTGCCATTCTTAACTTATCCACTAGCAAAACTGATTGGGATGTATCCATTAGATCCAGCTTAAGCATTTTTGAGATGGCCTATTGATCACTTGGTCCCACCCCACATCGTTTTCCCCCTCACCTTCACGACGTGGCTATAGCCTGTAGATTTACATTTGGATGCTCCCAGCTTGTGATCAAGTTTTAAAGATTTATGAAGAAGTTATTCAAAACTCTGATTAAGACTTCTCTCTCCATACAGCGTATTTAGAGGCTTGGTGCAACCACAGAGAGAATCTGTGTGTACATGGGTCCTTGTTTTCATTTGATCTCAGTTCCCTGTGGATTGAGGTAGTAATGAAAATATTGAATGAGCAAACATAAAAATAAAGATTATGCTCCCCATTTCATCCCCTTTTTGCAGGTGCCCTTCAGAATTTTTGCATTTGCTTGGCACAAGGACAGGGAGTTCTTTGGCTGCAAAGATGTCAGAGTCCTTGAGTTCTATTGCCAGTGATTTGCATCATTTTTCTGTGTGTTATGTGTGAGGAAGGGGCTTTACTCTTTCCTTCAGATATTTGTGTACTTGTTGGGAGCAAATACATCGTAAGCAGTAAAAGATGGTTTAGAAAAACCTTATAGCTTTGCTGTGATTGCTTCCAGCATCTCTCAAAGCAGAATTGAAAGCTGCTGGTACCTACCTGCAAAAGTGCATGAACACACAGGCAGATGCATGATTTGCATCCAGTAGGTGCCCCTTCATTAATTCAGCTTCACTGTTATATTACAAAGACTGAAGGCCTTTACTTCAGCGCATTACAAGAGTGATAAATCTGCATTAGATCCACCCTTTTAGTCCCACAGGATTGAACCTTTTGGTGAAGAGATCCATTAATGTGTTTTAAATCTATTGATTCATAGTAGAAAGGCACAATTTAAACTCGGAAGTCACCGAGGGAACTTTCCCATTAAGTTAGGGAGACTGTGGTCACAGCTCATTTGATCTTTATGAAGTAGAAAATGTGATGTAGACCACACTGGCATTCTATTAGAGGAAATCATGCATTTAACCATGTAGCAAAATACTGTGGCCAATTACATGAACATACACCTCTTTCACACATGGCTGCTCTTCTGAGCGTAAAGGATTAACCATGCACGTACTGGTTTGTTTTGGGGACTATTTACTTCAAAGGATCACGGTTTTTTGGGGGGAGTTGATAGTTAATTTATGGTTTATATCAGTTTTATCAGTTTTCTAATCAGAAACCTCCCTTGCATAGAAATCTGTGGAGATTCTTCAGCTGATACAAGCAAAGACTAATTATAAGCCTGTTATATTGAATGGTGTCATCTGAAACTGCATTTGAAAATGAAAGAAATGCTCGGCATCAACATTAATTTTGTATTTTAAAGATAGCATTGAATCTAATAAAGGAAATACAGATTTATCACTCACCATGAGCCAGCAATACGCTCTTGTGGCCAAGAAAGCCAGTAGCAACCTGAGGTGGATCAGAAGAGGGGTGGTTAGAAGATCAAGAGAGATTCTCCTCCCCCTCTACTCTGTTTATAAATATGTGAAGGGTGAGTGTCAGCAGGATGTAGCCACCCTCTTCTCACTGTCATCTAATGATAGGACAATGTTCAATGGGTGTAAGCTGGAACATGAGGTTCCACAACAGTATGAGAAGGAATGTCCTCTCAGTGAGAGTGACAGAGGACTGGAAGGGGCTGTCCAGTGGGGTTGTGGAGTCTTCTTCACTGGAGACGTTTAAAACCCACCTGGATGTGTTCCTGTGTGACTTGTTCTAGGTGTGTCGGGGGATTGGACTGGTCCAATTTCAAGGTCCCTTCCAATTCCTAATGTTCTGTGATTCAATGGATGTGACAAGAGTCTTCTGTTTTTCCATTACTTCTGACATGCCCCCATGCCTGCAGCCCAGGCTGTGGGTATTTCAAGTGACAGAGCTATTTTCTTTTATTCTGTTTTTCCCAGGTCTTTTGGTCTTTATGGTAAAATGGTATTTGGAGGAAAGAAAATGTTTACTACGGTGTAACTCATAAGGACACTATCTCTTTTCACCAGTATTTTTGACTTTCTGTGCTGCCAGAACTAAATTACGAGCTGGGAAGTGCTAACCTCTATCATTATGGGCTGATTTTGTGTATTGGCAGCGCACAGTGGAGCAGGCGTATGAAGATTAATGTGTTGTAGAGCAACATGTCCCCTTCCATGCAAAACATTCTGTGAATATTGAGGTGGTTTGCACAAGAATTTTGCAGAGACCGCCAAAGCGAAGTCAAAGCAAATTACACATCCCTATCTGGCTCAGCTTCTTGGATGTGGACGTGGCTGGATATTCCAGTACAAACTGCTACCTGTATTAGAGCTCTCATTCACAGGACAGGGCTTGTTTCAGTTCTGCTGTGTGGTCCATTAGCCACAATTTTTCTATAAAGATTTCTTGGTCTCAAAGATGTCTACACTGAGAAAATGAAAGAACTCTACACAGACAGCAATTCTTGACATGAATTCTAGTCTGACAGTCCTGCATCTTATTTCAGCATCAGGAAAGGGTAGTTTTGAAAAGTGTAAAGCTTGTGTTGTTTTGTTGCAAGATCATAGCTGTCAAATCTGTAAAATAGATTTCCAAACCATATCTGATTCTGAAAAGAATTCTAGGGCTCAGTCTTTTATCCAAGATAATTAGAATCATAAAATCACTAGGGATTGGAAGGAAATCTCAAAAGATCATCTAGTCCAATCCCCCTGCCACAGCAGGATCACCTAGACCAAGTTGCATGAGATGGTATAAAACAATTTAGATTATATTCAGTTTTCTTTACCAGAAGGTGAAGAACCCATCTTCATGATTCTTTCAGATGAGGACTTCCCTAGGTGTTTGAGGGATTATGGATTTTAATCTAATCACTGACAGCTTCCCTCGTTTCCTTAGGGAGATCATTTGATTCCTTAGTCACAATTCTCCACCTGCACAAGAGAAATCAGAACAGTCAGGGCAGAACGATCTTAAATTGTGAATGTGTTCTGCTGACACAGAGCCTTTGGGCTTGGTGAGAGCATCTTGATAAAATACAAATGTGAACAAGCTTGATAAAAGATAAGGAGAGACCTGCCACTAATAGTAAGTGGGATTTTGCTGGCTGCATTTTACTCAAAATTGCAAATAGAACATACAAGTAGTACGAGGCAACATAGAGTATGGCCAGATACTGTAAAGGGGCAATTACTAGGTACAGGTTGATACTGGGAAAGAATAGTGCAGAGAAATGCTTTGCTATGGAAAGAAAAAAGAATAATTAAAGAAAGAGTGGCTGGACTTGTTTTTAGAGCTACATAGAAATGAAATTCTGAAAATGAGAGACCAGACAATTGTTCTCTGTAAAGCTGCGTGTGCGCATCGTTGGGTTATTTCAATGCCAAACTAAGGGCAAAGTAGAAGAGCCTGTGTTCGTGCCCTCTTGTACCCTATTCACCTGAAGTGGATGGAAAAGATGAACTTGTGTTCACTGCAGCCTCTCAGTTATATGGCTTCACAAATTTTCTCCTGTTTAGAGCTGACAGGAGCAGTTCTCTTGTGCTTCTTGCTTTTGCTTTGGGTCCAGGGGTACTGGGGCAAGTAAGCAGCTCTGAGTGTCTCCTCCTTCCCCCAGCCTTGAAGAAGGACAGTTGAAAAATGTGGCCTTTTCTTTGAGCTTTAGGGGTGACTGAAATAGTAGAACTTGGGATCAAAAAAACTTTGAGAGAAACCATTAAAAATCAATTTATTATCCAAATATCTGCCTCATGATGAATAAAATTAAGACAACGGGTATGTTGAAGACTCTAAAAATATTTACTGTTCTTAACTCTTCCTTTACTCTGCTCTTGTGAGGTCCCATCTCAAATCCTGTGTCAAATTCTGGGGTCAAGAACAAAAGAAGGATAGGGAACTGTTGGAGAAAGTCCAGAGGATGATGCTCCAATTGCTGTGAGGAGAGGCTGAGGAGTTGGGATTGCTCAGCCTTAGGAAGAGAAGGCTCTGCCTCCCAGTATCTGAACAGAACATCCAGGAAGGCAGAAGAGGGACTTTCCCCAAGGGAATCTAGTGACAGGACACGGGGGAATGGTTTTAAACTGAAGGAGAGGAGGTTCAGACTAGATCTTAAGAAGTTCTTCAGCACAAGAGTGGAGAGACTCTGGAACTGATTGCCCAGAGAAGTTGTGGCTGCCCCCTCCCTGGAGGTGTTCGAGACCATGAGCAACCAAATCTGGCTGAGCGGTGTCACTGCCCATGGCAGGGGGTTGAAGTAGACGAGCTCTCAGGTCCATTCCAACCTGAGCCAGCCTGTGATCCTGTGAAGTAATGAATAGACAGCAGACTACGGGTGACCTTAATTTCTTGTACTTTGAAATGGATCTGTGAGACATGTGCAGGCAGTGCTGAGGAGTCCATCACTGCTTACAGCGAAGGAGGAAAATCTATCTCCGACAGAAGTCAAACATTTTGGTACAAGCCAGATCGACTATCAGACTTGTTTGCAGATTGAATAGCAGCCAGCGAGTGCTGATTACCCTCAGCAAAGCACTCAGGGTTCCAATTTGCTGCAGCTTAGCATGAGAAAATAAACCTTTTTGGTTTGTTTGGGTTGGGGGGAGAGGTTTTTCAGGTGGTTTGGGTTTTGCAGCGTTGCTTTTCCAAGTGTTATCAGTGAAGCAAAAACCCTGACAGAATCTCATTCAGTTGGGATCACATAGAAAGACCTAACTCCTTCTCTGGAGACGTTTAAAACCCACCTGGATGTGTTGCTGTGAGGCTTGGTCTAGGTGATCCTGCTCTGGCAGGGGGATTGGACTAGATGATCTTTCGAGGTCCCTTCCAATCCCTAATGATTCTATGATTCTATGACTAGTGATGGAAATAGTCCCTGGGTTTGTACTCTTCATACCTTGTAAAGTCTTGGGAGGCCCTCTTTTGTGTGCCTTTATTTTTGTAGGGATACTGAAGCTCACCAGTAAGAATTCCTCTTCAGTGCAGTTGTTTGTCTGATCTATGCATTCATTAATAAAGAGTCCCTGCTGTTGTTGGCTCTGGCACAACTTAATTAATTACTGTTTGAAATATGGATGGGGTAAACGGTCCAACTTAGTGAAACAGGAGAACAGATGTTACCTTCTTTTATGTTTGGAGTCGCTGGTTTTTCTCCTTGCTTGTGCGTGACATCTCACGACAGTCATTCCATAAATTCTGGACTCGGGTTCATCTGTCAGCCCTGATTCCTGCTTTGTTTTCCCACCGTGTCATCTTGTTCTCTTCTCTCCTCACTATTCTATCATCTCATTTTACAGCCATCCATTATGATCTCTCCATCTTTGCTCTGTCATAGATCTCCAGAATCCTGATACCCTTTTTCTTTCCAGTTCCTTTCCTCAGTCATTCTGTCACCCGAAAAGCCAAGTGAGTTCTCTGCTACTACCCTGGTGAAGCTGCTGCCTGTGCCCTCCTTCCCTGTGATGTATTTTTCCAGCAGAGCGTGCCTGTGTGGTGTCTCAGGAGCACATTACAGAATTCATTCAAATTTTCCTAAATGTTTCAGTTTTTCCCATCAGTTCTGCTATTTTCCCTGGCCCCTTGCAGAACTGAAGTGGTTTTTGCTTCCCTAACTTTTTTAAGGATTATTTATATATTTTCTCCTGTCTGGAAGACACTGACATTTGGTTTTTAAATAACACCTCAAATCACTGCAGGGTTTCCCGTCACCTACAGGCAGCAGCATTTCTGTGCCATCAGTGCAGTCGAGAGGGAAGGGAGGCAGATTAGTCCTGCACTCACAAACTTTTAAAAGTTATGATATCCTCAGTGTCTTTCCCATGAAAGTCTGTCCTGACTCCTTAAGCTGTGATGTTCTCTACTCTAAATTTAAACCTCTATGTCTAAAAAAGGAGAATTTAAAAAAGTATATTGATTTTTTTTTTTTTAAAAAAGGTATCATCAGATTTTTTTTTGGGAGATTTTCTCTTTGAAGCCTGTTTGTTTGCCAAGCACTGCTCTAGTTGACCCTGCCTTGAGCAGGACAGATGGACTGTGATCTCCAGAGACCCCTTCCAGCTTTGACCAAGAGAAACGCTAGTGGAGAACAAAGAGAGGAGGCTGGGCGACGTGGTGTGTTTGCTAAAAGTAGAATCACACGGAAGTGGAATCACACAGAACTAACAAATGTCAGCGTAGAGGCAACTGAACCTACTAACCTCAGCACAGAAGACTTAAATCCCAACTGCAATATGTCAGAGAATCATATAACGTTAGGAGCTGGAAAGGACCTCTAGATGTCATCTAGTCCAACCCCCCTGCCGGAGCGAGATCACCTGGGTAGGGCAGGTCACACAGGGCTGCATCCAGATGGGTTTTGAAAGTCTCCGGAGAATGAGGCTCCACAACCTCTCTGGGCAGCCTGTTCTAGGGCTCTGTCACCCTTGCTGTAAAGAAGCATCTTCTCATGTTGAAATGGAACCTTCTGTGTTCAAGTTTATCCTCATTGTTCTTTATCCTATTATTGTGCCCCACAGAGAAGGGACTGGCCCCTTCCAGTTGACACCCATCCCTTAAATATTTTACAGACATTGAGATTCCCTCTCAGCCTTCTCTTCTCCAGACTGAACAGCCCCATTTCACTCTTTCTTCATAGGAGAGATGCTTAAGTCCCTTAGTCATCCTCATCAGAGAAAGAGAGAGTGAGAGTCTGTCGTATTTGGCTTTATTTTAAATAAATTAACTATTTTAGAATAAAGCCAGATACCAGGTAGCATTCTCACTCACTTGTTTGTTCTGTACTTTCTGTGTTTAATTACACTTTGACTATAGGGTTTAAATTATTTGAAGGGAAAGGCTAAAATAAAAGGCTGTGTTCCCAGATGTGAGCACGACTGAAATCCCTGACATAACTCCACCATGTGAAGGTATCTGTTCTGTGATTTCTTTAGAGGTTTTATGGT
The DNA here is from genome assembly GCA_013400115.1 of Rhinopomastus cyanomelas. NCBI lineage: Eukaryota > Metazoa > Chordata > Aves > Bucerotiformes > Rhinopomastidae > Rhinopomastus > Rhinopomastus cyanomelas. The sequence continues at coordinate 1,210,512 of VXBP01008811.1, forward strand.
TTCAGAACTGAATGTCCAGGGAGGGCTCGTGAGTATTTATAGAACTACAGAGACCACTAAAAATAGACTACAGTTGCTTTTATAAATGTAGAATGAGGAGAATTTCACATTCTCCATTTTACAGACAGAGGTATTTAATGAAAAAAAGTTATGTCTGAAATTACAGAAACCAAATAAATTATGAGGTAGGGAAAATGCTGAAAACATGATAAATCTGGAACTGTTTTTGTTGTAAGGAGTGTGATTTTCTTTCTCAGGCTGCCATTATAGGATCAGACACATTTCTAGAAGCCAGCAATTCTTGAAGCTATTTCCTTTGTGAAATGAGATGTTGGATTACAAATAAGACTGCATTTTCTTTGCAGAAGTGGATGGAAGTCCTCCAGTTTCACTGACATTCTCTTCTGATTATGCCGTGCTACAGAACAGGAGCTGGCGAGGGGAAAGGGAGTGGGGAGAGAATAGAGGCAGAGTGGTTTGTTGGCCAAATAGCTATTTTCTTCTGTCCTTAAGAAAACCCTTGTACTTAGAGTAGTAAGAAGGATTTATCAGTTTAGATTGAGACGAGACTGAGAAAGCCCATGGGAAGGTGGTCTGTTGGGTTCAGTCTGCGGCACGGTACCGATTGCTGCGTTGTCTGGAGGTAGTCCAGCTCAGCTATAGGAAGGAACAAAAGAGATTGTAAAAAGTCAAATTAATACCTATTGCTTATTGTTGTGCCTTCTGATAACTGTCTTCTTGTTAATTGCTGTCCTGGTAATTTTTTTAATGGAGAAAATGAGGGGGAAATTATTCAGATGGGGAGTTGAGTTGTGGAACGTGTGTTTGGGAAGAGCAGAAAATAGCTACAGCTGAGGAGAGGCATGAATTCCAGTGAAACAGAGCTGAGTGTTCCCCTGCAAGATTTCTTCTTATTTGCCATCTGTACTGAACACACGATGGTTTGGAAAGCCTTTTAAAGTCAAATGGGAGAGCTAATTGTAATGGAAGCAATAAGAAGTGCGGGTTTGTTTGTGTGGTGTAGCACTGCGTAGATGTTTTAGCAGTTTTGTTATTTCCAAAGAGACTTTATTTCAGTTTGACTCTGGCAGAAGAAGTTGTAGTTCCATCACATAGGGGTGGAAGATAATTCACAAGGTTGGGTAGATGGGGTTTTTTAAGGGTTTGCATTGGTTGGGCTGAGGATATTCACAAAATCATTGCGGTTGGAAGAGACCTCCAAGATCATTGAGCACAGCTGTCAAACCAATGTCATCATGCCCACTAAACCATGTTCTCTAGTAACATGTCTTGCATGTGTTCTTGGCCCTCTGTCAGAGGTGATGATGCCAATACCCAAAATCTGGGCCCCTCAGAAAGAGATTGAGGGTCTGGAAGGGGTCCAGAGGAGCAGGGAGACTGGGAAAGAGTCTGGAGGGTAAGTCTGATGAAGAGAGGCTGAGGGAGCTGGGAGAGTTTAGCCTGGAGAATAAGAGCCTCTTGAGGAGGCACTTCTCCCTCTCTACAATTCCCTGAAGGGATGTTGTCCTAAGGTGGGGGTTGGGTTCTTCTCCCAGGCAGCCGGGACCAGAATGAGAGGGCAGGGCCTGAAGCTGCACCAGGGGAGGGTTAGGTTGGATGTTAGGAAGCCCTTGAGGGAAAAGGTTGATCAGACCCCGGAATGGACTGTCCAGGGTGCTGGAGTCCCTATTCCTGGAGATGTTGAAGGACAGCCTGGCTGTGCCCCTTAGTGCCCTGGTCTGGCCGCTGTGGTGATGTTAGCTCCTGGGCTGGGCTGGATGAGCTCAAAGTGCTTTTCCAGCCTCAGTCTTCTGTGGTTCTGTAACATGTTGGTAGTTTTGCAAATTCTTATTCATTACTAGTCAAAATGAAAAAAGAAATTTTATCTGGGGAAGAAGTGCTGAAGTTGTGTGAGAGTCCACAGCCTGTTTCTCTAATACAGGCATCTCCACATGGAAAACCAGGGGGTTCGTGAGAAGGGATTATACAACCATATCAGCTGGTAATTTCTTTTTTATCAAGGTTTGGATTAGCTGAGAAAGTGCAGGCAGTGTCCTGCGTGCTGCTGCTGTTATCAGGAGGGTAACTAATCGCGCTGGGGATGGTTAGTAATCGTTGTCATCCGCTGCAGCGCTGCCGTGGTGCGCTGGAGAGACAAAAATAGTGTTTGGGTGTGATAAAAGCCTGGTTTTGCCAGGTAGAACGATGTCTCCACAGTGCTGCTAAAGAATTATCTCAAACCTTTGATAATCTCTTTCTTCTTGTTTCCTCACCCCAGAGCCTGTAGAAACCCACTGTGTCATGATAGTCTAGCTGAACGTTTCCCGAACAGAAATGCTGTAGGTTTGAACAAATGGGGGAAAGTGTATTTTCATAGAGCTTCTTGTCTTCTCCATTATGACAGACTTTCAGTTTGTCTTAACTCCTTTAGGTTTTCGAATGAATGAGAAGTCTTGTTCTTTTTGTGGGGCCTCAACTGACAAGCTAAACATCATTCAGGCTGAATTACTTTCTTGTTCTGGAGTAAGTTTTTCTGTTCAGGGTAGAGATACATAAGTGGAAATGAGGTTTATGGATAAAAGGGTGACTGGTGCCTGGAATTACAGGGACTTTACTGTCCGTGCAGACCTGTAGTCCACGGCTGAGTAATGGGGAGAGAGGAAAAAAAAAATAAGAGAAAACTAATACTGGGTCTGGTCTTGTTCAACATATTAATCAATCAGTGACCTGGATGTAGGGACAGAGTTTACCCTTAGCAAGACTGAGATCACACCACAGGTCTGTGTTACCATCCAGCATGAACTGGACAGGCTGGAGAGTTTGTCAGAGTAACATGGTGAGGTTCAATAAGAGTAAATGTAGGCTATTTCACCTAGGTTTGTGAAGGACAACCCCATGTGTTGTTGTAGGTTAGGAGTAAACCTGTTGGAGAATAGCCCTAAGGAGAAAGATCTGAGAGTCTTGCTGGACAAGAATTTGTCCCTGAGACGGCAGTGGGCCCTTGTGGCCAGGAAAGCCAATGGTATCTAAGACTGTGGCCAGTAGGTCTAGAGAAGTCATCTTCCCTCTCTCATCTGCCCTTGTGATAGAAGTCAGAGAGTAGTGGTCAAAGGGACAGAGTCGAGTTGGAGGTCTGTATCTAGTGGAGTCCCCCGAGGGTCAGGACTAGGACCACTCCTATTCAATCCAGTCATTAATAACTTGGATGAGGGATTAGAGAGCACTGTCAGCAAGTTTGCTGATGACACAAAGCTGGGAGGAGTGGCTGACACCCCATCAGGCTGTGCTGCCATTCAGCAGGACCTGGACAGGCTGCAGAGCTGGGTGGGGAAAAATTGAATGAACTATAACAAAGGCAAGTGTAGAGTCTTGCAACTGGACAAGGACAACCCTGGGTACCAGTATAGGATGGGGCCTGACCTGTTGGAGAGTAGTGTAGGAGAAAGGGACCTGATGGTCCTGGTGGCCAGCAGGATGACTATGAGCCAGCAATGTGTTCTTGTGTCCAAGAGGGCCAACAACATCCTGGGGTGGATCAGAAGGGGAGTGGTTAGGACATCAAGAGTGATTCTCCTCTCTCTCTACTTTGCACTGGTGAGACCATATCTGGTGTATTGTGTCCGGTTCTGGGCTCCTGAGTTCAAGAAGGACACAGAACTGCTGGAGAGTCCAGTGCAGAGCCACAAAGATGATGGAGTAGAACACCTCCCTGATGAAGAAAGGCTGAGGGAGCTGGGTCTCTTTAGCTTGGAGGAGACTGAGGGGTGGCCTCATTAATGTTTATAAATATGTGAAGGGTGGGTGTCAGGAGGATGGAGCCAGGCTCTGCTCAATGTCATCTAGTGATAGGATGAGGGGCAATGGGTGCAAGCTGGAACAGAGGAGGTGCCACATAAATATGAGAAGGAACTTCTTCCCAGGGAGGTTGACAGAGCACTGGAAGGGGCTGCCCATGGGGGTTCTGGAGTCTCCTTCTCTTGAGTCATTTATAACCCTCTGGGTATGTTCCCGTGTGACTTGATCTAGGTGATCCTGGTGTGACAGTGAGATTAGAGTAGATGATCATTCAAGTTCATGATCTGTTCCAGCTTCCAATCCCTAATGTTCTGTAATTCTATGAACAGTTTATCCTAGAGAAGACTGAAAAGGAGACCTTATTCCTGTCTGTAAACAGCTGAAGGGTGGCTTTAGGGAGGATGGAGCCAGACTGTTTTCAGCAGTGACAGAACAAGGGGCAATGGGCACAAGCTGGGACACAGAAGGGTCTCGTTTAGGTACAGGGGAAAACTTCCTCTATGTGACGGTGACAGAGCCCTGGCTCAGGCTGCACAGAGAGGCTGTGGAGTCCTCTGCTCAGGATGTTCCAAACCTGCCCAGATTCTTCCTATGGGATCTGCTCTAGCAGGGAGACTGAACTAGATGATGTCTAGAAGACTCCTTTGAACAGAAGTGATTCTGAGAATGTGAAAAATAGTGATGTGACTACCTGTGGCTAAAGTGAGGAGATTTCTTCTGCCCAGGCAGATTCTGGAGAGCCGGTTGACTGCCCCTGATTTGGAACACTTTGAACATGTTTCTTGGCATCTTACATTACCTAACATAGTTAACCAAACCAGCTACAGTGGACTGTGATCCTAATAGAGTGTGAGTGCAGGACAAGTTTGGGAGTTTCTACATGTGTGTAATCAACCGATTGCTTGTGTTGTGGTGCAAGCAGCTCATTGCATCGAGCACAGCAGGCTGAGATTTCAAGGGATGCGGTTGACAATCAAGTGCCTTAAAAATGTCTGTAATGAAAAAAGGCTTCAAAGAGGAGAGATTAAAAAAAATAGAAGGGAGGTAAAGTCATTAAGTTCTGACCCCTGAAATTGCTCACCTTCAAAGCTAATGCTGGGGAAACACAATATTATTAGCAATAAAAAGAATTTGCTTTGCCCTTATAAAATTGCCATAAACCGATTGACTGAGATGGAATGATGTTAATATTTCAGAAGTAGGACACTAGATTCTATTATCTCAGAAAGTCTGTCACCTGGTACACTCTGTAGTCCTGTTATCTAATTATTGCCCTTCAATTGCATTAGCATGCCAGCCGTTTGTCTAGTGTAGGAAGAGTAATTGACATTTGGGTTACTGCCTCATAGTTGGGAGACTCACTAGATGATTCCAAAGAGTCCTCTTCTGTCAGAGCAGATTAACTTAATTTTGCCCAAAAGAAAAGAGAAGATTGGTGCTTCAGAGGATGTAGCTCATCTAGAGCTCCTGTGCTGTGGTGTTCAAATTCAGGTTTGATGTCAAAGCTTAACTGTCACCTGGAAAGGGAGGGGGGGGCGAGTGACAAGTTAATAGCTGACACTCGCGACTTCGGCACATCCTGCTCGTGCGCCGAGTGTGCAAGCAGTTGCGCACTGATAGCGAGAGTTAGAAAACACACCGGGATAACCTGGCTGGAAGGGAGTCTTTGTTTTCTGACTAAAACACATAGTCTTCTCCCTGGTGTTCTGTAGCCATTTGGGTCTCGTGGCTTGTTAGGCTTTGAGGGAGCAGGGCTTCCAAACTCTTTATACAGTTTCATTGATTAAAATTTAACTTGCTCTTTGATGCAGCCTGGATAGAAGCAGCACAACCTGTACTGCAGCACTTTGACTGCGCTGAATGTGTTTGCACATCTCTGCTGCGCTTCGTACCGTTGAACGCTTGGAACTCCCCAAACTAACGGCACTTGGCATCTCGGGTTGATTACAAAACACACGTGGCCATTTGTGTGACAATGGGAATTAAATTAACAAGGTATTTTAAATTGCCACGAGGAATGTGGTTGTCCAGTGGTGGTGATCATTTTGCTAATAGGATTTCTCTAGAGGCTTTTTCAGCCGAAGAAAATCTCGGATCTCTTCAGAATGTTCTTTTTCCTGGGTCTGTTGCTTAAATGTAAGTTTAGTGCTCAAATGACATAATTGTTAACTTCAGTGTAATCCAATCAGAACGTTTAGGAATGTCGGATAAAACTTAAAAAGCCCCTTCTGCCTTTCTCTTGACTGTAACCTGTGATGAAGATTCAGAGCCCTGATTAAATGTTTAGGGATCTTATGAGAAGAATCAAGTTTTTTCTCTCCCTGATGGCTTGATGGTTATAGCCACTGTTTTTTAACTGGTCGATCCTGTGGTCCCTTCTAACCCCAACTGACCCTATGACTTGGTCTAGGTGATCCTGCTGTTGCAGGGGGGTTGTACTAGATGATCTTTCGAGGTCCCTTCCAATCCCTAATGATTCTATGATGAATTTATTATCCTTTATGGACAGTGTACGCTGGAGAACTCTTACATGAACCTACCGTCTCAAACATTGAAAGATTTAAAAACTAAGTCTGTCTATAGAAGACTGTAGGTGAGCCTGGTAAAATTATCAGGGTTTCTGCAGGTATCTGCGCTCATGTGTGATCGTGTAATCCTCTATTTAGTCAACCTCTGAGTGTTGTGTTGCTTTAAAATTCTGATAGAACCAACAATGAGGCAACTTTCCTGTTAAATCAGGAAAAGAAAAATAACCTTTTCGCCCTGAAGAATGGTGCCTTTAAAAGGTCAGAGCTGTACCATGAGGCAGAGAGATGCCTACTGGTGTAATGATGGTAATCCAGAGTTGTAAGTTTTCAGGAGGACAAAGGACACTGCAGAAGAAACAGTGGCTTCTTAGATTGAGGTTTCTTGCTTACAATGCTGTTCAGAAAGTTGGGTAAGGGCAGGTTTTTAAAGAGCTCGGGACCAGATTTTCATCTTCTCAGCCTACACAGCAGCTGCTAGACTTTCAAAATAGCTCAACTCCTAACAGTTCCTGTTCTGCAAGGCACAGAGCTCCTGGGAAAGTCTGGCTCTCATTTGGGTGCCAAAAAGAGAGCTGAACTCTCACGAAAACCTGACTCTGATGAAAATCTGTGAGTACACTGATTGCTTGGGGAAAAAGGAAAAAAAAATAAATCCATAAAGCGGAGATTAAAATTAGATGAGAGCAGTGTATTTATTTCTTAGCAATTAATTTCTTGGCATTCTTATACTAGCACTGTGGTAGCCAGAAGTCTTGCTTGCTGAGTAGTTGTTAGGAGGAGAGAACCTGTGCCATAATTTCTGACGGATTCCTCTCTCCTGTTAGCGTTGTTTCTCTTTACATTCTCTGTGCTCTCTGTTTGAGCCACGCGGAACTGCAAAGGTGGATTCAGACAGGAAGATCTCTGTGTAGAAGACACATGCAGATTTAATGCCGGTGTGACTCCAATGCAAGCAATTCTACTCTAGATCTGAACTCCTTGAAAATCAGTTGTCTGCCTGGCTGCTAAAATAGGAAGAAACGGAACTTTCAGGGAAATTTGCTCTAACAGTCCCTGCAGTGAGACTGCAGGAACAAGAGCTGCTGGGGAAACTCGTTTCTTCATGCTATTTACGAAATTAAAGCAAAAAACATTACACCAGTGTTTTGTCTGGAGTGGAGTTGGTTTCCAGTAATGTGTTGGGATTCCTAACTGTGTTTAACAGCATGGGTAACACTGGCAAAGGGAGAGTAGTTGTTGGCTTTAGAGAGATCTCTGAGGTGTGGTTCTCACGTATATAAAAACAGCATCTTACCATGTGAGTCTGGCTTCTTTGCCCTGTTCTCGTGAGCCGTTCTATGGCACCGTCTGATCGGAGGGAGTTTTCCCCGGTGATGTCTGTAGTACAAAATCAGGAGACCAGCTCCGAGTGTGACTTCTGTCGGTTCCCACTGTGCCCATCTTTAACTCTGTCCTTTGCCTAGCAACCACAATTTGTGTTTCAGCATTGAATGAATTCTGGCAATACTCGTGCAATCAGTTTGTGCGCGCGGCTGTAACACAGGGACGATAGAGGTGTCTGTGTGCGCGCAATGCAGGTGTCACTGTGGGGCTCTCTCCTCACATCTGTCTTGGTGCAGTACTTTCGAGTGTCCCTCCAAAGCCTGAGTTATGAAAACTCTCATTCATGTTTGAGGATGGTTTTGGAAGTACCCCCACGTCCCAGAGTGAATCTGTGACACGCTTTCTGCAGTGACAAGAGTGCTGTGCACCCAGCAACAGTAAATGCGCCAGGAGCACCAAGATGCTCTCGAAGCGTTCATCAAGGTTTAGAAGTTTGCTACCTCCAAGAAAACAAATCTTCCCCCCCACCTCCTTCTGTAGCATCTCCATTGAAGCAAATACAAGAAGACAGTAAATTCTGCAGCAGATGCATAATTTGGCATAACAAATAGATTTTAATGCCAACTGTTGATTGGAATTGTGGTTTGCCATTTTTAGCACTGATGTGTGTGTATAATTCATGCTCTGTGTCTGTGTAGTGGGCTCTTTATAAAGAACAGAAAAAGTGCAGTCCAGCCTAAAGTTGCCTTTATTTCCCAGCAGTTTCTAGACATCTCTGGGATTGGTTTCTATTTTTCACTACCTGTGAATTTGTGAGCATTTAAGAAGGTTTCATAGAATAGAATCATTAGGGATTGGAAGGGACCCCCCTTATGATTCTATGATTCTATGACCTCGAAAGATCTTCCAGTCCAATCCCCCTAATGCAGCAGGATCACCTAGACCAAGTCGCACAGGAACACATCCAGGTGGGTCTTAAACGTCTCCAGTGATGGAGACTCCACAACTCCCCTTGGCAGCCTGTTCCAGTGCTCTGTCACCCTGTGAAGAAGTTCCATCTCATAGTCATATGGAACCTCCTATGCTCTAGCTGACAGGACAAGCAGTAGTTTTACTGCATTTATCCAGAAGGACTGAGTGTCCAGTATTAGCTTTATTTTGTAAACTCAGTGTCACCATTGGCCAGTTGCAGAGACAGATTTGCTTGCAGAGTTGATGCCCTTCTGCCACAATGAGCTGCCACTCTGTGTGTGACCTCTGCCAAGGTGTCACCATAGATCACAGGGTCAACTGCCAGTTCTGCAGGAGCCACTGTGCTTTGCCCTCTGAACTGTTCTGCATCTATGAAACCTCCTTCAGACCTTCAAGAGACAGATGAGGGTTGGGAACAAAGATGACAGCATTAAAAATTATCTGTGTGTGCATGAATGACTTGGAGCTTTGAGCTGAGCCCGAGGCTGACCTCAGGTTTTTGTGGAGTTGAAGTTAAAGACCGAATTTCCCGTGACATTCCTTCTATGAAGGAATTTAGAAAATACATACCTTCGTTTCCTTTTCCTCCCCAATTATTTTTTAAAGGCTGTAGCGCTTTATTTTTGCCTTTAATACAGACTTAGTCATGCAAAAGGAATATTTTCTTAGAAGAAATGCCAGAAGGCAAAAATCGTTATCTTTGAACTCAACTGTTTAACGAAAGTCACCTTGAAAATGGATTTATTTATCCAAGTTCTGTCTGTAGCCATGCGTGAGTGGACATCTAAATGCAGGGGGTTGCTAATACACCATTCCCGTTGTTGAGCAGCTCCCTGTTAAATTATAGGCAGCTTCATGGACTGAATTCACCATCAGAAATAGCAAAATAAATGAAGCATTTGCCAGAGTTAAAAATCACTATTTGTCAAATCCAGATTTGAAGTAATGTAGCTTAACTCAAAGACTAAAAGCAGCAACTCCTACTCTTTATATGATCCGTATATAAATGTGTAGAAATCTCCCTGATGACTAAGTAGTGAGCACCACAGGGGTATTTGCTGGCTGCTGGGACCTGCTGGGAAGTCTTGGGAAGGTTTAATGGTCCAAGTGAGCTGATACTTCGTCAGTCTTCTGAGACACCAGGATGCAAGTTACTGGTGTCAGTCACAGTCTACCCAACAACTTCTTTATGTCTTAGAATTTCCAAGAGAATAAGATTTTAAAAAAATAGTAATTAATAGTAGTTACTTTTCCCAGTGTTTTTATTTCTGTGTATGTGTTAAAGGATCGTTTGCAAATACATTTTACTGCTTATACTGGTAGCCTTTCCTTGTGCCATTTTCGAAAGGATTTACCTTGTAGCCACGCTGGCTTCACAAAGAATCACAGAATCATTAGGGATTGGAAAGGACCTCAAAAGATCATCTAGTCCAGTCCCCCCTGACACAGCAGGACCACCTAGACCAAGTCACACAGGAGCACATCCAGGCGGGTTTTAAACATCTCCAGTGAAGGAGACTCCACAACCCCCTGGGCAGCCTCTTCTAGGTACTTCAATGTTTTGGTCATTTCTTTCAAGAAGAAAAGTCATTTTCAGGTCTGTAAAGACTGAAAAGGAGAAAACACAACTTTAAGACATAGCGGAGGCAGAGAACAATTCTAAGGGCAGGAATTGCTGTGATGTCTTTATGGGTGCAGGATGTTAGGAGATGGAGAAGTTCAGAACTCCAAAGGTCACTGAGACAATTCCAGTAACAGCAGTAGCTATTTGTGCTCGGAACCCGGTGGATTTCTGGGAAGAAGTTGTTGAAATATGTAATTGAAAGGGTTAGGATGAGGTTTTATATCCAGAGCCTCATTTGGCATCTTTTTTGGAAATTCTTCTTATTGACACAGTGTGAGGAAGATGAAACTTTCTAGTCTAGATAAATAGATAAGAAAGTGGTAGAAAAACTTCAAATACAGACTTAACTGGAACAAAACTAGCTGCTCAGGGGGGATGTGGAGTCTTCTTCTCTAGAGATGTTTAAAACCCACCTGGATGTGTTCCTGTGTGACTTGGTCTAGGTGATCCTGCTGCGTCAGGGGGATTGGACTAGATGATCTTTCAAGGTCCCTTCCAATCCCTAATGTTCTGTAGTTCTGTGAAAACTAATCTGTTTTCATTATGCTTATAGCACTGATGTCTTTTTGGATGCAAAGGATGAACATAAGCCCTGACTGCGCCTGATGCTGCTCTGGCTGTTGTCCCCTGATTGTGTCAGGCTCTACCCAGTGCTCCCATCGCTTTAGTTCTTGAACAATGTCAAAGGAAAATATTCTAGATGATGATCAAGTGTAGTATGTGGGAGTCTTCTTTAGGAAAGAGATGGATAAAAAGAACAGCTAAATGCTGAGCGTGGAAATTGAGTTTGTTTCGGGGCACTGGGGGAAGACTTCAGTCCCGAAGTGCATGTGCTTTGGGGAACTCAAAGTGGAAGCAAAAGAAGGCAGAGCTGCAGCATGTTGTGAAGCCCTTGATAAGAATCAAAGTTCCCTACTGACCAAGCACTATGTCCAGAAAAAAATATCATTATTTACAACCTCAGTCCAGTATGAGAAGGACATTCCCTTGTGCACATGTTTTAATCTTACATTAAGCCCTCATTTATGACTAACCATTACTTACTCAGGTGCACGTTGCTGTTGCTCACTGTGTGGTTGCTCAAGGAGCATGGATTTGAGTGAATAATACTAATTTGAGTAGTTCAAGGTTGTTGTCTGTTTTCCAACAAAACTACCACATTAAAGAGATGACAGAATAAATGGGTTTGTTCTGTGGTCTTATTGTATCATAGAATCATTAGGGATTGGAAGGGCTTTATTTTCTCCCCATTTCTCAAATGAGTTGAGCTCTAAACCCACGAGTGACCTCACCTATGATTTATCATACTTTCAGTTTTAATTTTTTGTAGTTGAAATTAGTTTTGAATTAATACTTTGCTGTGCAGATACTTGTTAGGGTGCAGAATGGGAGCTGTAGCTGCTGAGATGCACTGGCGGATACTTTTCTGTATCAGGGCTTCTCTGACCATGTTTTCTTATTGCTGCCTTGCTGAAGTGTTATTATACTAAAACTGACTGTTTTTAATACATTGCTAGGAAAACATTTCAACCGTCTTCACAGCTTTAAAAACCTGACCCTTTGAAGTACTTCTGCCACAGTAGTTTTAATGAAGCTCAACAGAACAAGGAACATGATTCCTTTAAACATCAGCATTTCTTGACAGAAAGGAAAGATGAATGGACCAAGTCCCTTGGAGGCTGGAGATGTTTTTTCATTAATTGTACTGATTTTGATAGAAACTACAGAAAGAGACAAAGTAAGAATAGCAATATATAAAGCTGGTCTTCTAAACAGTTGCTAGAAAAACTTTTCATAGAAGTTCTTTATTTTTCAGTGTCAGAGACGCTGTGATACATCTTCTCTTTGGAAGCAGCACAGGGCAGTCTAACAGCAGAAGTGCTGCTGTTCTGAGCAATGGTAGTATCATTACAAACAAAACCAATAAACTTTGAGTTCACAGAATCACAGAACATTAGGGAATGGAAGGGACCTCAAAACATCATCTAGTCCAATCCTCCTGCCATGGCAGGATCACCTAGACCAAATTTTCTAAGGTTTCTAAATGTCTCCAAAGAAGGAGTTTCCAAAACCCCCCTGGGCAGCCTGTTCCAGTGCTCTGTCACCCTCACTGGGAAGAAGTTCCTCTGGTATTTATATGGAACCTGCCACGTTCCAGCTTACATCCCTTGTCCTATCACCAGATGACACTGAGAAGAGCCTGGATCCATCCTCCTGAAACCCACCCTTCACATATTCATAGACATTAGTAAGGTCACCCCTCAGTCTCCTTTTCTCCAAGCTACAGAGACCCAGCTCCCTCAGCCTCTCCTCTAAGGAAGGTGTTCCCCTTCCTTCATCATCCTCTTTGCTGGATTCCTGCCAGCAGTTCCATATCCTTCTTGAACTGAGGTGCCCAGAACTGGACACAATACTCCAAATGTGGTCTCACCAGGGCAGAGTAGAGGAGATGCTTAAAAGCCACCTGGATATATTCCCGTACAACTTGGTTTAGGTGATCCTGGTGTGGCAGGGGTATTGGACTGGATGATCTTTCCTTCCAGTCCCTAATGTTCTGTGATTCTGTGGTTTTGAGTATAAATCACTCACCTGCATGGTTACTCCAGGCTGTCCCTGATAGTACACGAGACTACAATCTAAATTTATGAGGCAAACTGATTAATCATCGCTGTGTGTGAATTCAGACCTAACCAGCATGAAACCATCGTGTCTGAAGATACTTGTACTGGGGAAAATGTGCCTGTGATTAACAAACTACTCCAGACTGCTTTTAGAGTAACTTTCTCCCGTACTACCAACAAGACTAGGGGAAAGGAATTGCATTTGATGGGGAAGCAGCTGCGAGGTTGCCATTATATTAAGTGACTTAATGAGAGCTGATCTTGAAGCAATAAATCAAAATGCAAACAATCTACTCTAATCAAGTAAGCAGAGATTTTCGGATACTTAAATTATATTAAATGAACACTTAAATCAAGGTATGGTACCTGCACATGTTGTTCTGTTTAATCTAGTTATTGTTTGTGTAACATCACTTCCAGATTATCTATTTCGTGCAGACTCACTCTTTTCTTCTGCTGCTTGTCTATAAATACTTGAGGGCTGGGTGTTAAGAAGAAAGAGACAATCTCTTTCCACTTGCACCCTGTCATGGGACAAGGGCCAATGGGTGTCAGCTGGAGCACAAGAAGTTCCATGTCAGTATGAGAAGAAATATCTTTAAGGGTTACAGAGGACTGGAATGGGCTGCCTGTAGTGACATTTGAGAGTTACCTGAGAATCCACCACTGAAAGATCAGTAGACTCTTTCTATATTTTCTCAGTCTGCATTTAGGCTTCGGGGTTTATTTCTGATTTAAGAGTTGAAAATAATATTCTTGAGGCTTCTGTAGCTGACTCAAGTATTCAGAGGTCCTCAGGATTTGACTCTTCCATTTATATTCGGGAACAGATTGATGGTTTTACCTCATGAATCATTCAAGTCTCTTTAGTTTGTTCTGGAATCAGACGTGTAGTGTTGACCTGCTTCTTGATAGTTCCACAACAGCAAGCCTGACTGTTAGCAGGAGAAGTGGAAAACAATGGAGAAGTGTCTCCTTTTCACCAGCTGCTTGTCAAGGCTGTGAGTAGCAGGGGATGGGTCTGTGTTGTCTGTTGGCAGGATGGGAAGGATGGAAATGGCTTTGATGGTGGCTCTAAGAGATGGACTGTCTGGATTCACAGAAGAACAGAAAGGGGTATAGTAGCTGCAAGGTGCAGTTGTACCAGGCAGCTACATGGTCTGTTGAGAATCACAGAGTTGTTGAGACTGGTAAAGACCTCTGAGATCATGAAGCCCAGCCCAAGAACTAACATCACCATATCAGCCAGACCAAGGCACTAAGGGCCACAGCCAGGCTGTCCTTCAATACCTCCAGGGATGGGGATTCCACCACTGCTTTGGGCAGTCCATTTCAGGGTCTGACCCCCCTTTCTATGGGGAAGGGCTTCCTCACATCCAACGTAACCCTCTCCTGGCAGCTTCAGGCCCTTCCCTCTCATCCTAGAGCTGGTTGCCTAAGAGGAGAGCCTGACTCCCTTCTGATTACAACCTCCCTTCAGGGACTTTTAGAGAGGGAGAAGGTCCCCCCTGAGTCTCCTTTTCCCCAAGCTAAACAGTCCCAGCAACCTCGGTCTCTCCTCACCAGACCTCCTTGGGTGACCCTTTCCAATGCTTCACCACTCTCATGGTGAAGAACTTCTTCCTAAGATCCAGTCTAAATCTCCCTTCTTTCAGTTTCAGGCTGTTACCCCTTGTCTTATCACTACAGACCCTTGCAAAAAGCCCTTCTCCAGCTTTGCTGCAGCCCCCTTCGGGTACCGGAAGGCCACTGTTATGTTGTCCTGGAGCCTTCTTTCTCCGGGCACAACAACCCCAGCTCACAAGTGCTGGTTTCCTGCTTTTAAAATGATGTGCTGCAAAAGCCACGCCAGGCCATAAGCAGTTAATAGTGCAAGAGGAGTTGTTGGTATTGAGACTATTATCAGTCTCTGGGCCCTGACGTTGATGTTAGGATGGGTTGACAGGGAGCTTTTATAGTCAATCTGTTGAGGTACAAAAGGCCATGTTTCGGAAGCTGTCATTAGCAGTGTCTCTGTTTTGTAAGAGCAGCACGTCTTTTATTGTCTCATAATGGAATTCCCCGTAACGGAAGAGCTGGAGTGGAAGTTGAAAATGTTATCAGAAGAGGAAAAATAGATTAAAGTGGTTTTAGAGCTGTTAATCTTCTTATTTACTTTTTTTTCAAATTAAAATTTCTTCGCAAAACAAAGACAATCCAAACCATAGTTCCCTCACTTTGGTTAATTCACCTTTTTTATGATCTGATTTTTATGGTCTGAAGTCGCGTTGCTTTACAGTGGGATCTAGCAAAGCAATTACCTGCTCATTTGAGTAATGCAGCCAAAACCCAAGCACGCTGAAACAAAGGCTGTGTCCTGTGTCGTGTTTGCTGCTTTTCTGCTTGTCACAAGGAGTAATGACTGCTGTGATTAACTGTGCAAATAATCCTGACAAGGGGGGAGATCTTTATGGCAAATTGTTCATTTTCAGTTCTATCCTGGTGGAGATGAGAAAGCCCTGGACAGGAATGGGGCTGGTGTTATACCGGTCCATAAACTTTGATCCTGTCAACACCTACCTATTTCAAATGTGGAATCTCATGGTAAATCAATGGTAAATGAATATTGCAAAAGTTTTATGTGCGTTCTCGTGGTGTCTCTGTTGACTAATGGGGTGTTGTGTGTCCACGGAGCCCTGTCTCACTCCACTACTCCTGTGTTGTAGACAAATGGACATAAACAATTAGTTTCAGTAAGAGGATGTTTGTGTTAGCAATTTGTTGAAAAGATACACTTGATTTTAAATTGAACTTTTAATCTTCGTGGTGTTTCTAGTGTCTTGTAAGACTTGTCAGTCTGGTAGGACCTTTTCTGCAGAAAGGATGGGTGAAGCAAAGTATGGAAGGTTTGTCAAACTCATTGCTTCGCTGTAGTTACTTGGCTGACCCTTTCACTGACTGGGACTGTGAAGATGTGGCTTTGTATTTTGTAAAACCCACCTGGATGTGTTCCTGTGTGACTTGGTCTAGGTGATCCTGCTGTGGCAGAGGGATTTGACTAGATGGTCTTTGGAGGTCCCTTCCAATCCCTAATGATTCTATGATTTTATGCTGTTATGCTTTTGTGTTTCCTAGTGGCTGAGTTGAACGTGGTGATGCATGCTGAATTTTAATCTTTGAAATGAAAAATTCTGCTCCTTCTCTGGTGACCCCCTTGTTGAGTGTATTGAGAGAAGTTCTCAGAGGAGGATGTGGTTCCTGAGTAGGAAATGCCTGCATCCAGGTGGAGCTGTATTTACAAGGTTCTTTTTCCTTCTGAATCCATAAGTCTAAGAAAACTCTGAGAATCTGGAGAAAAGTGAGGATATGCCCCTCAGAAAAGAAGTCAGCTAATGAATTTAAAGAAATTAAAATTCTGTATCTGTTTTATTTATTCTTTAATCCATTCATTCATTGTTTAAAAAATTCTTCATTAAAACAATCACAAATTGAAAACTAAGTTACTGGTAAAATACTGGGGAGTGAGTGATGCTAAACTCACTCCCTGTGAATGGCTTCTCAAATGTCCACTTCAGCAAGTTTCCCCTGAGTAATTGAAGCAGGTATGCAATTTATCAGAAAGTATGTTGTACTCTGCCACCTCTGTCTCTCTTGTTCCCCTCTTCTGGTAGTTTTATCATGTGTGAAGTTGCAATACTGATTAGCCTGGCAGTAAATAGGTGCTGGGTTCTTTCTAAATGTGTGAGCAGGTAGGAAATAATCCAAACAGAGAAGAAGATTTCACAGTATCACAGTATTATCAAGGTTGGAAGAGACCTCATAGATCATAAAGTCCAACCTGTCACCACAGAGCTCAAGGCTAGACCATGGCACCAAGTGCCACGTGTGTTATCCTGCAGTACAAGGCTGTGAGTGTTCTCCTCCAAGAACACACTTTTCCCAGGAGATCTTACAGGTTGAAAACAGACCCCGGGAGGCTTTCACATCAGTTATTATTCACCCATGCTCCCAAGCAGCTAGTAAAACTGCTACTTATGGGAGACTATTTGACATCAGCAAAATATGGATACAGATATTACAACACGTATTTATATCAACATATGTTTATATCAACAATGTTGATACAAACAACATTCTGAGCACAAAAGTATTAAATACTGTGGGTATTTTCAATAAAACTATTTATCAGGAAATTTAGCAGCTTTGTAGATTGGTGGCCCTTGCAAGGCGCTGAAGAAAGAACATCGGGCAACACAAATTATTCTAACTCTAGATGAGTAAGGGAAATTGAAACCATTGCACCTGCCACATGCCTTTCTCTCACCTTCTCTCTCGACATCACCAACTGTAGTATGAAATCTGAAAGAAAAAAACGTTTTCTCCGCAGATGTACCAGTGGAAACTGCAGCGATGGAGACTGGTTAGAACTCTTGGCTGAATTTTTGAGTTGCAGCTTGCTCAGGCTGCATTTCAATTGTCATCTAATAGCAAAAGTCTTTCAACCTCTTACAATGTTGGTTTTTCAGTTCCTCAACAGAACGGTGAGTTTCTACGTGCAGTATCCATGGGTGCGTGAAACACCTGATGAGCACCTTTGGAAGTGCCAAGGACTTCCTGACTGATCCCACAGGCTGACGTGTTCTTAGTTTTTAATGGCGTGTTGTTCCTCCCCCAAAGTTTCCTTGTTGTCACTGCTCTTTTGTTTGAGTTCCAGCTTTCTGCATGTTGCCCGCGCTGGCTAATCTGTCAAGCTTGCGTAGGCAATTACTTCGGCATTGATCGCTGTTTCTATAGCTAATAGACTTTTCAAAGCAATACCACAGCTATCAGAGTTTGGAGAGAAGGAAGTTAATTATTCCATTTTTTCTGTTTTAAACATTTTTAGGGGGTAAATGATCTGGATCAGGTTGGCTAGAGAGAAAATATTTCAAGCTTTGTTAAAAACACCCATTTTCTGCAACATGTAGGAGGTTACCAGCGGTGGGGGTTGTGTGCACTTACAGCGGATGGGTGGCTTGGAAACAGGAGGATCCAATGCTCAAGAGGACTGAATGTGGCCATTTTTACTATGCTGGTCTCATCCCTTGATGATTTGTGTACGGATGATGGACCCTAATGATCTAGATTTTAATCCGGATGATCAGAGCTAGATTTTTAACCCACACCCTCACAATTACCAACTAAAGTTTAGGTCCGTGTCAGTTGTTTTACCTCATTGAAGGAGAGATTGTGGATAAAGGAGAGAAAAGCCGATTAACCAAATGGAAGTGGTGGTGTTAATCCTCTGTTATTACAGAGAACAGCTGCGTAGGTGATGAATAGGAATCGTAGTGGAACTCAAAGCAAATATATGTAAAACCCAGTATTGCTTACCTTGATCTTACTAGGTGTAATGAGCCAGCCCCAAGTACTTACACACTTATCTGTGAAAACAAAGAGGAATTAGGGCATGGTTTCGTATACTTCTCTGAAGCAGGACTGTAGCTGCAGTGTAAAGTCAACCTGAAGGCAATTTGCCTAACTACAACAAAATTAGTGCCAAGTGGGTGTTGGTTGAGCTCACCTTCATTCATGGATGGGGCCCTGAGTTACCCAATCTAGTGAAGTCGCTGCCTACGCCAGAGGGTTGGAACTAGATGATCTTTCAGGTCCCTTCTGACCTTAGCCATTCTATGTACCTTTTCCTAGAGAAGGGAAAGAAAGGTATTCAAGAGCATTTATTACTCTTCTACACCTGCCATGATGGCTCCCATGAACCCTTCAGTAACCCACACAAGTGAAATCAGGCTCTTGGGGACTAGCCAGGCATAGGAAAACTCCAAAATCAAATCTATGCAAGACCTTTCTAAAGCAAGAAAGATCTCTGTTCATCAGTGACACAGCCTGATGGGTTTGGACTTGGCTATAGGATGTGTTGTATCTAATTCATTACATACATTTCTGAGGTCAAGCTGGGTTGATTAGTTTGTTGTAACTTGTAATATGAATGAAAATGTCACGTTTAACGTTCTAACTGGTAGGTGTTTTTACTGGTTAGAAAGAATGTGCTCTGGTATTTAGCTGGATGGAAGTAGAGCCTTGTCTTCTACATGCCAGAGAACGATAACATGCCCTGCCAAGGAAATACTGTTTAGTGCTGGTTGTAAGTGATTTGGTGTTGATAATTAAGGATGTGTTTGTGGGTAGTAAAATGGTTCAACACAACACAGGTGAGAGAGACAAATGCTTATTCTTCTTGATACCTAATGTATGTATTTACAGCACATTGAGTCTGTTCATGTTTTCATTCATCATTGCACCTTAAAGCCAGAATGCCTGCTCAAAAATGGTCTAGCTGGTGTGGTGATGATAGGTCGTAGGCTGGACTGGATGATCTCAGAGGTCTTTGCCAGCCTCAATAATTCTGTGATTCTGTGATTTCCATATCAAGAAGATGAATGCAGTCCCTCACTCGGCATGTCCTAGGAGCTGGGAAATGGGACCCTTGGAAACCTCTACAAGGGGGTCATGTGTAGGCTGCCATGGCTCGTTTCCACTAGCTTTAGAGCATCGTCTCTGTTTTCTGTAGTGTTGCTTCCAAAGCTGAAACAAGGACGTTCTGTGTTAGGGCCAGGACATACTGAAAAGGATTGTAGTTCTTGGTTTGTATCTAGACAGACATTGCTCTGCGTTACCATCCAGATTTGAGCACGTGGTGGACTCAGTTTGCAAGGCTATGGTGTTCAAATATGTTAGGGCCAGGAACTGCGGAGTTGGCTGTTGTCATCTTATTCCATTCACTGACAAATTATTGCCTGTAGTCCATTTCCACGATCGTACACTAGAAATATTAAGATAAGCCATTGGGCCAATTTTCAGCTCGGTCTTTTTTGTATTTACCTAAATACTATTCAGGAGTTAGACAGCTTACGGTCACCTATAGGAGTAGCTCCTGTGTCTGTGCAGAGACAGGAAAAGGTCCTGAGATGTTCAAGTGTTTCATTGCCCGGTCTCCCCAATTTTGAGAATTCAAGGTCTAACCTAGCTCCAATTTCTGTCTTTTTCACACTGGCAGTACTCATCAACAGAGCTCCTCTTTCTATTGAGGTGTACCCATGCTGACTTCTAACCTGATCTCAGCTTCTGTTTAAATAAGTAAGTAGAATAAAGTAAAAACACCCAAGAAGAGCGGTTGATAATTTAAAGCTGTTGGTGTCCAGAAAGAGTCACAGCAGGCAGTAGCTTTGTTTTTCTCTTCAGATGTGTCAGAACACGGCAAAGTAGCCTTATTTTTGGTGTATAATCTCTGGACACCCTGATTCAACTGTGGACAAGCCTATGTTCTTCCTTGACAAAACTAGTTCTTCTTTTCTAAATGTCTGTGTTTAGCCACTTCTCACAGATACACAGATCTTGCTTCAAAAAGGGTGAGGAGGAGGACCCAAGTAACTATAGACCAGTCAGCCTCACTTCCATCCCTAGCAAGGTGATGGAACAATTTATCCTTCACACTATCTCCAAGCACAGTAAGGACAAGAGGGTCATTAGGGACAGTCAGCATAGCTTCTCCAAGGGGAAGTCCCGCTTGACCAACCTGATAGCTTTTTAGGAGGGCATCACCAGGTGGATAGATGATGGCAGAGTGGTGACAGAGCACTGGAACAGGCCACCCAGGGAAATTGTGGAGTCTCTTCTCTGGGGACGTTTAAAAACCTGCCTGGACATATTTCTGTGTGACTTGATATAGGGAATCTTCTTGTGGCAGGGGGATTGGACGGGCTGATTTTTGAAGGTCCCTTCCAATCCGTAAGCTCTGTGATTCTGTGATGAAAGGTTGATTTTTCTCTCTGATCCAGTATCAGACTTCATAGGATGCTGGCCTGTGCAGTTAGTATTTCCTAACTATAAAACCCCGGTGACCTGCTCAGGTCAACTATTGACTTTTGTGATGGTTTATTTTCTTCAAGAGATGGAATTAAGCCTTCATTTGGGCTGCTTATATACCACGTTTTCCACTTTGTTTCGCTGTGCAGTGGAATATTCGTTGGAGAGGAAACCATAGGAATTTATTTCTATTCTTTCTTTCAAAGTTCTCTCAAGTTATAATGTACTGCCTGCTTCTCACCACCAAAATGCCTTCTAGGAGTAGAAATCTGCTATTAATTAGCCACAGACTTTGTGGAAGATGTTTAGCTTTTGGCAGTTGTGACGCTATTGGTAGCGAAATGATTTAGAACTGAAGCGGCACAGATCAGGTCTTCATATTGATTTGATCCCTTCTGTCAACGCCTGCATTTCCCACGTAGATGAAATCTGTTTGTGCCTCTCAGCTGCGGGCGATCTCCCGTTTGGGAGCCTTCCATTTCGTGCTGTCACCTTAGGCGCAGCGTAAGCTGAGAAAACCACCCGTAGGTCAGATTCCCAACCCCGACCGGGTTCCGCAGCGCGCTGCGCCGAGGGAAGAGACGCGTTCCGTATTGACACCCTCTGACTGAGAACAGAGCAAAAATCATTGTCTGAATTACCGGGCTGCGAACAAATGTATTTCCTAATGTTCCTAGACTAGCAGCTATTGACAGCTTTGTCTGGAAATGTAATACTGCTGGAGATAAAGGTGTTATTTCTGAGGGAAATAACCCTAAGATTGGTTCTGAAATGACACCGATCTGAGGCAGAAATGAAGGCAGGCAGCTGCTTTGTTAGCCTGAAAATTTAATTTCGAGATCCTTGTTTGGTTTATCCTTTGTCCTTCAGTACAAATACAATTTTACTTATGAAGTGGCTTTGAGAGAAAGGTTCCTTAAAGCTGATAAAAATGTAGAGTTAAAGACTGTAGATTCGTTTTTAGGGACTTCTTACCATCAGCTGTTCAAATTGAGAACCTTTCTGTACAGGTGGACTTAGATTTCCCTAGTAGGAGCCATGAGCTGTCACCAGTAGGTCTGTTTTGTGTAAGTTCCTATGCCTTGATTTAATGTGAGGCTGACACAACCGATGGTTCGTCTCCTGGTCTTTCTCTTCACTTGAAAGTTCCTTGCTTGTATTTTAATTTTTGGAGTAGCTGTATTGTGACTCAGAGCTTTGGAAGAGTGTTTTGGTGTTTGAAGCAGAAAATGCCTTTGGACTACCATTCACATTTCAAGGAGACACTTTTACACCAAGAGGTTGGGTAGAGGGTGATGCTTGATGCTCCCCTTTTCCTTCTGAAAGAGATCTATGTAAGGGAAGTGTCCTTTTATTTCTCTTGTCCTCAGTGAGGGATCAGCTGTATAGGAGACATAAAGCTGATAGTTTTTATGTTCACTGGAAAGTAATAAAAATGAGTTATTCATGTTCTGCATCCCCATATCCATTTCAAAGTCCTGACTTTTACTGTGGATGACTCACAAGCTCCTGGGGCAGGGGTAAGGTTTGCTGTGGTGTGCAGCAGGTCACCCTGAATTAAATCCAGGATGAGGATAAGCCAAATTGAGCTTTTCGTTTCTCTCAGCAGAAAATGGCCCTTTGTAATTTAGAATTATCACACCGTGTATGAAATGGGGCTCTAGACACACGCCGTGTGTGGTGGGTCAGCGTCCTGCTTCTTGGCCCTTTGTGCAAAACCTGAGTTTTAAATCAGCAGCAATCCCACTGTAAATCTTGTCCTGCTTAATAGTAGGAATTAAATAGAAAATGTTTGCTGTTCTTCCGTGTGCTCCTGCTGTTCTCATCTAAAAATGGAGATCCATTGATTTTGGTGCCGATCCAGTTTCTTCTGTGGCGGGGAGCATCCACTCAGCAGCACATCTGAGTGGGCAGCAGTGCAGCTGGGTAATGGCTGTAAAATCACCCCATGGCACAGGGGTTCATATATTTCCATCGTTGAATTCTGTTTGTGCTTCTGTGCTGAGTAGGCACCGGTGGTTACCTGATGGCTTTACTCTTGACTTACAATGCTTGGGCTGGTGCCAGAACCACCCAGCCTGGGCAGCTCATTCCTAAACCTCCCTTTGAAAAATGGATTGAGGAGCTGTGAAAAAACAGCCCTTCCCTAGCAAAGACCCAAAGGGTGTATAAACCCCCGCAGCCCCAGGGCGGGTGTACATGAGCGCTGGCAGCAGCAGAAGGTGGAAGTGCCCCTTGTGACAGCGGCGAGGATTTATGAGGCATCGAGGTGATTTACCTGACAGCACACAGCTCCCGAGTTCAGCGCGCTGAGGGGGTGCATGGGTCTGTCGCCTTCCCGGGGAATGAGGCAATAATTTACCCTGTGGCTAGCCCTGTGAAAGTCAATGGGAGAAGGAAGGTGCCATTCAGCACAAAAGCTGACAAAATCTGCTTGTTAAGTACCAGTCAGTACATTAAACTTGGTACTGCTCTAAAGAGTGAGGAGGGAGAGAAAGACTTCCTGTAATAAGAAGACACATTACAGAAGAGAGATGCCAAGCGATTACTTTATAAAACTTGCATGGTTTAATGCATTTTTGTAGTCATTAGGTTGCCTGTTCTCTCTGCCCTTCATGATTCCAGCTGCAGTGCCCCAGCCCTTAAATCATAGTTACACCGTGTTTAAGAAATGAGCTTGATTCTGATGGAGAAGTCCTGTAGGTGCTCCTGGAAGGTAAAGTGAAAATCATTGGCAAAAGTAGAGTGAAAGAGGAATTAAAATCCTGGTTATCAGAGAAGTAATCCGAGCTGGGGAACAGGGATTTGTACAGCAAAGACAACCCTTGGCGGCACAGGAGGGAGTGTGATGGAGTAGCATTTGCCCAAAATTGCGTGAGACCCTATTTGGAAGGTTGGTGTGTTCAAAAGGGGTGAAATGATTTCCAGTGCAGCCTGAGGTTGGGTCCATGACTTGTTCTGCTGATGTTGGAAGCCAGCAGCGAGCTACAAATGGGTGATACAAGGTTCTTGAGGAGAAACTTGTTTAGTAGTCCACTACAATGTTGAGAAACATAAAGGAAATTGTCCCATGGGAAGTGGCTACTGACTTGTGTTATTGGACTAGGAATGAGGCAGAAAGAGTTGGAGTTGAGGGTTTTGTCATGAGACCGCCAAATGCTAATAGCTCTTCCAGTTTCTTTAGGAAAGGATCATCTTTCAAGGTCCTTTCCAATCCCTAATGATTCTATGATTCCTGGCTCCCACTGAGTGCTGGAGATAAAGGAATAAACCAAAAAGCTTCTCAGAAGCACTTCAGAGCCATCAAAACCTTAGACTGAGCTTATCTGTCACTCAAACAAAACTACCACTTGTTGAAATACAACGATAAACCCAAGTTCTCTCAATTTCTGGTATTGGGGGAAGTCTGAAAATAGGGAAATGAGCAGGATGCCAGCACACCATGATTCCTGAAGCATCACTGTTGCATTCCACGTACGAAGGGAGCTTTAGAAGCTTGAACACAGCATGTAGGTCGTTACCTTTTTTGCGTTTCCTTAGCAGTGTTTAGGTTAAAGCTAACATTTACCTTGTCCTTGTCAAGCACGTTGAAATAATTAACCTGAAGGCTTTGGAACACGAGGGTTTTCTCATTTTGCTATTAATTTCATGTAAAGAGTCCATTAATGTTTAAATGTCTTCTATCTCCACTGGAATCTGTTAATAACCTTCCACAATGTCAAGTAAAGTCATTGGTGCAGTGAGGTGCTTGGAAATGGAGCAAAGTCAAATGTTCCACTAGTTGTTCTTTGTGGAAATAATTGACATTTAGATTTATTATGTAACAAACCTTCATTTATTTGCCTCTCACAGATGGTATTTCTGTGTTTTGTATTTCTTTGGACTCCCTGAAATGGTTGGTGGCAGACCAGGGAAGTTTGTCCAAAATCAACCCCTTTTTTTTATGTGTTAGGAGTGGAAGACAAATCATGGAATCACAGAATGTTAGGGATTGGAAGGGGTCTCCAGAGTTCATCTAGTCCAACCCCTCTGCCAGAGCACGATCCTCTAGATCAGGCCACACTGGGCTGCATCCAGGTGGGTTTGGAAAGTCTCCAAAGAAGGGGACTCCACAACCTCTGCAGGCAGCCTGTGCCAAGGCTCTGTTTCCCTCACATGAAAGAACCTTCTCCTGATGTTGAGGTGGAACCTTCTGTGTTCAAGCTTATCCCTGTTACTCCTCATCCTATTACTATGCCACTTCCAGTTGGCAGCCACTCCTCAGATATTTACAGATGTTAATGAGATCCCTCTCAGCCTTCTCTACAGTTCTCTCAGCTTTTCTTCATTTTCTTATGGTCAAGTCCCATAATCATATTTGTAGCCCTCCCTTGGCCTCCCTCCAGTAGATCTGTGTCTCTCTTGAACTGAGGAACCCACAACTGGCTACAGCACTCCAGATGTGGTCTCATCAGGGCAGAGTACAGGGGGAAGAGAACCTCCCTAGTCCTGCTGGACACAGTTTGCTTAATGTACCCCAGGATACCATGGGCTTCTTGAGCACAAGGGCACAGCGCTGTTCCATGGAGAACTTAACGTTTGCTTGGTCTCCTGCCTTTGCTCAAGCTCAGCTTCTGTGCTTCCTTCCTACCAGTCTGGCCCCTCTGGATTGCAGAGATTTCCCTTTCAGTCTTTAATGGGGAGATGTCATTTGTTTGTACCTTTACTTTGAAAGATTAGAACTTGATCTTTTCAAGTTGTTCAAGTGGAGATCTGTATTTTTCCTTAGACCCTAACCACTGGACAGGCTGAGGGAACTGGGACTATTAACATGGAGAAGACAAGGCTGTGGCAGAAGCACCTTAAAGCAGCCTTCCAGGATCTGAAGGGGCTACAGGAAAGCTGGGGAGGGACATTTTCTGAGGAACTCTAGTGATAGGACAAGGGGGATGGGCTCAAACTAGAAGAGGGGAGATGTAGATGAGATCTGAGGAAGAAATTCTTCCTCTGAGGGTGCTGAGGCCTGGAACAGGTTGCCCAGGGAGACTGGCTGCTCCGTCTGTGGAAGTAGTCAAGGCCAGGTTGGATGGGGACCTGGGCAACCTGGTCTGGTGAGAGGTGTGGTGCTGCCCAAGGCAGGGCGTTGGGACTGGGTGAGCTCTGAGGTCCCTTCCAGCCAAAACCAGTCTGTGATTCCTTCCTACATCGAGATGATGTAATTGTTGTCTTCGGGTTTTAAGGCCACATTGTGTATCCAGGCAACAAACAGTGAAGCTGTTGGGGATTTGGCTGGTCCAAACTGTGTCTGTGCTGCAGTGTGTCCAAGGCATCTCAGCCTACCCGGGCTAATACTGACCGGTAGTGAAATCCCTGTACAGGTGCTCTGGTGTTGTAGGTCTGTATGACTCAAATGTTCCTGCACAAGTGGGATGAGAGTAAAAACCCCAAACACAGCTTCCAGTCCCTGTTTTGCAGTATTAGATGTTTTAGCTACTATTTTGGATCTTATTGTGGCCTGTTTATTACTTCCTGTTACAGCAAATTGGCAGAGGGGGTCACAAACCACATTATTTTCTTCAGCTTGAAGCAGCAGCAGAAAATGCAGAGCTGAAGCCTGCAATCACATCTTTAATCTCAGAAAAATGGACGTGGTGACATTCCTGTGTTTTTGAATCAATGACAAGCACATCAAATAGCTGTGCAGGCTGGGAATTCTTAGCACCATTACAATGCATCTCTATTTTTGAAAAACTTAAATTACCTTAAAGAACATTATTAATATTTAAACAGCCACTTAGGAGCTGCGTGAATATTCCTGGAATCATGTTGGAGTTATTGCGCACGTTCTGCACGAGACTCCTGGTAGCTGGTTTTGCTGTGTGTCTGTTTATGAACACTTTTAGTTTTGGTTAATCACACAGTTATCACAGAATGATTGAGGCTAGAAAAGCCCTCTGAGCACATCCAGCCCAGCCCAGGACCTAACATCATCACATCGGCCAGACCAAGGCACTAAGAGCCACAGCCAGGCTGTCCTTCAACACCTCCCCAGAGACGGGGATTCCACCAATGCTCTGGGCAGTCCATTCCAAGGTCTGATCACCCTTCTTTTGAGGAAGGGCTTCCTAACATCCAACCTAACCTTCCCCTGGTGCAGCTTCAGGCCCTGCTCTCTCACCTTGACACTGGTTGCTTGGGAGAAGTGTCTGACCACCACCTGACTACAACCTCCCTCCAGGGAGCTCTAGAGAGAGAGAAGGTCCCCCCCGAGCCTCCTCTTCTCCAGGTTAAATACCCCCAGCTCCCTCAGTCTCTGCTCATCAGACTTTTCCTCCAGTCCCTTCCCCAGCCTTGTTGCTGCTCTGGACCTGCTCCAGCCCCTCAATCTCTTCTTGTATTGAGGGGCTCAGATTTGCCTCCAGTACTCGAGGGGAGGCCACCTCAGTGCTCAGTACAGGGGTAGAATTATGTCCCTAGTCCTGCTGGCCTCACTCTTCCTGATACAAATGTCCTGGTGGCCAGCAGGATGACCATGAGCCAGCAATGTGCCCTTGGAGCCAAGAGGGCCAATAGCATCACTCTGCACTGGTGAGACCACATGTGGAGTGTTGTGTCCAGTTGTGGGCTCCTCTTTTCAAGAAGGACACGGAGCTGTTGGAGGGAGTCCAGCGTAGAGCAACAAGGATGATGAAGGAGGTGGAGCACCTCCCTTATGAGGAGAGGCTGAGGGAGCTGGCTCTCTTTAGCTTGGAGGAGGCTGAGGGGTGACCTCATTAATGTCTATGAATATGTGAAGGGTGGGTGTCAGGAGGATGAAGGGGGCTCTTAATGTTATCTGGTGATAGGACAAGGGGCACTGGGTGTCAGCTGGAACATAGGAGGTTCCATATAAATATCAGAAGGAACTTCTTCACAGTGAGGGTGACAGAGCACTGGAAGGGGCTGCCCAGGGGGGTTGTGGAGTCTCCTTCTCTGGAGACGTTTAAAACCCACCTGGATGTGTTCCTGTGTGACTTGGTCTAGGTGATCCTGCTGTGTCAAGGGGACTGGATGATCTCTCGAGGTCCATTCCAATGCCTGATGCTCTGTGATTCTGTGACAAGATGTGAAATACAGCAGACCAGCCCTTACCAATCAGAGAGTAATCCTAAACTGCCGTTTCACTACTATTTTCGTGTTATCTCTGCCTGGATTAAGGACAGAAGTTTGTCGTATAAGGCTGCTCTGAAGTTTTGTAAAGCAGTTTCAGAGTGTGAAAAGAATTTGTTCAGGAAGGAGCATAAATCATCTGAGGTGAGAGAAAATTGATTTTTACAGCATCTTTCACTACTCAGGCTTGTAGTATTATTGGTTTCATTAGGCTCTGAGTGTTTATGGGTAGTATAAAATATTTAGAACTTGGTATCTCAAGGCACTGGAATGAGTTTCAGGCATTAGACAATTAGATTGAGATCATATTGTCTGTAGTCTGGCATTTGGCACGTTGATAGGAAACGTGTGATTGATTCTCATTATAGCCATAAACCTTTTTTTATCTGACACTGAAGAACAACTCTTGGATGTAGTGAGAAGCCCCAAAACTTTGAAACAGTTCTGTAAACCTATAGGTAAAACCTGTGTAAATATCAGTTTCACAAATATGTTGAACATTTGAGGGACAGTGAAGTGCTGGAGAAGGGTACAGAGCTGGGCTTCCAAACTAGTACATGATCATGGTGTGGAACAGGTGTCATATGAGGAATGGCTGAGGGATCTGGAGCTGTTCAACCTGGACGAGATTGAGGGGAGACCTTATTGCTCTCTACAACTACTTGAAAGGAGGTTGTAGAAGGGTGGGAGTTGGTCTGATCTCTCTAGTGGCCGCAGGACAGTCACGGGGCAAGGGGAAATGGCCTGAAGTTGAGCCATGGGAGGTTCACATTGGATGTCAGGAGGAATTTCTTTACTGAAAGGGTTGTCAAGCACCAAAACAGCTGCCCAGGGAGGAGGCTGAGTCCCCACCCCTGGAGGTGTTTAAGAGAAGGGTGGATGTTTTGTTGGGGGACAAAGTTTAGTTGTGCTGATAGGGCTAGGAAAAGGTTGGACTTAATGANAGCTGTTCAACCTGGACGAGATTGAGGGGAGACCTTATTGCTCTCTACAACTACTTGAAAGGAGGTTGTAGAAGGGTGGGAGTTGGTCTGATCTCTCTAGTGGCCGCAGGACAGTCACGGGGCAAGGGGAAATGGCCTGAAGTTGAGCCATGGGAGGTTCACATTGGATGTCAGGAGGAATTTCTTTACTGAAAGGGTTGTCAAGCACCAAAACAGCTGCCCAGGGAGGAGGCTGAGTCCCCACCCCTGGAGGTGTTTAAGAGAAGGGTGGATGTTGTGTTGGGGGACAAAGTTTAGTGGTGCTGATAGGGCTAGGAAAAGGTTGGACTTAATGATCTTGAAGGGCTCCCAGCTGAAACTGTTCTGTGATCCCAGCTCATAAACTCTCTAGTTTGGTTGTTGTTTTGCTCAACCTGTTGGTCAAAGTTACCAAACTTTGTGGAAAATCCTCAAGAGAATTGGAGAAATTACCTCAAGCTGCACCAGGGGAAGTTAGATTTGGTATGAGGAGAAACTTGTCTCTGGAAAGGGTCCTCAGGTCTTGGCAGAGGCTTCCCAGGGTGGGGTTGAATGGCTGTTCGTGGCCGTGTTTTGCAGTTGTGGAGATCTGGAGCTCAGGGACAGGATTTAGTGATGGGTTGGGACAGTTAGGTTAATGGTTAGACTCAATGATTTTAATGGTCTTTTCCAACCTAAATGATTCTTGATTCTGTGTTTGTTTATACTAACTAGTAATACATGTGCTAACATGGAATCATAGAATCATGACGGATTGGAAGGGACCTCAAAAGATCATCTAGTTCAATGCCCCTGACACAGCAGGATCACCAAGACCAAACATAGCAAGGTTCTTTGCTGTGAAGTACAAAAACAGCCTAAAAAAGGGATTCAAGTTGTTTTGCCAAGACGTATTCTACAGTTCCATTTGGTTAGATGTCTTAAAACAAATAGAAAACCCAAATCCAAAACCTGCCCAGTCTGTAGGAGCAGAGTTTATTCTTTTCTGTCAATATTCTACAGCTTCTTGTGTTGCTGTCCCACATTCATATTAGCAGTACAGATTTTAAATATATTTATGTAGTCTTTTGATTTTGCAGTTATTTCTAATATTTTGGAGCTATTAAACTGTTTTGTTTTTAGTTTACATGAATTATTGAGTACAAATAGAATATTACAGGCAGTTCCTTAAACGTTTTGGCTCTGGCTTTGTATGGAAAATTAAGACTTTTTATCAAGTTGAAGTGTTTTATTTCCAGTGTATTTAGCAGAGTAGCATCAGATGACCTGATCTGATCAACCACATTCCCATTTAATGGTGATTGATGACACAAGTTGTGTAATTTTGGTGCACTGGAATGCTCATTAAGTTCTGTAAAGTCTGAAAACAGCCTTGTGTGATTTTTCTGCCAGCTTTAGCTGCCTCAGCAAGGATTGTAGAATCGTAAAGTTGGAAGGGACCTCCAAAGGTCATCTAGTCCAACTCACCTACAACAACGAGGGGTATCACTCACCAGACCAGGTTGCCCAGAGCCCCAGCCAGCCTGACCTTGTATAGCTCCAGGGGTGGGGCCTCCACCACTTCTCTGGGCAGTCTGTTCCAGGGGTCCACAACCTCAGGTTAAAGACCTTTTTCCTGATGTTCATCCTAATCCTGTTCTTTTCCAGCTTCAAACCATGACCCCTCATCCTGTTGTTCTCTGCCCTGTTCCCCAACCTTCTGACAAGCCCCTTTCAGGGATTGGAAGGTTGCTATAAGGTCCCCCTGGAGTCTTCTCTTCTGGCTGGCCAACCCCAACTCTCAGCCTATCATTGTAAGAGAGGGGCTCCAGCCCTCTGAGAATTTTCACGGTGATGGTAAAATAGTTCATGAAGTCCTCAACCAAATTTTCTGGTAGATTAATATTAGTGGAAGCATTTAAAAAATAGTTTAAAATATCTGTGTTTTTTGTTCTACCTCAAAATTCTGGTTCCACAGCTGCCAGCTGTTTGCAGTGGCTGCCACACCATCCTTTCCACGTGTGGTAGGTGCAGTGTGTTAAGCTGAGTGATGTCTCCTGTGGTGCCATGTCTCAAATTGTACCCAAGGCTTAAAGATGTCTCCTACTTAGCTAGATTTTCCAAATTCCTCTGTTGCTTGAAAAACAAAGGATTTCAAAAAAAATAACCCTGCTGCTCGTGTCCTCAATTGAAACGCTCTGATTTTCAGTTTGGTTGCCTCCAGTCTATTCCCCATAACCCCAGGCACACTGGGATACAGAGCATCCCCTCCAGTGCTCAACAGTGGCCCATGCAGGTATCTTCTGCCTCCATGGTGACTGTAGAGCATCACTATTGTGCTCTTCCAATGGAGTGGAGTTTGGAAAATCATCCCTTAACATATTCTCAGTGAAGTTGTGTTTGAGACAGTTAATTGTGTGTAAATTGTTGCTCCAGTGTCAGTATGGTAGGGGAGTAGCTCAGAAATGAGTTTTCAATCATTCCACACCTGTACCAACAGTTAGAGCTGCTAATGTTCACTGGTCGCCTGCCAGCGTGTGAGAAACAGATGCCTCTCTAATTAATAGTCAAAATTAATACCCTTCATGAATGAAAATGATGGAAGGAATGCTGGATAAACAACTCAATTTTCTCTCTTTCCAGAAATGGGTTTTTTCATCTTTGGTCCCCACCCATTTACCTTCAGTGTTTCCTTTATGAGTCAGGAGAGCAGACATGCAAAACCCTTCCTGATGACATCAGGTCACTGCCCTGTAATCAGCAGAAATGAAGGTTTTTGAAGAACCCTAGCTAATATTCATAGATTCTAGATTCATAGAATCACACCATAAGTAAGATTGAAAGAGATTCATGTCCAAGGTCATTAAGTCCAGCAGTCAACCCAACCCCACCCTGCCCACTACACCATGTTTTGAAGTGCCACATCTACACAGGTTTTGAACCCGTACAGGGATGGGCATCCCTGGGCAGCCTGTTCCAACCCCTGACCACTCTGTCAGGGAAGAAATTTTTCTTGATGCCCAGCCTAACCCTCCCCTGACACAACTTGAGGCCGTTTCTGGACTACATGATCTTTCAAGGTCCTTCCAATCATTAATGATTCTATGATTTCATCTTGTCCAATTGCTGGTGACTTGGGAGAAGAGACTGACCTCCACCTCTCTCCAGCCTCCTTTCAGGTAGCTGTAAAGAGCAATAAAGTCTCCCCTCAGCCTCCTTTTCCTATTTCATATTTTCATATTTCTAAGATGTGTGTCCACTTTCTGAAAAATGAGGACTTTGAACTCTTCACTATCAGTAGATTAGAAAATCTGAGATCAGTTTTGCCTCAGTGTTGCTTGTTCTCACTTCCAGACCTTGTCATCTTAGCATTTGACTAGTAATCACTTGGGCACAGGCCTTCTGAATGATTATTTGAGAAGTGAGGGCAGATTTTAGCTGTTGTTTCCACACAATAATTTCTGATGCCTCTATGCACCCTCTGACACTCGTTAGCGGAGCTCTGCTCTTCTTCCTGTGCTTGGATACCAGCACATCATCGTCTCCGCTTGGCTTCAGCCGCTCACAGAGGATGTGCGGAGATGAAGCGCGTCGCTGTCATCCCGTTACAAGGATATTTTGATCCCAGGGAAGTACAAGCAGCACCTTCCCTCTGCTGTAAAAATGCTGCTTGATGAAGAAGATATTTCTTACAAAGAACCAGCTAATTACCCTGATAGCGCATTAACAGAGGAGGGAACTTGGGGAAAGCTGCAGCTCTAAATCAAATAACGTAATTACCTACGTGGGAGCATCTGTTGGAAAGTAGGACAACAAGTTGTTGGAGTGTGTTATGTGTTTAATGCTGACTTAACGCCACCAGAGCAAGCGGTAAGGCAGGTAAAGAACCTCCAAATATTAATTAATGGGTTCATATTATAACTCATAATAAATGCTCATTTATGGCTTCTCTTCTAGGCAATTGCTGAGGGAAGTTAAAGCAAAACGTCTTGAATTATTCACGAGTGTCTGAGTTATGACGGGGAGATCTAAGTGATACCCAGAAGAGCTTTGATACTCAAACAGGACAAAGGCAGCACAAGGACTTTTTATTGCTTTGCTCAAAGTTGTGGGTGGGAGTTGAGTCATTCCTTCCCATACAGACTTTTCAAGCTACAAACTGTTGTGCTGTAGTTCTGTTTTGGTTGGAGGAGACCTTCAGGATTGCTAGTCCAACCTTGACCCAGCAGTGCAAATAGAAAATCATAGAATGGTTAGGGGTTGGAAGAGACCTCTGGAGATCACAGAACATTAGGGATTGGAAGGGACCTCAAAAGATCATCTAGTCCAGTCCCCCTACACAGCAGGATCACCTAGACCAAGTCGCACAGGAACACTGGAGGGTTTTAATCGTCTCTGGAGAAGGAGGCTCCACAACCCCCCTGGGCAGCCTGTTCCAGTGCTGTCACTCTCACTGAGAAGAAGATCCTTCTCACATTCATATGGAACGTCCTCTGTTCCAGCTGACACCCATTGCCGCGATTCCTTTAGACAAATCATTATCCAACAGCAGCCGGTACCTGATGCCTTCAAAGTGATTGGTTGCAGTAACAAGCCATTAAGCCATTTTTAATGTGACTTGCTAGCGCTGCTTTTAAGCAATCAGCTCTCTCCTAGTCCTTCCAACAGTTTCCCTTAACCCCTATCAAAAATGAAGATGTATTACACTGCAGAATTCCGTTATCCCACAGAAGATTAGGTGACTCGGGCTATGATTTGCTGCTTCCAGCGAACGCAACAGCAATTTGGAATCAATCCCTGGTAGCATCAGCTTTGATGAGTTGTAAATTACAGGTAATAATTTCAGCATCGTAGCCGGCAAATACTTAGGGCACTTGGTCATTTGGGTTAAACTGTCTTGGTGAGTTCGTTTGGAGGAGATTCTGTCTTTTAAAACAAATTACTAATATTGGCAGGTGCATTAACCCAGCAATAACTTGGGTGAGAAGGACTGTTCAGACACTCTGGTGTCGAGGCAGCGTGGAGGGGAGGTTTGAGAATTAACAACTTCATCCTCAGTCTAAGCTCATTTGTATCTACACTGACTAAAGAAAGATACCGATGTATTGCTTGGCGTTGGAGATGGTGTGTTTCTGAGGCTCAGTCAAGACGTTTGTGGAGAAGAATTGATCTTCTTATGGAAGTAGGGAAGCTATTGCTCTGTTTATTTTATTTACTTTAATTTGTTGTCTGCCTTTGAGAAGCACACACTGATTTTTGTGTGACATTCCTGAGAAGCGTTGCTTTGGCCAAGGAGAAATAAGAATGGGCAGTAGTTTGTGCTTTAAGAGTTCTGCGTGTATAATGCAAATGTAAAAGAATTCTGTGTGTATTTAGTGCAAATACAAACTGATTTTATATAATGCAAATATAAACCCACAAAATGTGAGAATCAGGCTGCATCCTTATTCCCTCTCGTGCTGAAAACAGTCGCATTTTCCTCGTGCCTGCATCTATATAATGGTGTAACTTGACTTCTGGCTGTTTTGGTGCACGTGGAATGTAAGTGGCACCAGGGGAAGGGCTTAAATGTGGAAATAAAAGGATAAACTTGTTAATAGTGGGAGTTCAGGGGGGTTGCTGGATCAAGAGTCCTTGCAAAGGGTGAGACTGGTTTTGAAAGGTGATACGGGGAGTAGCAAAGAAGTAGAATCATTTAAATAAGAAAGGCAATTGAAGGGAATGAATCAAAGTCTGACTAACAAAGTGATTTAGTGAGATGTAGTTAAGCTGGATGCACTGTGATTTCAAAAGGGAAGGGTGGGTTTATTATTCTTTTAGTAATAGAAACAGACGTTCAAAGCAAAATGTGGAATAAGTGAAAGACTCTGAGTGGAGCTAATGCTTAGCAGCGGTATTTTCAGTATAAAAATGACATTGTTGGGCATTTAGTTATAATTTAGTGAATTTTTTACCCACCTCTATACATAAACAATCACACACACAAAAAATCAGGTAAGAAGATGGAAAGGAGTTTCCAGGTGGGTGTTGCAATGTAAAAGAAGCACTGAGAGGATATGTTCCTGTGCGACTTGGTCTGGGTGATTCTGCTCTGGCAGGGGGATTGGACGAGATGATCTTTCAAGGTCCCTTCCAATCCCTGATGTTCTGTGAGTCTGTGAAAGGGAAAAGATAAGGGGGTCATGACATTGCGGGGTCACTGTAAAGTAAACAAGGAATGTTTTAGTGCAAACTTAGCAATGTTGGACAAAATAGAAGATGAAGACTACGAGATGAAAAGTACAAAAATGAAGGGTGTGAATCCCAGCTGAAAGCTTCTTGTTCTCTATGATGAGCAGAAAATGAAAATAGCCTGGAGCTGAAGGGAGTATGACAGTGACTGCCACTTGTTGGTGACCTAATACTGGACTAGTTAGAGCACGGGTACAACGCAAGGTTTGAGTAATGTGTGTCAAGGCATGAGCTCTTGCCCACAGATACTCCCCTTCCCTTGATATAAAATCCATGCTGTGGATTATGTGAAATGATGGAAAGGAGCAGGTTTCTGGCTCAAAACAAAATGGGCACCTTAGCTGATGTTTTCTGATGCCTGATGAGGAAGGCAGAGGCTGTCTGTATTGTGATAAAAGACAGATACATCCTTAACCAATATCTAAATATAGAATAAACTTTTCTCCTCAGTTTGCCCTCAGTAAGCGGGAGGTACTGCTGTTTAATTTAAAGAAGCAGCCCCCTCCCAGATTTCCTCTTAAGATTAAAGGAATATTCACCATGAGCGGTGTGCTGAGCATCGGTGTGCTGAGCATCGGTGTGCTGAGCATCGGTGTGCTGAGCCCGTCACACTGCGAGTCTTTATTATTACTGAGCTTTATCCTTGAGTACATAGCTTGCAATTCAGCTTGAATATTAAGTGTCAGGCTCAGACGCACTGGTGAGAGATTTGCAGCCGCCAGCAGGTTCCTGTTCTAACCTGAGCAGCCTTTGCCCTCTCTCTTCATTGATAAGTGGTCTTATTGCACATATGTCAGCTTACTGGTGTGAAGCCCTTGATGCTGGGAGGGATGGAGAAGGTACCATTACCTGCGGTTCGTGATTTTCCTAGTGCTCTAGGAGAGGTTACAGGTGAAGGAAAGGATGTGTGGAGCCGGTCGTTCAGAAATGTGTGGTGCTTACAAGTCCCCTTTTCTTCCACTTGGATGCAGAGCACCTACAAAGAACTGGAGTTAGAAAAAACTGTACAATTGGATTTACTTATTTTTTGTGTTGTTTTATTGATAAACTGCAAATCTGGGACAAGTGGTTCCACAGAGCTGTGTCCCATGTGCCCAGACTCTGGGTGCATCACTTGCACTTATGCTCTTTGGATCCCTCCCCCTCCTGTGAAAACCAAGATTTGATTAACGGGGGCAGAAATACTTTGCAGGGTGTGTTGCTCTTGGTGAAAATGTGCTGCTCTTTTGTTGTTGTTGTTGTTCTCTCCTGATGGGAGATGAGCATTGCAAATGCAGTGGTGAGATCTGCACAGGCTTTCCACCCTGGCTTTGCCTTTTGCTGGCTTTAATCGACCGTACTGGGCTGGAGTTCCAGATGAAGGTTCTCTGGCTGTATTTAAAGGAAACCCTATCAGCTGCTTCAAAATCAAGATTCTGTCATTACACGTAGCATGAGAAAATCTGCAAACATGGAAGATTTATTTTACTCTTTGTTTCTTTCCCATTCTGAGATCTTATTTTGTCACAAGCAAGAGTATTTTTGGTAACAGTGCTGAAGATGCCTCATGTAAAGATAGATATAACTTTTGCCTTCTCTGTAGAAACCTTCCCGTGGGGGATCCCTGGGGTCTTGCCTGGGATCCAGCAGGATTTGTGTGACCTCTGGAGGGAGGGCTGGACTCTTAAGACCCAATAACCTTACAAAAGCCAATTTTCCTAAAGATTAGTAACTCTCACCTTGGCTGCATCCAGTCAAAGGATGCTTGTTGTGTTTTTAGTGGTGATAAACACTTCTTTTCATTAGAATAGATGTAGTATCTACCCAAATTAGGACCTTTTTGGCCACAAGGAATTTACTTCTGGCAGTGGAATGTGCTGACCCCTCTAACTTTAATTGCTGTACTTGGGCTTGTAACTCTGGCGTGCTGATGGTGGTAATAGATGCAGCCTAGAGTCGAGCTGTTTCTGGAGGAATAATTATGTCATAAATCGCAAAAGCTATTGGAGAAACTGATTTATTTTCTTTCCTTTTGGCAACTTTCTTTTCCCTTGCTTTGGTCATTAATTTGAGCTGCATTTATTAACATCAGAAGCTCTTAAAGAATGTCAGAATTTTCATTTAAAGAAAAAACCCAAGAAAATGGGCAAATAGCATTATTTTCTCTATATCAGAAATTTCTTTCCCATCTGCATTGCATATACAGGCATGATTCATGTCTTTGATAGATGAGAGAGCCATTAGTTTAAAAAATGAGACTGTAAAACCCCCTTTGCTGAAAGTATAATGTTCCTGCTTTGTAGTCTTTGTCAGGATGCTGGTATTCAGAGCTAAAGACTCACCACTAGAATTGATAGAAGTGCTTCTCTGCAGCTGCAGCTGATAACAGTTAAGGCTTTTTTAAATTACTTGGTTATTTCTGCATCTTGTTTGAATGCCTCCTTCACTTGAGTTTGTGATAAATGATCTTCTAGTTTAGCTGGCAAATCAGTGTCTTGCCATGGTTTAAGCAGATCGAGAATCTCTCGAGTTCATGCAGTTGTTAAACCTGCTCAGCAGCTTTTTGGTAGAATCACAGAGTGGCCTGAGTAGGAAGGGACCTCCAAAGGTCATCCAGTCTGAACCACTTGCAGTAAGCAAGGACATCGTCAACTGGATCGGGGTGCCCAGAGCCTTGTCCAGCCTCATCCTGAAGATTTTCAAGGATGGGGCCTCAACTCCCTTCTTGGGCAACCTGTTCCAGTGTTCATCCCCTCTCCTGCTAAAGAACTTCTTCCTGACATCCCATTTCAATCTGCCCTTCTCTAACATGAGATCATTGCCCCTTGTTCTAGCTCTCCAGGCCTTCATAAACAGTCCCTTCCTTCCCCTTCAGGTACTGCAAGATTGCTCTCAGGTGGCCCTGGAGCCTTCTCTTGTCCAGGTTGAACAACCTGGGCTCCAACAGCCTGTCACCTTAGCAGAGGTGCTCCACCCCCTGACCATTTTGGTGGCCTCCTCTGTGCCAGCTCCATCCAGTCCCTGTCCATCCTGTCCTGAGGGCTCTAGAGCTGGACACAATTACAGGATTGTTTAGGTTAAAAAAAACGTTAAGACTATCTCAAATGTCCCAAGGCCACTGCTAAACCATGGCCCTAAGCAGCAGATCTCCATGACTGTTAAACATGTCCAGGGGTGGTGATTCAACCACAATCTCTGTTGTGCAGATGTACGTGTTACAGTTCATCTATTGAAGCTCTTACCTGTTCATGTTATCACCCAAAGGCACCGGATAATTTTTAAGGGGCATAGCCCTAAAGTTTGGCAAGCTTTACTTTGGAGGCAAAAAAAATCACTTCATTTTGACAGCTCAAACATTGANGTACTGCAGAGTTGTTTGCCAAAGGTCCAGCAGACAGCTGTAATCAGTTCTTTTCCTACCTCCCACTTATGTCCCCTGACAAACAGAATAAAGCATTGACTGACACTCCGAATACACAGCACTAGCCCTTGTCCTGTAATATTTCAGATGAGTTTTATGCCCACAACAGCTCTTCAGTTGCAAAAGCCATTTGGGCAAATCCCACGTCATACTGATCCAGTCTCAGTGTTTGTCCTCCTACCATGAAGACAATTTCCGTGGATCCTGCAAGTAGCAATCCATGCTCTCTGCCTCTCGAGTTCTTCTTCCACTGATGCCATTTTACTTTGGAGGCAAAAAAATCACTTCATTTTGACAGCTCAAACATTGAAACGGGGAAAAAAACATGGAATTTGTAGAACTTCACCGTGTTCTTCACTTTACAGTGAAGAACTTTACATCCAAAATGTTTTATGCAGAGTATCCTAAACATGCGTTCTTGACTATTCTTGTGGTGTAGTTAGTTGTACTTTCCCCCTCCACCTAAAGCCTCAGTCATGATGTTATTTCAAATGTTTTTCTGCTCTTTGAGTTTGTTCTTTGTCAGCTCCACAGAGTACAGTCTGTGTTTGGCTCTTCATTCTGCCTGCGATTCTTTTCCTTTAGAAAATTGACCTGGGGCAACTAATTTCCATCCTGCTCTTGTCACACAGACAACATTCCCTGGGGCCAGCAGGCCACCTTTCCAGCACAGCAGCACCACTCCTCAGAGGAGGAGAGAATCACTGAGAATCTGAACACAAAGCTGTCATGGGGCTGGTTGTTTCACTGACTGCAAGGTTGCAGTGCTGTGTGGACATCTTGGGGGGCTGCTGCCAGCTGGCTGTGGCCAAAGATGAGGGAGCCAGGAGCTGTGTCTGCGCCCTCCCCCGTGGGGAACAGCCCCTCTGCATCTAAAGAATGGAGTCTTTAGACTCCAGCCAAGTCCTGGAAACAGGGAGAGAAGACAGAGTGTAAGTCTAGAGGGTTGACCCAGAATACAGGTCACTGTAACCCATGTCCGAGCTCTGTCTAGGGCTGGAGAAGGTAGGACTAGGGCCAGGGGCTAGAGCCTGAGAACTGGGATTGCAACAAGAAACCGTGTTTTGGCAAACATTCATTAGAATGGTCACATTCCAGTCCAACAGCGAGGTGGTGGTGACGCTCAGGACTCATGATTAAAGGCAGTGATAGAAAAGGTGCAGCTAGAAATGCTCAGCTCTTCGTTTTGTGGCTGCGGCTGATCAAGGCGTCGATTCTCTAGGTCCGTGGAGGAGGCAGGGTTACATATCAAACACAGTTTATCATATTCCCGTTGCATTTCTTTTTTCCTCTTTCTCCTCTTTTTTCTCTAACCTGATATTCTGAGGATTGCCTTTTAGTGGCGACCACCATCTCCTTTTGACAGACAGTGCAAATTAAAAGATATGGCTAGGCAAAGGGAACTGGAACCCAAATATGCCCCCCGGGTTTTCATTTACAGTTAGAAGCTACAGACACAATTACTGCTGACAGAAATTCAGCAGCCAGTGGCAGAGTGCATGTGGCAGTAGACTCATGCCAGGCAGTAATTGGGAAGATTATTTTTAATCAGAGCATATCCTACAGCCCAAACATTAGAAATCTCTTGTAAGGCTGACAGGAAATTAAACTGAGCTCAAACAAAAAAAGCCTCAAAATAGGAGTAATATGGTTAGAAGTCTAATGGTGGCAAAGCTCACTGCTTGTTGCATTTGGCTGTTATCTAAGGGGAATGACTTTTAACTCGCAGCAACAGATATCATTGTTTAATTGTGTTTTTAGAGCAAAATTAAAAGAAGAAATATCAGATTAGATCAATTTATACATGGGCTTTTGATCAAGGCGTGGGGCAGGAGGTGTTAAGTCAGGCTCCGTAATCGTGTGTGTGGATTAATAGCAATTCATGTTGTTGCTTTGGGTTGTGTGGTTGCTCTTTCTCTAGTGACACAATGTGCATGGGAGCTGCTGTGAAAACAGCACCTGGGATATTCTTGGAGTGCCCAGGTGAGGGAACAAGAAGGGAGCTCTTGATAAAGCTGGTCTGGGGTTGTCCATCTCAATGACCGTTGTTAGGGCTGCTGAGCTGACTGCAAGAAGAGAGCAGGCCGTTCAGTGCTTGGCTGTGCACCTGAAACTTTCACCTGGAGACACACTCATTTTTAAGTGACATTTAAAATATCATTTTCTATAGCAGGCTTTTCCATGCTTTTCTGCCTGACTCTTGAGGTTTTCTTCCTCAGAATGGAAAGCCTGGAGCACTGGACGTTGGCAGTTCTGCTGTTCACCCACAGCAGGATGTTGTTCCGTGTGTGCCTGTCACATACAAATGCTGGGACGTGAGCTACATGTTGCTAATTTTATGTTTACGAGTGTGTGACAGGAGTGACAAACAAGAGTCACCTTCATCTTGTGTTAAGATACGGGGCGGTCCTGTGAAAGAAGGTTTGTGTTAAACACATGGATCTTGTTTCTCCACAGGGCTGGTTCAGGTGAACAAGTACATGGACAGGATAGACCTGTGGTGGGGTGAAGGGTGGGTGTCAGGAGGATAGAGCCAGGCTCTTCTCAATGTCATCTAGTGATAGGACAAGGGCCAATGAGGTTCCACATCAATATGAGAAGGAACTTCTTCCCAGTGAGAGTGACAGAGCCCTGGAACAGACTGCCCAAGGAGGCTGTGCAGTCTCCTTCACTGGAGATGTTTAAGACCCGCCTGGATGTGTTCCTGTGTAATTTGGTCTGGGTGATCCTGCTGTGTCAGGGGGATTGGTCTAGATGATCTTTCGAGGTCCCTTCCAATCCCTAATGATTCTGTGATTGTAAAGGTTGTGAATGTGCAACTCCTCCTTCTGGGCCAGCAATAAAGTCGGGAGGTGATCAGAAGGCTGGAGCATCTCTCTTGTCGAGACTGTCTGAGTTGGGATTGTTCAGCCTGATGAAGGAGAAGGCACTGGGGGAGATCTTCTAGCAACTTTCTGACCCCTGAAAGGTGCCTGTCAGAAGGGTGTGGAAGACTGTTCACAAAGGCAGGGAACAACAGGATGAGGGGTCATGGGTTGAAACTGGAAAAGGGTAGATTTAGGCTGGACATGAGGGAAACATTCTTTAATCTGACCGTGGTGGAGGCCCCATCCTTTAAGAGATCCAGGGTCAAGCCTGATGGGGCTCTGGGCGATTTGTTCTAGTTAGAGATGCCCCTGCTTGTTGTAGGGAGGTTGATCGAGATGACCTTTACAAGTCCCTTCCAGCCCTTTGATTCTAAGATCCCTTCGCTGGTGTTTGGGGCTGAGGTGGAGTTCCAGTCTCCTTCTGGCAGGTTCTTTTAGCCCGCTTGTTTTGAGGAAATCCCCTCTGCCCTTGTCAACATGCAGATGCTTTTAACGTATGTTCTTAAACTTCCCTACATGGTCTTTCTGTGTGCAGCCAGAGTTCCTTCAGTCACCAGAGTGTGCAGCGCAGGATAAATAAGGCAGAGTAGCAGCAGCAGTTGGGACCATAGTGTTTCTAAAATTAATGAGAGGTAACGTTGTGCTAGGAATGAGTGGTCAGCCACGAGTCTTTCTGAAAAGGAAAATTAATGTACTGTGACCTTGATGAGGGAACGTTTTAATTCATAAGAAGTCTAAAAAGATGGGAGTTGGCAACGGAAAAAATCACTGTTCAAATTAGGAAACCCAAGAACCCTGATGGGGAAAGCCAAGAGACCCAATTTTCAGTTATTCCAGTCAGGTTTGGGTGCTCACAAACAGGTTCCACTGGGGCATTGTAAGATGTTACTAAGTCAGACGCCATTTTTGAGGCTGTAAGGATAATCACTTAAAGATTTCACCTTAGAGACTTTTTTAAGGACCTCACAATCCCATTCATTTAACCTGTGTTGTACTCAGAGATATTTCTGATGTTCCACAAAGTCACAGAATTATTGAGGCTGGAAAAGACCTCTGAGATCATTAAGTCCAGCCTGTGACCTAACATCACCACAAACTCACCCCAGGAGGATCAGATAAATTATATGCATGTACACAGGGATGTTTTGTGTAGTGGGTTTTTTTAAATGTGTGTGGTTCATTTTATTTTATAAATAAATCAAAACTTGTGTTTTTAGCTCAGAACTTAGTGAGGTTGATGGTGTTTATTTGTAGTAAGATATTTGCAATTACTGCAAGGAGCTTCATTTGTGAAGCTGGACCTTACTCTGATGCTCTCCTAGCAGTGGTCTCTGCTCTAAGGAAACTAAACGCAGCTCGTGCGTTTGCTGTTGCTGGTTGTCACTCGGTGGGGAGCTGTTAATAGCAGGTGTGACAGCTGCAGTATTGTCTGACACTCCTACAGAACAGGTGCCCTCCCACTTTGTCGCCGTACAATTTATCCTCAGCTTGGTTGGATGTGGCCACTACTGAGTGTTTTTATTTACTTTTCTGCTTAACATGAAATCACGCGGAAGACACAACATATTTTGTGAAAAATACTCAATAGATCTACTCTTCAGAGTTTTACTGAAGTGGATAAAAGGTTGTGCTCAACCTTGGGACAGTTGGGTTAATGGCCAGAGTCAATGATCTTAAACATCTTTTCCAACCAAAACGACTCTGGGTTCTACATAACACACTATCAATTTCAGTTTGTTCACAACACTTTGAACCGTAAAGCTGACCTTCACTCTTCCGTGGGAACAGGGTGCAAGTGTGTTCTCCTTCGAGTCTCTCATTTACACTGAGAATGTCTTTTCTTCTCTCAGGAAACTACACAGAAGCCCCATGCAAGTGGTACCTATTGTTTTCATGACCGGAGCCTTCTTTCAGTAAGTGCACAGATTTTTGTTTGTTGCTTGTTTTCCTTGGAATTGCACTGAAATCTCTGTTGTGCTGACGTAATGAGTAAAGGAGTTGCTTTGGACTTCACAACTCGCCACGTCGATGCTGCATCGCAAGAGCTATAGACCGTAAGTACCAGATCTGATACCTTTTAGTCTTCAGTGACCAACAGCGTGCCGGTGACACGCTCGGAAAAACCCTCTTCCCTGTGTGTGCAGTGCTTTTCTCTTGCATTTTCCTTTGCACAGTAGGGTGATGTCTCTCTTGTATTTATTTTACCTTCGGCTGATCAACCAGGAAGAAAGTGCTTTGTGTAAAGATGAGTCACAGATACTTCCCCCCCAGCACCTTAGAACAGCTATGGGTAGCTCATTGTGATTTCTTTTTAATACACCCCTAGTATCAAAATAAGAATAACATGAATTAAGCTCCAAAATTCACAGGTCATGTGAAAAACCACTAGTGCTGCTTTTTTGCCCCCCACTGTTCTGCTTCCTGAGACCTTCACATCTGAACAGTCTGTTGCTCCTGCATACACGAGATGTAGTGTTTCCTGTAATGTTTTTTGTTTTAACACATACTTAGAAATAGGGATTAAGCACTTGTTAATCAG
This sequence comes from Rhinopomastus cyanomelas, assembly GCA_013400115.1. Classification (NCBI taxonomy): domain Eukaryota; kingdom Metazoa; phylum Chordata; class Aves; order Bucerotiformes; family Rhinopomastidae; genus Rhinopomastus; species Rhinopomastus cyanomelas. The sequence continues at coordinate 1,254,323 of VXBP01008811.1, forward strand.
GATATAATTTTTTGTACTTATACAAATACTAGAAAAAAATTGTAGGGATGTTCAGCAAGAAAACTCGCCTGGACGTGTTCCTGTGCGACTTGGTCTAGGTGATGCTGCTGTGGCAGGGGGATTGGACTAGATGAACTTTTGATGTCCCTTCCAATCCCTAATGTTTGGTGATTCTGTGATTTGTTCCTTTTCAAACCATTTTCAGTAATCTTCTGCTAAAGACAAGCTGCAGTGGCCCAACATTTTGTTGGGGTGAAAGCATGGCTTCTCCTGTATGGGGTGCGCCGAATAGAAATAACATCTATAGGTACTGAACATTTAACTACATTAAACATGTCTAATTCTGTTTCACTTCATTCTGTGTGCAGGAAGTGGAGATGATACACATGTGTGGTGACAAAGTAAATAGATTGGATCAACTTATTTGTTAAAATATATTCATGGTAGAGTTCTTCCCTGATACAAAAATTTGGGGTTATTGAAAAAAATTAGACATAAAGTCCTTGTTAGAAATAGGAAGGATTTTACATTTCTGCTCCTACACTCAATACAATCTTCCTTTTGATGTCTTGGGAAAAAAAATCATTATTTCTAAGGGACTGCCTGGCTTACAGGGTGAAAAAGAAACCAGGCTGTTCATCTCGGGCCGGTAATAGATGTAAATCATTCTGAAGTGCTCAGTGTTCTTGCCGAGTGTAGCTTTCCCTCTCTCCCTGTTGTGATTTAACTGCAGCTGTTAGCTCAGCCCTGCACAACTGCTCACCCACTTCTTCCTGCTGGGATAGGGGGGAGAATCAGAAAAGTGAGAAAACTCACTGTTTGAGGCCAGGGTGGTTTAATAGGTAAAGGAAGAGCTGCACCACGCAAGCAAAGGAATCCATTCACTGCTTCCTATAGTGGGCAAGTGCTCAGCCATCCCCAGGACAGCCCGGCTCCATCACCCGTAATGGTTATTTGGGAGTATAAACACCATCTCTCCATGTGTCCCCACTTCTTCCTTCTTCCCCCAGCTGTGTGTGCTGAGCTTGATGCCATGTGTTGAGTGGAATATCCCTTGGGTCAGTGGGAGTCAGCTGTCCCGGCTGTGTCCCCTCCCAGCTTCTCATGTACCTCCAGCCCACTCGCTAAAGGGGTGGAGTGAGGAGCACTTGATGCTTTGTGAGCTCAGCAATAGCAAAACTATCCCTGAATTATCAAAAATCAAAGTCATTGAATTTGTGTCTTTTCAGTACAAATCCAAAACTCAACCCCATCCCAGCTACCGTGAAGAAAATACCTTCTCCCTCAGCACAGTCACAAACTGTTTTCTATCACAGAATAACCTTCCAACTTTTAGTAGAATCGGATGCAAATGACAGCTTTTTCTAGAAAAATTCTTGTAAAAATTGCTGGACTGAGGTTGGGGCTTCTAACCCACAGGAGGCAGTGGTCCCCGAGACAATCACTGGTGTGCTTGTAGGGAGCCAACATTAATCTGACTGTGAGTAAACTGCTTTAGTGTCTGTGGTTGAAGGAAAAAGGTATTAATCTTCCTTCAACAAGCTAAAGCCAGAGATTTGTGATCTGTGACAAGAAAGTTAAGCAAATGCTCGTTTGGAATTTGGGGAAGGTTCTGTGCCGCCACATCTCAATGTGCATAATTGGTTTTATTATTATCCCCTGCGATCCTAACCTAACTAGCACAATGAATATCAATCAACTTCTAGGGCTAAAAGGTCGTTTATTTTTTTCACCAGGCTCAGACTGAAGTCCAGCATGTTGCCTGGTAACGGTCGATGTAGATGAGTTGGCTCTTCAGAAGACCATATGGCTGGGCGTCGTGCCCTATTCACCCGTGACATGGTGTACACATGTACTACATTCGTGATTAGGAGATGGTTTGTCCCGTGCCCTTAGTTAGAAGCAGCCTTCAAAAATCACTGCCTCGGTCCAACGTAGCCATGTTAGGATGTGATGGAACGAGCTCCCAAACCCTCCCGTAACAGTCACACTCAATTTGGTGTTCAGGGTGCTGCGGTGTTTGTTTAATTTCCAGCTGTGGTTGCTTGTACAGTAGGGGGTTTCAGAATGTATTGCATTTTGCTAGATACCTGTGTTGCAGTAAATACAGTTTTAACAGTTCAATCACAGAGAAATCCTCAATTTTAAGAAGTAAACTTCGTAGCCCGTGAATTTATTTGGCATTTGCCCTTCTATTAATTGTGTGGTAATGTCAGCCGAAGTCAGCCGGAGCTGCGGCGCGTTGAGCCAACCAGTAAACAAAGCAATAAAAGACACTTCTAGAACACGGAAACTAAATAAATGTGACAGGCAAAGGAGATAGAATTGTTCCAAATCTACAGTGGGAAATCAAGCAGAAAGACAGGCTGGCAAGGAGTTTGTGGTGGAAACTGGTGTACAACTGAGATGAGCAGGTCCTAGCTCCTACTCTGAACTGGAGCGGGGTTTTTTTGTCACAAACTGGAGTTCTCTAGACTGGAGCTGTGCAGAGCACAGTGACGGGCAACAGCAGTGGCCGTGATCTCCATGAGCTCCATGCTCTGGCTTTTCTGTGCCAGTTAACGTTGAAAGGCAAGAAAGGGGATTGATCTGTTCTGTTAGGGCTGCTCAAGGGAATGGAAGAGCACAGGCTGGTCCCCAGTCCAGAGTGCTGGGCAGTTAGCAGTGGTTACACGGCAGTTCTCTGCGTCTGGCTTATTTGGAGAGATGGATTGGCTGTATTTAGCTCTCCCCTACACAACTTTATGGCCTAAAGCTGTAATTCTTTGGCAAAGAAGCCATTTATCTTCAGCATTCCACCTCAGTCCTCTGAAAACAGCTCCGGGAGAAAAAAACAGACCAAAAAGCAGAAGAAAGGTCTTACTGGCTTTGCAGAAATTTTATATAGTTGCTTTTGGAGAGGAAATTTCTGGGTACTTCTGTTGGGTTTTATACCCATTCCATTGTCTCTTCTTAATCTTCAAGTCATATGCAGTTGATGTGTAGTTTGATAAACACAGTGCACTGTAGTGTTCTTGTTTTTTCTTATTAACACATTTCCTTGCCTAGAAATTGGTAAGATAATTATAGAATCATAGAACCATTAGAGCATAAAAGGGACCTTGAAAGACCATCTAGACCAATCCCTCTGACACAGCAGGATCACCTAGACCAAGTCACACAGAAACTCATCCAGGTGGGTCTTAAATGTCTCCAGCGAAGGATGGAGGAAGGATGAGCCAGTGGTGTCTCTTGGTGTGAATTTGATAGCTGTGCCCCTTGGAATGTCTGCCATGGTTGTCCACATTTGACAGCCCACTGGATGCAAGTATGCTGATGCTCTCAAAACACTCGCAGCTTCACTTAGAATCATAGAATCATTAGGGATTGGAAGAGACCCTGAGAGATCATCTAGTCCAATCCCCCTGCCAGAGCAGGATCAGGTACCTAGACCAAATCACAGAGTCAGCCTGTGACAGTCTGTCAGTGACACAAATCCACATGCTGTGCTAAAGGCCTTCTGAAGCCATTGAAAGAAAGAAGGCACTAAACCCCTTCTCTCTAATTACAGAGCAGTGTTTTCCTTTGAATTGTAAACGTGTGGAAATAGGCAACAGAAAACTAGCTGTTACTGCACTGGAAATGTGTTGTTAGTGGGGATATGGGTCCTTTTGTCTCCCTTATTAAGCTCATCTTTTGAAATGGTGAATAAAGTCAATCAGCTTTCCAAAGCAACATCTCTTGCCACAGAGGAGTTTAGTGTGATCTAGGGATTCCTACCTGAGAGGCATGAGCAAAACAGTTGTGAAAGGAAGCTGTTAGCGAGCATTCTCACAGAAATAAACTGGCATTAACTCTTCTCTTAGAAATGTCTAAGAATAAAAGACTTTAATGATCACATTCTTCTTTGTTCATCTCTGGGTATCCTAATGTAGTCTGGATGATAGTATTAGTCTGGAGAGTTGACTGTTTTAAAAATTGCAGCACTTTGCATTACTGGTATCTGTGAATCACAGTGAGAAAGGGCTGAGGAGCAGTAGTTAGATAACGCAAATGAAGAAGTAAGTGCTGCTCCTTCTGAGCTAGGGTGGGGAACTGTCTAGTTGTTAGTATCGTTCGTTGTTGTTTTGAGACACCTCAGATGTCTTCAACTGGTATTGCAAGAATTCATTTAGGACCAGGAGCAGTGGGGCATTTACGTTCTCCTAATGATAAGTAGGAGAATATTCTCATGGATATTGTTCTTCAGAAAAAGCTTAGCTGAGGCAGCTAAGCCTGACCTGGCTCTGAACTTTTTCTAGTGCTCTTGCAAGGCAGTTTTAGGGGTGGTTTGGAAGTATCACTTTTCCATTAGTTCGATGGATGTTAAATTAGATATGATCATAGAAACATAGAATCATTAGGGATTGGAAGGGACCTCGAAAGACCATCTAGTCCAATCCCTCTGTCACAGCAGGATCACCTAGACCAAGTCATAGAGTCAGTCAGGGTTAGAAGGGACCACAGGATCATCCACATCCAACTCCCCTGCCGTGGGCAGGGACACCCCACCCTAGATCAGGCTGGCCAGATCCTCATCCAGCCCATCCTTAAAAACTCCAAGGACAGGGCTTCAACAACCTCCCTGGGCAACCCATCAAGTCACACAGGAACATCTTTAGTTCTTGACAACACAGGGACCTGAATATACTACCTTGGTCTAGTTTTGTGGGTTTGTTTTTTCTTTACAGCTGCAGAGTCCAAGATTTGCCCTAATTCATTTCCCACAGTGGGAGAAGATATTTCGTTAAGTGGGATGTCGTCAGTGTTAAGTTGGTATCTGCAAAATCTCCAATGAGCTTAGGGAGAAGGAGGAGCATCTGGTTGGCTCAATTGGTAGCCCGTGGGACTCTGAATTCCTGGGGTTCATGGGTTCAAGCCCCATGTAGGACATCTTGAGACAGTACTGTAGGCTTACCCTGCTCCAGCAGAGGGGGGTTGGACTTAGATGATCTTTCCAGGTCCCTTCCAACCTCTAACATTCTGTGATTCTGAATCAGTGGTAAACCACTGCTACAGCTTCTGGCTACCTAAATCGTAAAAGGGTAGCGCTTGATGCTTGTATGAGCTATGGACCAGGATGTCAGTGGTCTACTTGTACCTGAGGTTATTCTGCTTATTTCACTTACACTGTGATTGTCCTACATGAATACTGTCCTTGCTTCAGCTGTGCTGGTCAGTGCTGTGGGTAACTGTAGGTGTTTATGTAACTGCAGCTCCGTTAGTGAATTCAGCTTTGTAGTTCTCTTTGCTCCTGTGTAAATGTCCACAGAATTAGCCAACTATTTCTTCTGCTTTCTCTCTGCTAAGACTGCGGTCAGTGTTTCTCTCCCATGAATTCCTCCCCGGACTGTCTCATCCCTCCATCTTTGTAAGTGGTGTTTTGACTCTACCAAGCAAATGCTGCAGGGGCTGAATACAGATTAATTCAGGACTTTATCGTTTAGCAGCCTGCTCGCTGCCGCTGCCGCGATACTCCCTTCAGAAACAGCTCGTTGCAGGCATTTTCCAGCTCAGGCTTCAGGAATATTTCCACTTCCCTATCAACACTCAGTTCAGATCCCTTCCATCGGCAGTTGTTTGCGCTCTGGATATTCTCCTGATTTTACAGCAGTTTGATGGTTTTTGATCAAATGCTTTTCCGCAGCGTTTAGGAGATACCGAGTCCCTGTGAGATCAGTGCGTGTTACTATCTCGTCCTTACAGAAGGAGAAGCCAGAGGACTGAACAGCCTGACTGGTGTGCCAGGAGCAGGAGGAGAGCAGAGCTAGGATTTGGGTTTGTGCTTCTCAAATCCCAAACCACTGCCTCCCTTACTGGGCCATCTTTCCTCTTGCTCTGTCTCTAATCCAAAACCTTTTACGGTTAATGATTTTTTACATTTAGCAAGTGAGGGAGAACTTACAATTTCATGCTCTCCCCTGTCGCATAAAACATGGGAAATTTTCCTCAAGAAAATCATGCCGTTATTAGTAAAATCCTATCAGCAATAGCTCAAAGCTAATTGAAATTTAATAGTCCTCTTGATGATTTGGGTCATGTCAAGGGTGTTAGCATTCCTTAATAAAGACATACGCCTGATCCTTTATTCTTTTCCTTTGAAGAGCTTGCAGACTGCTCTTGCTTTTGGCTGATAATGCCAGTTGTGCAAGGTTAAGGTACAGCCATGGCAAGCACTCGGGTGGCTCAGTGTAGCAAATGTTGTTAGCCGCAGCGAGGATACTTCTGAGGTCTGGGGTGAGCAGCCCAGGGCTTCTGGAGGGTTCATTTCTCTGTTACTGCTGCTGTGTGTTAGTGTGTCCCTTCGTCTTCGGTGCAGCCATTGCCTGCGCTTGGCCGGTTCAGAAGGGCCAAAGCCGTGGGTGGGCAGGAGCACGTGGAATTTGCAGTAAATTCTGGCTAAGTACGGGCTGTGTTCAAAGTGGGGCTGCTGTGCCCCTGCCAAGGGTGCACTCAGATCTAGCTAACGGCACAACATCTGTTTTAGTGTGCACTGCACGTTGGACCCGAGACGCTGCTGAGCTCTGTGAGAGCAGCACATACGTCTTCCACTGGAGGAGTAACTTTACTGCTGCTGATCAGTGAATTGAACAGTGGTGGTAATAGTTGGATTAACACAGAATATTAGGGGTTGGAAGGGACCTCGAAAGACCATCTAGTCCAATCCCCCTGTCACAGCAAGATCCCCCTGACCAAATCGCACAGGAACGTATCCAGGAGAGTTTTAAACTTCTCCACAGAAGGAGACTCTCAACCCTCCTGGGCAGCCCCTTCCAGTGCTCTGCCACCCTCACTGTGAAGAAGTTCCTTCTCATATTTATATGGAACCTCCTCTGTTCCAGCTGACACCCATTGCCCCTTGTCCTATCACTAGGTGACACTGAGAAGAGCCTGGATCCATCCTCCTGACACCCACCCTTCACATATTTACAGACATTAATGAGGTCACCCCTCAGTCTTCTCTTCTCCAAACTAAAGAGACCCAGCTCCCTCAGCCTCTCCTCATAATTTCCTTTATCATCCTCCTTGCTCTACATTGGACTCCCTCCAGCAGCTTCACATCTGTCTTGATCTGAGGGGTCCAGAACTGGACACAATGCTCCAGATGTGGTCTCACTAGGACAGAGTAGAGTCACAGAATGTTAGAGGTTGGAAGGGACCTTGAAAGATCTTCTAGGGGGAGAAGAACCTCTCTCTATCTGCTGATCACCCCCTTCTCATCCACCCCAGGATGCTGTTGGCCCTCTGGACCACAAGAGCACACTGCTGGCCCGTGGTCATCCTGCTGTCCACCAGTGTGTGATGTATGAGGAAAAAGAAAAAAATAATCTGTTTTTTAATTTGTTGTTATTGCATTTGAGGTTAGTTACCGAGATGATAAGTCTGTGCTGTAACATGTTATTCCCGTGTCGCTCATGCACAACCAAGGAACAACATATTGTGTGAGAATTTGTACTGATCACAGACTGGTTTGGGCTGGAAGAGACCTCAGAGAGCCCCCAGCCCCAATGCCCTGCCAGAAGCAGCGACACCTCTCACCCGACCAGGTTGCCCAGAGCCCCATCCAATCTGGCCTTGAACACTTCCAGGGATGGAGCAGCCACAACCTCCCTGGGCAGCCTGTTCCAGTGCCTCAGCATCCTCACGGGGAGGAATTTCTGCCTCAGATGTCACCCAAATCTCCCCACTTTCAGTTTGAACCCATCTCCCTTATCTTTCTCATGAAAAGCCCTCTCCAGGAGAGGAACTGATCCTGCAAGAGAGAGTAGAAATTGTTTCTAACTGAAGGCTTGTTCCATTAAATCTGTAAGACAGGTGCTTCTTCCCTGTGGACTTCCTGTTTCTTTCACCCGCACCCCACAGGAACAAAGTTTTATGAGCACATCTGGAAGTGAGACAAAGTGGTTCAGCAGAAACTCTGGAGGAATGGTGATTTTGTTGTGGATGGGTTGGTATCTTTTTTTAACTGGGTCATTTAAAGGTTCAAAACAACCCTCAAGATAAGAAAAAATCGTGTTTAGAGTCTGCGCCGAGAGGAGATTTATCTGAAATCCCTCACAAGTTTTGTTTCTATCAAGACCAAGTTGTTGTGTGCTATTGATTTTTAGATGGGCACAGTCTGCAAGTAATAAAAGTTACAGAGCCAAAATAATTTTGGGTGTTATTCTGTCTTCTGGATAAACCAGGTTAGGATGTTGAAGGTGCAATCAATCGCTTGGCCACTGAGACTCCTTGAAACCCAAAACACAATTTCAGCATGACTTACAGTCTCTCCCTGTTTGTATTATTGTGATTCCGAGTCTTATCCTGCAGGTAAGCCCTGGCTCAGTCTGTCTGACAGGCGTTTCTGCTCCCTGGTAGAAGGAGGAGAGCTGTGAGGAAAAGCCTTGCTGCAGGAGGCACTGTCCCTCCTAACAGCAGCCACATGAAGTACAGCCGTGCAAAATTCATTTGCCAGTAGCAGCATCTGCATGGGGTCAAACTGGGAGACCCAGGGGCAGTGCCAGAAGGACAGCACTGCCCTCTACTCGTGGCTGGTCCATATTCCCTGGTCCACTGCTGCTCTCAGTCAGAGGTCACAGAATGACTGAGGCTGGAAAAGCCCTGTGAGCTCATCCAGCCCAGCCCAGGACCTAACATGATGACACTGGCCACACCAGGGCACTAAGGGCCAGTTTGGCCTTAAACACCTCCATGAGTGGGGACTCCACTACTGCTCTGGACAGTCCATTCCAGTACCCAGCACAGGGAGGGAATGATGTCCCTAATCTATGGCTGATACAAGCCAGGATGCCATCAGCCTTCCGGGCCACCTGGGCAGCCTGCTGCCTCCTGTTCAGTTGGCTGTTAACCAGTACTTCCAGGTCCTTCTCTGCCAGGCTGCTCTCCAGCCACTCATTCCCCAGTCTCTGTAGCTGCAGGGGGTTATTGTGGCCAACCTCACCCCGTTGGCTTCTGCTGGCCTCTGTAGATTTTTCTGCAGTCTCTTCCTACCCTCTAGCAGACGATCAGTTTTACTGCTAAACCAGTGGGAGTATTCAGGAGCTGGAATGTGTTGCCTAGGTATAGCTTAAAATTCAAAGTACGTGAATTATGTGGCTTCAAATGATATTAATTGTGAAAAGTTTTATTCTAGCTCTTAGCTGCCGCCGAACACACTAATAAAACAGACTGGAACAGCTACCACAGAAGTAATTTTATGGCAGATCAATGCAATTTCTTATTATAGACTCAGTGAGGGATTGTGGTGAGGAGGGTGTAGATTTACAACCTACAGGTGAGCTGAAAAATCACACTTCATGTTAATTTAATGGGTTCTAGGGGAAAAAAAAGAATAATTCTTTTAAACTTGATGTTTAACTACCAAAGAAAACCTGCATTTACATAGCTTCATGAATATCATTACAGAAAGGGTTGTAATTGTGCCGTTGGAACAGGCTGCCCAGGGGGGTTGTGGAGTCTCCTTCTCTGCAGACATTTAAAACCCACCTGGATGGGTTCCTGTGTGACTTGGTCTAGGTGATCCTGTTGTGTCAGGGGGATTGGACTGGATGATCTTTCAAGGTCCCTTCCAATCCCTAATGATTCTATGATTCTTTGATTTGAGCTCTGAAGTCCCTTGATTAATATGCTCAAAACATTTCTTCCCACCTGATGTGTGGTTAAATGAAACAGAATGATTCTTTCTACGTTTAGGAATATTTGTTTCTGTTGTCCCTAAAAACCACTGGAGTGAAATATGATGCAAACCTCTTTCAGGATCTATATTCTTAATGAAAGCAGCCCATATTTCACAGAATCATAGAATCATCAGAGATTAGAAGAGACCTCCAAAGGTCACCTAGTCCAATCTCCTGCCACAGCAAGATCACCTAGATCAAGTTGCACTGGAACATATCCAGGCAGGTTTTTCCAACCGTGAACCCAACTGCCCCGAGACCACTGCAAAATCCTGTCCCTGAGCTCTAGATCTCCCCAACTGTGAAACATGGTTAGGGATGGCGACTCAACCCCCTCCCTGAGCAGCCTGTTCCAGTGCTCTGTTACCCTTACTTGGAAGAACTTCCTTCTCATGTTGATGTGAAACTTCCTGTGCTCCAGCTTACAGCCGTTGTCTCTTGTCTTATCATTGGATGCCACTGGGCAGCGCCTCACTCCATCCTCCTCATACCCACTGTTGTCAAATCTATAAACGTTACTGAGGTGACCACTCAGTGTCCTTTTTTTCCAAGCTAAAGACACTCAGGAGTCTGCTCTAGGCTCAGTCCCCACCCTCTTCTTTCTGAACATCCTACCTCTCATTATGGGTTATCTCTCCTGCTTCCTTCGCGTCTGGGAAGGAAGTCTTCTGTGGATTTGTGCTTCATTCCAGGTGGGGATGTTATGTCTTCCTGATGTACGTTTTGGGCTTGATGCTCAAGGAAGAGAGTGGAGAAAACCAGCATAACCCTCTCCTTGCCTACAGTGCAGGATGGAGAGAATAAAAGCTGTGAGAAGTACAGAAAGGCCCCCTGAAAATATTCTAATCTGCTAACGAGCCTAGAACTCCGTGGGCTAGTGGAGTCAGGAAGGACATTATACAAAGGTCCTTTCTTTATGGGGGGCACAAACTGCTTGAACTGAAGTGTCAATGGAAAACGTGTAAAAAAGGTTGTGCTGGAAGGGAAAAACCATTTGCTGATGCTGCAGTTACTCGGAGGTCGTCACGTGGAGTTGCAGAAGCAGTTCACAGTGTTGGTTCAGTGGCAGATTAAATAGTTGCTGGTGTGTAGAGCAGGTAGCAAATATAGGTTATAGTGAGGAAAGACAGGTTGGGTTCATTTTAGAGATAAAGAGGTCAGTAGGAACATGCAGCTGGAATCAGAAGAGAGCAGAAACCTTATACACACTTCTGTAGCAGTACCTAGGGTAGAGGTTAGAGTCTTCCTCTCATCGTGGAGAGTTGTTAAGTGCCCATCTGGTGAATGAGGAGGCTTAAGTGTAATGCCAGCAGATCCCCTGGTATTTCACTGGTGTGGTTCAATGGTGAATGTTCTGAACAGTGAAAGGGGTTTGTAAGCAGATGTCCTTGGAAATCTACGTTATTCCATGTGTAGAAGGGACACAATAATGACAGAAATCTCTGCTGGTACGGGATTGTTCTGAACAGACAAATCCAAGAGTGACTGGGAGAGTGCAGGAAGCTGAAGGATTAAGTGCCAGAATAAAGTTCACTTTTGGACTATCATAATAGATGGAAATCTGTTCTTGAGGAAGGAGAGAGAGTGACTGTTATTGCTCAGAAGCCTTTCTTGGAAACATCAGATGGAGTTCTCAGAAGCAATAGTTCAAGGCTTGACAGCTGTCAAAAAAAGCAAATTGAATATTTAGCAATTTTCAGGAAAAGCATTGAGTGCAGACGATATAGACGGTCTCCGCTGGAGTTGGCCCTGGTCTGTCTTAGTCCATCTGTAAGCAGTTCTGGCTCCCCTGTGTCTCCACTTGGTGCAGAGAAAGGTCAAGTTATGGAATAGACATTCAATCACAGAATCACAGAACGTTAGGGATTGGAAGTGACCTTGAAAGATCATCTGGTCCAGTCCCCCTGACACAGCAGGATCACCTAGACCAAGTCACACAGGAACATATCCAGGTGGGTTTTAAATGTCTCCAGAGAAGGAGATTCCACACCCCCCCTGGGCAGCCTGTTCCAGTGCTCTGTCACCCTCACTGGGAAGAAGTTCCTTCTGATATTTGTATGGAACCTCCTATGCTCCAGCTCACACCCATTGCCCCTCATCCTATCACTAGATGACATTGAGAAGAGCCTGGCTCCATCCTCCCAACACCAACCCTTCAAATACATGCTAGAGCTGGTTTGCCTTGGGAAAAGAGTTGACGGGTGAGAGCAATGGGAGGAAAGTGATAGATAGCCAAATCAATACCAGTAATTATATCTATCAATATTGTAATGATAAGGCTCATAAGGCAGGGATTATGGACTCAATGAAACGACTGTGAAAAGTTCAGGGCTTTCATGCTCTACGATGCTGTTTCACAGAGCTGTGCTCCTCTAGAAGCCAAAGACACAGGCGAGTGTAGAATGATTGTCTACTTGTGCTTATGTTTGTTAATGACCTTCTCACACTGATCAGCACTGGACAAAGCGTGATGCTTCAAATGGTGTGATCCAGTAGAACAGCTCGGATCATGTAGGTGTTCTACTGGATATGGATCTTAATGGTTTCTTGTTAGGCCAGATGGAAAAGGGAAGGATTTTTCTTCAGCGATTGCCACTGTTTTCAATGTGCTCTTGGCTTGTGATTCTGGACTTCCACCTAAAATTGTCCCAAAATACCAGTCTGCCCTGGAGGTCGTGCTGTAATTTCCTTATCAAACATTGTGTAGAGCCCTTTAGCAGTGTTTGATAGAAGGCAGTTGCTCTAGCAGCCTGAAGCTGCCAGGGAAGAGTTAGGTTGAACGTCAGGAAGCCCTTCCTCATGGAAAGGGTGATGGAATAGACTGCCTAGAGCACTGTTGGAGTCCCTGTCCATGGAGGTGTTGAAGGACAGCCTGGCTGTGGCCCTTAGTGCTCTGGTCTGGCTGATGTGGTGATGGGCTGGATGAGCTCAGAGGGCTTTTCTAGACTCAATCATTCTGTGGTATTTTGAATCTCCAACTGAAGTCAACCCGTTGGCTGTTGTACTTCCCATAGTATGTGGTGAGATGGAGAGGACCGACACTGGATATCATTAGTATGATAATATGATGTTAATGAGCATTAATATGACCATACGATAAATACTTTGTTTCCTGGGTTTTGGTGTTGTCTTTCTTTTTTAACATCAGCAATCTTGAGTTGAACCAAGTACAGAGAAAGTCGGGGGGGATTTCATTCATTTATGAGTTGTTTAAATAATGGATAAAAACTAGATGGGGGGAAAAAAAAATCCCTTCAAAGAATCCAGGAGCAAAAAGCCAAATGAAATAAAGGTAGTAATGATGAGACAATTATATCTGACTCCGTCTTGTTAGCCAACTTTGTGATTTTGTGAGGAGCCTTGTGAATGATTCCCAAACAAGCAGCCTTTGCAGTGCTGCTGTTATCTGTGATGCATCAACAGAAGTAAACCTGCCGTCATTAGCCCAATTATTTAGGTACCACGGAGCATAATGACTGCTGTAAGTGCAAATAAGCTGTGGTTAACAAACAACTAGAGAAGCAAGTGAGGTAGAGAATGACTCAGAGGAGTGGGAAGTCAAATTGAAGAAAAAGCACCCCAGATGCCATTCCTCACTGCTGCAAGTACATCTGAGGGCAGGCTGCTGGTCCCTGAGCAGATAATGGAGATATTGTTTATTGGATTTTTTTTTTTAAGTATCTTGCTTTGCCAGAGCATCTGTCTGAAGTGAATTCTGAGCCTTCACTGCAGCCTGTGTTAGATCAGGTTTGCCAGTGGTTATTGCTGCATCTGTGGCTTAACAGGAGCCAGCTCCTAGCAGTTTGACTGTTATAATGTCTTTGAGAGGAGCAACCTGGGGCTGAAGGAAAAGTGCCTGTAAGGTAAAATAACTGTTTCTATTATGAGTTAGTTAAAGACAAAAAGGACAAGCCAGGCAAAAAGAACCACACTGACTTATTGACAGATACTTGTCAACTGTATTTGAATAACAGCTGTTTCAGTGCCAAGCTGCCAGATTAACCCCTTGATTAGAAGAATTTTCCTTTCACAGCCAGACTGCTAACATCAGTATAGAACAAGATAATAATATAGAAGGTGTATTTAAAGCCTTTTCTTCTGACAGTCTTGTTAGGGGTAGGTGGTATTTAGTATAATATAGATAATTATAATATAATTTTCTATATTAATCTATAATAATATAATAATCTATAAATAATATAATAATCTATAAAATGATATAAATATATAAGTATAATAGATAATATATTTAGTATCATATAGACAAACATTTAGTAGCTAAATGTTTATCAGGAGAAAATCAAGGCCACAAGCATTGTCTTCTAGCTGTGTGCAGGAAACTGTCTTCATGCATCATTTTCTTCCCCATTCACTCTAAAACTACACAAGCTGCAGTTGGTTTCTGTGTTTGGTTTTGGTTTTTTCCATGATACCAGTGTAAAACTAGGGAGAAGAGTTCTTTGTCGTAAGAGGTAACCTGTACCTGGTGAGAAAATATGTAGAATTAAGTTTTATTTTAATTTTAGTATCTGTTTCTTCATATTTTACAGCTAAATTCACTTTTACATCTTATTTTGAATGGTATTCTTCTTCATATCTGCAAGACCCATGTTTCTGTAGTTTGTCTGAAGGTTTCTTCTGACTGGTGTAGCTCTTAGGTTAATTCTCCGCTCAGAACCCTCCGAGTGTTTGCAGCCCATTAAGATTCATCATGCATTATACTTTGACCACAGGATGTACGTGGTGTGAGTGCATCTGCTTTCCCACACTTCTTGTTAGGATATTCTCTTCAGGTCTCTAAATTGATTTTTCTACTCTTTCTCAAGTTCATCTAGAAAGTCCATTTGATATTTTCATACAGAAAGAGCTGAACACGTCACAGGCAGAAAGACTCGTTCTCTCCACCCGTAGATGCCAACAGCTGATCAGAGGTTGCAGTTTTTGTTTGATTTGCATGAGAACAAATGTGGAGATGTTGGGCCAAGGGAGGAGGTGTAGACTGGGGGCAAGATGGTGAAAAGCTTGGGCTTCTCAGGTGTGTTGGAAATTTAGCTCTGGAAGACAGACCCGAAACAAACATCTGGTTCAGTGCTGCTTTGCAAATAGACAAAGGAGGTGAAAATAGAATTCTGCCTGAGAAGTACGTTGAGTTTAACCAACAGCAACAGAAAGGGAATCCCTGTCTTTGAGAAACAAATGGGTTTCCACATAAGGCCGTGGGAGCCATATTCAGGACAAAGCATCTGGGCACTGTTCATCTTGCACTGAGGTCTGCGACGGCGGTGGTATCGATCCAGCTGCTAAATTGAGCCTGGACTGGTGCAGCTCAGAGCTGCTGCTGCAAAGGCATCTCCTGCATTTTTCTCAGGGGTGTTGTAAAGTTTTTGGAATTTTATGAAAAATTAATCAGAAAGCATGAAAAATATAAGATAATTTAAAAAGGTAATAGTAAGTAACTTATAACTTCTAACAGTAGGTACTAGTGATGAGCTGAGGATCACAGACTGTGTTTTTCACTTTTATTGCTGCCTTGGGCATTTCTTTTTGTATTGTGGCTTGGTTTTCTGTCAGTAAAATTAAGATAAGGTGAAGCTCAGTTAATGCTCCCCTTCCTTTTGTAAGGTGCATTCACAAATGGCACAACAAATCACTTCATGATTAAAAAAACCTCAACCCCATGTTATGCGATGGTCCTGTATTTGAATTCATCTATGTATGTGATGGGTGGGTGTCAGGAGGATGGAGCCAGGCTCTGCTCAATGTCATCTAATGATAGGACAAGAGGCAGTGGGTGTCAGCTGCAACATAGGAGGTTCCACCTAAATATCAGAAGGAACTTCTTCCCAGTGAGGGTGACAGAGCACTGGAACAGGCTGCCCAGGAAGGTTGTGGAGTCTCCTTCACTGGAGACGTTTAAAACCCGTCTGGATGTGTTGCTGTGTGACTTGGTCTAGGTGATCTTGGTGCGTCAGGGGATTGGACTGGATGATCTTTTGAGGTCCCTTCCAGTTCATAATGATTCTGTAATGCTATGTTCCCATTCTCGGATGGCTACTGTGGCTAGGTGGGGGGCACTGCTAGGCACAGAGGGCATGCTGCCCGAGAGAAAGGCGAGAACTTGCCCACGTTCTTCACTGCTTCCTTAGACATCATTTTCTTGATTCCACTTGGTCTCGATTTGCCTGGTTCTGCTGAGGAAGCTCTTCCTGCTGGGGCAGGGGGGCTGCCACAAACTCATCCGCAGGTCAGCTGAGCCAGTAACAACAGAAATACAGCCTGAGACAGAATTCTCAGCTCAGAGCTGCATTTTGGTTGATTTCAGGTTTTCCCTTGTTTGGTTACTGACAGGTGAGTGCTAGAGCAGCCTGTGGAAACAAACCCCCTAACATACCTGCTGTGTTCACTGTTGTCATTGCTGTGAGTAAGAGAGAAAGATGTGTCTGAGCAGAGGCTAAGGGGGTAGAACAAGAGACTGGTGGAACAGAAAGCGACCTTAGGAAGATTCACGGCATGAGCTTGGAGACAAACTTGGATTAATTCACCAACCTCAGCTGATTAACTGCTTCTGTCAAAAGTTCTGTGGCTCTGACTCGTGTCTGGGGGTTTGCGTGGTGGATTTGTTTTTGTCTGTCCAGCTTTCCTCAATGTCATGGGTTTGTTTCACATCACGACCGATCTTTGCCTTCTCAGCCAGTGTCTGTGTCACCGAGCATCTTTCTGCCGCTGCGAGCATGAAGGAAGCACAACTTCATGAAAAATGCATCTGTCATTTCCTGGTGCTGGGAAGGGGTTTGAACAGTTCCATCGGGGAGCGGAGGCAGCGCAATTAGCAGTAGTGCATCAGCAGTTGATGTTCTCTTGGTGTGGAGGATTCGGGAATCTGGCATCTCAAAGCATCTGCCTTTCATCCTGTGATGATGTAGAGACGGTGGCAAATGGCTTTCCCTTTATCTATTTCCAAACCTGTGCTTTAGGTTTTTATTCACTCCCAGAGGGCTCTGATTTAGCAGCTCCATGGGGTTTTGTCGCTGTCTGCATGCAAATAGGAGAGAGGGACCAGTACGTGATGTGGGCTCAAACCGTGGTACTGGAGTCATGGTTTCAACAAATGGAGCCTGGCTTCCTGTAATGCTGGTAAGGAACTGCAACTGAGGTGGTGGAGTCTAGAAATCACACCATCACAGAATCATTTAGGTTGGAAAAGACCTTTAAGAGCATCGAGTCCAACACTGACCCGGCTATCCCAACCCACTGCTAAACCCTGTCCCTGAGTTCCAGGCGTCCATGGCAGTAAAACACGGCCAGGGATGGTGATTCAACCCCCTGTCTGGGCAGCCTGTTCCAAGGCCTGAGTGCCCTTTCCAGGAAGAAGCTCTTCCTCATGGCCAACCTAAACTTTTCAACACAAAGGTAGGTGGCCCTGATGGAGCAGAGGGGTTGGAGCTGATGACCTCCAGAGGTCCTTCCCATCCTCAGCCAATCTGTGCTTGTGTGGTTTAACGATGCAGAAGTGGCAGCATCGCAGGTTAATGTGCAGTGCTCGTGTAATTCCCTTACTAAGGTCTGATGACTCTTCTTGCATAATCATTCAACACTTGAGCAGAGAAGCAAGAAGAAAAAAGGAGAGAATATTCTTTTGCAGAGGGTAGCAAATGACTTGATTAAATTAGCCAATGCTAGTAACCGTTTACATCAGCAACTGCCCTTCCCAGTGAGATCTCCTAACCCTCCAAACTTTTAAAGGGTGTAAAGGGTAGGTAAGGAGAGATACAACATCTTGTGTGAAGGATGAAGTTTGACTTGAAATGAGAAGAAAATACCCTAAACTAGTAAATGCATTGCAGACTTTCTACCAGTGAGCAGCATTTAGGACCAGGGAGACATCTCCAACGCTGGACATTGTTAAAGAAAAAACAACGTAAAGTTATAGAAACACCCAGCTCTGCCAGGGGCAGCAGGAAGACAATTTGAACCCGTCTTGGAGCAGTAGAATGGAGTAGTGAAATCTCAAGGTGCCACCTACCCTTATTTAAACACTTCTCTAAAGACAAGGTTTGGGATTTGGCTGGAGATTCGCACTGTCAGCTGAAAGTATTGAAAAGATAAGTGTTCCCATGCAGAACCAAGTGGGATCTGAGCTACTTTACAGCAAAAATACTGTTATCTAAAAAAACCCCCAAACCCACAAGTGAAATAAAAGTCTGAGCACTGTAGTTTAGAGCAGCTGAACGGATTAGTTCTTTGCTTTTCCTTCTACCCACACTCCTTGCAAGCAACACTTATCTGGAAAAGAATTTTCACTCTGCTGCCTTCCTTGCTGGGCTGATCACCTCTATCTGAAAATACATCTTCAGAACTGTTTTATTGCGACGGGTCAGCAGATAAAAGCTGGATACCAGGGGGTAAATGGCACTGACTAATAGGCTTTCTTTCTGTAACCTAAGCAATATCCCAGAAAAAAACTTGCTTCATCATTGGTGTTAGGTTTGAAAATATTGCTGGAAAATGAAGTCCTACACTTTGTTGCTGGAGGTGAGATTTTTTTCCCCTTGTACATTCTGGTTTCTCTGTCTCTCAGTTAATTTATGTGATAATTACCACCACACTTGACTGCCCAAAATCTTTAATGATAAAACTCTAGGAACCTGGGCCCCATGGTGAGATGGAGCTATTAGTGTCTTTATGTGTGAGAGAGACACAGGGACTGCTTTGCTTTCTAATTCTTTTCTTTGTCACACAGCCCCGAGATAGGCAATGGAAATGAAAGTCCCACTAAATGCTTTCTGCTCCTTCATTCTAGGTAGGGGTTGGTCCGTTGCACAAAGTGAGTAGCCTTTCTGACTTCACCCGTTTCTCATCTCCACTCTTGCAGTATCATCTCAATGTGAGGTCAAAGGCTTGCAAGTAGGTGCTGCTCTGGTATAAAAAAATACACCAGAACTTCATGGGCAGTTTGAGGTCTGAAATGCACTGAGGTGTGGGCGAGGTGCTCCAAAGACAGTCTTGGCCATATTTCATTCTCGTGCTTGATGGCTTATGATCTAAGGGTGCTTTGCTATCTATTATCAGTAAAAGGTGATTTCCCAGGTTGAACTTAAAACCCCAGTGAATTATTGATGCATTTTAAACATTAATGTCTGGGATGTGAATGACTGTATTTAACACAACCACTAATAACCTGGGTCTGCTGAAGAAAGAGGAGGGTCAATCAGTTTTCCCACTATCTGCTGTTTCAGTACAAACATGATTTATAATAATGAGCTTGACTGACATACAGCTTCTTTGGTAAAGGTACTACAGTAGACCAGAACGTGGATCTGTTCCTGTGTGGCCTGGTCTGGGTGATCCTGCTGTGTCAGGGGGATTGGACTAGCTGATCTTTCGAGGTCCCTTCCAATCCCTAATGTTCTGTGATTCTGCATATGTTAATTTCCGTGACCTAAGGATGGCCTGAATCAGAGTGTTGTCCTTGCTCACAGTGAAGTGCCTGCACATCCTTTGCAAGTACCTTTGAAATCACTGAGTCATTACTTGACTCCCAACAGTAGTATCACGATGAATGAATCATGAAAACGAATCCTTTTTAGTAAAGTTAGATTTTGCTTGCCTCAGCTTGCCCTACAGCAGCTGACTGCAGCTCTGGGATCATTAGCACCAAAACAGAAGAATAGACACCCAGTGCTGAGGAGAGCCCAGGGAAGTGCAGCCCTGCTGACTGGGTAACTCTATCTCTACCCAAGACACAGTGTTTGGATCTAAATGTAGTGTTAGGAAAGTCAGAAAAGAGCTGATGCTTCCTCTTTGCCAATTCCTAGAGCATGCCATGCTTTAAAAAAAGCTGCCACCAAGCAGGATGACCTTGAAATCATGATTTTACACCGCCAGGCAGGGACTCCGAAATTGATGGCCAAAGATGATACCGACTTAAGCCCACTTTTAAAATCAGCAATGCATGTGGAGCAGCCAGTGCCTGACAGCCAAGGTTTCTAAAGCAGACTGCCAGAGGGAATGGCAGGCGCAGACCAACAACAAGACCGACTTTCCTTAGGAGGCTGCGTGAGAACCGTCACTTCTTTGGCACCGGTTGTTGTCGGAGGTGCCAGAAGCCTTTCTGTGACAACAAGGCATGAAATTCTCCTCCAGCCTGGCGTCCTGTCTGTGTTTACTCACTTTGGTAGCGAGGCAGCCACTTAGATACTACAAAGTGATTTTCAACCAGGACGGTGCTCCTTATCTAGTTTGTATCTTCTAGGAGCGGTCTGATGTCTCAACCATAAAATAAATCGTATGGTTGCAGCTTCTTTATTAGATTTGTGATGCCTCCTTTCTCCGGCTGCCAGAGAAAGAGGTCGGATTTGAAAGGAGAGATGTGCATTTGGTACCTGAGGAAAACGCTGCAGTAAGGAGCCGTTTCTGATCCATTCTTCGTGTTCTCCCTGGGACTGGCTGCTTTCAATGCAACTTCTGAAGAAGCATCAAAGCCTGAAGGATGAAACAAAGAAAGAGGGAGAGAATAAGCTAATGTTGCTAGAGCTGACTCTTTCTTGAGGCTGTTTTCACACTTCCTCAGGCAATGAGATTAAAAAAAAAGAGGAAAAGAATCAGTTTGGAACATGCAGCCCCGTTCTTCAGTCTGATAAGATAAATGACGACGGGCCAAGAAATCTTTATGGCTCAGCAAAGTTATTGGTTCACGACTCGTGCCCATGGATTAAAGCAGAAATTGATCTTTGCTTTCAGAGGAGGAATGGTCACGGCTCTGGTCGCCGAGCATGGGTTAATTTACTTGGTTCTTTTTGCTGATCAGTGAGTGCTGTTTGTTCACTGTGGGATGATTTGCCAGGCTACATGTGCTAAAATATCCCTTAATTCAGCTCTCAAGTTTCCCTCCCAAGAGAGCACTGCAGCGTGGCAGCGTGTCCTGCAGGTACTTCTCAGCTCCGCAGGCACTAATCGAACCTCATCGCTTCAGTTTGCGGGATTTCTTCTCTCAGTGTTGGTTGTAGCTGTGTTTGTGAGACAGGAACGCTGGAAGAGGGCGATACGAGACAGGACTTTGCTAACCTGAAAGAACTTGAAGGATTTTGCCTCCTCTTTGCGTCCCAGGCATGCCTAAATAATCCCACATCAGGAGGGATGCCCGGAGAAAATGCAGCACGATGTGCGTAATGACCTTTGCTACGAGAATTGCCGTGTGCCTCCTGCACCTGCTCAGAGATGCTTTCGCACCCTCATGCCCGACTTCAGAAAACCTGGGTAATTAAGCAGAGCTTTGCTTGAAGGTCAACTGCGAATGAGTAGTTCATTCAATTATTTGTCATGCTGAATCTTACTCCTGGTCACCAGAAAGGCTGAATTCCAGCATCGGGCAGAGTGTAGTCCTTGTGTTCTTGTTGCTAGAGAAGTGTGTATCCGTAGTGGTTGGGTCACCCAGCAGGGAAGGGCCCTTGTGCCCAGCACAGCAAACACTTGGGATTGGGGCTCAGAGTCATCTTAGAAACCTACTGCCTGAGTTTAATTCAAAATACACCTGCAAAGAGCATCATCAGCCTCTTCAGGGCCTGGGAAATGAGTTTGTGTTGAAAAGGATTCCTCATGCTTTGTCGTACCATTTACAGCAGCTACAAAGAGGACCAGTGTCTTTTTACTGGGGCTCAGCGTGGCGGTGAAAGCTCAAGACAGAAGACACGACGACTCGCAACCGTCCCCATATGGCAGCTGAGTGTGACCACTGCCACCTGCTTCAACAGCTGAACCACAGTGGGGGTGAGAGGTGGCAGAGTATTTCTAAGGACTGGGACCTGCAGACTCCATCTTTGGTTTCCAGCTCAGGTCTTGAGCCTTACTCTGCCTTAGGTAGCTGGAACATACTGGTGCTCCTTGAGCTGGTGGCATTCGTGGATATAACAAAACTTTATGTGCTTTTCCTATCCAAGTTAAGCCTGTAGGATCTCTGTGCTTAGTAGGATTTCCATTTTGGAGTCATGCCCTGTGAGTCCAAAGCAGCTGGCAGTGTGGAGCTGGAATGTTACTGGCACTAAAGCAGCTTGTGGGGGACTGTGGCAGATGCAGGTTCCAATGTTTGTGCCACCTGCCCGTCCCTCTGCAGTGGCACTTGCAGAGAGCAAACACTGGCCGCTGGGCCATTGTCACCACCGTGGTGTGTGCCTCGGTTAGAACAATTCAGACCAGCCAGGAGACCTCTTCTGTGTTCATCAAACTCTGCATAGACTGAAACTCTCATTTTGATAATTGCCAGGACATGAAACCTTTTGAAACTCATGTTTAGTGGATGCTGATGGTCTGCTCTGAAAAAGAGAGGACAATTGGAGGACTGGAGAGGAAAACAGGAACTAAAAAACCTTTCTGTGTTCAAGGACTGTGACAGCTGGGAAAACCTTGTTCTGTGTCAAAGGGAACCACCTGGTGTGGGCCTGACCAGTCCACACATTTCTTTGAAAAAGAATTGTTGTAATGTGACAGTCCTTGTGAAACAGTTCAGTTCAGGACCTTCACCCATTCCTGAGGAGCCATGGTTATTATTATTAGCTGAACACATTTTTATTGGGAAGTTCTGGTTGGACATCTAGGGATAGGACAAGGGGCAATGGGTGTGAGCTGGAGCATAGGAGGTTCCATATAAACATCAGAAAGTACTTCTTCACAGTGAGGGTGACAGAGCAGTGGAACGGGCTGCCCAGGGGGGTTGTGGAGTCTCATTCTCTGAAGACATTTAAAACCCACTTGGATGTGTTCCTGTGCCACTTGGTCTAGGAGATCCTGCTGTGGCAGGGGGGTTGGACTGGATGATCTTTCGAGGTCCCCTCCAATCCCTAACGATTCTATGATTCTGTGAATGTAGAAAAGGGTGTTTTAGCTGGGCAGGACACTAGAAACTCCAGAAAATCTTTGCATCTCCCTTCTCACTGAAAAGACATGAAATTTTCTGGCTACTTTACTTGTGAGTTAATGTCCATTAGAAACTCAGAGGCTCTAAATGACTCCTGAATTAACCCTGTTGTGTGTGGGGGGGGGGTCAAGTAAAAACCAGTGTTTTCATTTCATTTACCTGTATTGAAATTACTGCTGAGATCCCTGGTTTTGCTCAAGTGCCTCAATCCCATTAAAATTGACAGAAATAAGGTATTTAGATGCCTTTGTGGAAAAATCTTACAAAATGAGGTGTATAATGGACAATTTAACGAAGGCCCTGCTGCGTGTGCAATGGCTGACAGAAAAAGCAGCCAAAGCACTGGAAAAAGGGGGTTTTAATACGTTATGAAATCTGTTTAGGAAGGATTCTTGTTCTGCCACAAAATTCTGCTAACAAAATGTCATCCAGTTAAACTGGGTGAAAGCAGATGTAAACCTGAGGAGAGATGCAGTTTAGGATGCGGCATGGAATTGTCTGACAGCGCTCAGCACAGCGAGAGGCCACTGCTGTCGCAGTTTCTGAGCTGCTTCAGTCCTTCTCAGCGGTGTAAGAAAAACCAGAGTGAACAGAAAGCATCACGCCGGGCAGAAGGGATTTGGGCTGTTTGTGTCACCTCACCAGTTGTTCTGTTTCTTGCTGCTTGGGGCTCATTCTGCTCTGGTATGGGGTCCTGTACATCTGTCCTGGTAAGACCCAGACACAGACTGGGACTTGACCTAACCTGGGACTGTACATCTGCTGCTCTCATCCCACCGCGATCATAGAATCATTAGGGATTGGAAGGGACCTTGAAAGATCATCTAGTCCAATCCCTCTGACACAGCAGGATCACCCAGACCAAGTCACACAGGAACACATCCAGGTGGGTTTTACAATTCTCCAGAAAAGGAGACTCCACAACCCCCCTGAGCAGCCCCTTCCAGTGCTCTGTCACCCTCACTGGGAAGAAGTTCCTTCTCACATCCATATGGAACCTCCTATGCTCCAGCTGACACCCATTACCCCTTGTCCTATCACTAGATGACATTGAGAAGAGCCTGGCTCCATCCTCCTGACACCCACCCTTGACATACTTATAGACATTAATGAGGTCACCCCCCAGTCTTCTCTTCTCCAAGCTAAAGAGACCCAGCTCCCTCAGCCTGTTCTCATAAGGGAGGTGTTCTACACCCTTCATCCTCTTTGTTGCTCTACACTGGACACCCTCCAGCAGCTCTGTGTCCTTCTTGAACTGAGCGACTGAAAACTGGACACAACACTCCAGATGTTGTCCCACTAGTGCGGAGTAGAGAGGTAGAAGAACCTCTCTCAATCTCCTAAAATATCTCGATATTGCAAAACATTTTGCAGTGTTCTAGCAAATGTCCCTCTTACTAGTCCATAGGTAAAGAAAATATAGGTAAATGTTTTGTAAGTGTGTATAAACCTGTACATGTGTAATGAAAATGAGGGGAGTGTCCTGGGTTTGACAGCTAGTTGTTTGAAAGGCAGTAGGAAGAGAAGATAACTGGTCACCTCTGGGTTTTCTGTTGGCTGCTGAAAAGCTCTAAATGAACCAGTGCTCTGACTTAATGAATAGCCTTGATGATTCTGGTGTCTTGTATATGATTTCTTCTTACAACTACTGGTAACTGGCTGCTAAACGTTGCTGTGGCATGGAGAGAACTAGAAAATTATGCAGCAAGTCACAGTTGCCTGGAACCCCAGAATGAGTCAGGATGTGGAAGTGCATTTGCCCGTGTGATGTCCTTTATGTTTCTGAGTGACTCCCAAATGCTCTGGGAAATGTTTCTTGAAGAAAAACCCTATGGATCACCTGGGTAGAAGAAAATTTTTGCTATGAATTTTTCAGGAAGTCCAGCTGTGGCTAATCTCTGTTTATACTTGACCTTTGTGTTCTCACACAATAATCCTGTGTTACAGAAATTATTCCGTAGGAATGAACCCCCGCGGAAGGAGGCAATAATACCCCTAAAGTGGGCGCTTAGTCATAATGGGTTTGTGCTCTGCTTACACTCGGGTTTCCAAGAGGTGATTTGGTTCTGTAACAATTTTATAGATGTTTAACCTGACAGGGAGTTTAAATTATTCATTACTCTAGGCAGAAGCTTAAAAAGGTCTCGTGACTTTCAAGTCCTAAGTCTTGTGTTGTTCCAGCGTCTTGTTAGAGAATCTGGAAGCGAGTCCGTTTGTATCTGGTCTTGATGGGAAGAAATTCTGGGCTTCAGGGGAAGAAACTCTGGTGCTTATGAAAGACATTAGCCCATCACACATACAAAACTGACTACAGTTAAATGAAACCCCTTTAATGTAACAGTAACGTCGCTCACATTGTGTTACCCGTGTGACTGGAATGCTGGTTCATCCTGCTGTGGCAGGGGGATTGGACTAGATGATTTCTCAAGGTCCCCTCCAATCCCTTATGATTCTATGAAAGCACCAAAACAAAAAATACAGCAGCTCTGATTTGTGAGGCTTCTCTGAAGAGAACATGTGCTCCTGAGGCCAGCTGGATTGTGAAGGGCACCAGCGTTCTGTGTTTTCAGGCTTAAATAGGACAGATTCAGATGAGATCTGAGGTAGACATTCCTCCCTGTGAGGGTGCTGAGGGAAGGGAAGTTGTGGCTTCTCCATCCCTGGAAGTGTTCAAGACCAGGTTGGATGAGGCTCTAGGCACCCTGGTCTGGTGAGAGATGTCACTGCCCATGGTTGGGGGTTGGAGTCTAATGATCTCCACCCCAAACCCAGTCAATGCTTCTGTGATATTGGTAGTGCAGAGCTATGGACCTGTCCCAACAGAATCTGTTGGTGTGAATTTGCTGCCTTTTGAAAGCACAGAATCAGATTTTAAGCAATGGTTTGAAATCCAAACTGGATGATAGACAGAGAAGTTATGTGGAGAGGAGCCAGGAATACACAGCAGAGGTGAATCCTTTATGATCAAACACGCTTCAAGAAAATGGGGCAAAATAAGATCTAATGAATCCCAAGGAGGCAGCTGATGACAGGCATCTGTACGGGAGAAGTACTTGTGATTCTTTAACTTACGTGTTGAAAATTCATCTCTTCAAAAACGGTTGTGTTGCCTGGGGAGTAATAGAACGGCTGAGGCTTAGCCTGTGGCGACAGATGCAACCAAGAATGAGTTGCCAAGCGCAGGGCAGTGGTGGTCAGGTCTGGGCTGCAGGCGAGTGAAACCTGTGCTTGCACTGTGCCTTATGGATAATAAATGCGGCCACTCCCTGTGGAAAGATGGAGAGGACTGTTCCTGTGAGACTTGGTCTGGGTGGTCCTGCTCTGGCATGGGGATTGGTCCAGATGATCTTTAGAGGACCCTTCCAATCCATTCCATCCATGTGATTAGGTTCTACAGCTCATCCTGAGATGAGGCTGGGGATACAGGGTGCGACGGTTCAACTCTTGACTTTGAGTTGTACTCCAGAACAGTAATAAAACCAAAATTATTCCAACCATTTGAGAAGAAAAATCCCTCGTGCTCTCAGCCTCCCTATTTTAATGTTCCTTAAAACAGCATTTCCCTCTTCTACCTGCACTGCCAAGGTTTTAATACATCTATTTAAATGCAAATTTTGACTTTTGGTCGGTAATCGTCAAAATGTTTGACACTAAATTTTTTATCAGAAATGTAATTTTACCTCGAAGCCGTAACGGGAGCGGCAGGCTGCGAATACCCCCGCGACACGGCGCCCGCCCCGCTCCGCGGTGGAGGTAAGTGTCCTCTCTAATATCGTCTGATGAGCTGATTGTTTCCCCAGTGCTCTGCCTTATCCGAAC
This sequence comes from Rhinopomastus cyanomelas, assembly GCA_013400115.1. NCBI lineage: Eukaryota > Metazoa > Chordata > Aves > Bucerotiformes > Rhinopomastidae > Rhinopomastus > Rhinopomastus cyanomelas. The sequence continues at coordinate 1,280,750 of VXBP01008811.1, forward strand.
GCGTGCCATGCTAATGTTATTTAAGGAGGTATCTGGAGCATTTGCTGCTGCACTGAATCCTTCTTCAGGAACATTAGTCCTTTCTGTCCTCTGTATCCCCAGAGTGGCCATCTCAGTCTCACTGTACCTCCAGGAAAAGGAATGTTCTTCGCCTAATGTTCTTCTCTTCTTCACGAGTAGCTCTAGTACAGGACACTTACTGGGCAGCAGGATGTTTTGCCAGTGCGACCTTCCATCAGCCACAGATGACTCTTTAGCTGCTACTGAATAGGTCATTTGTGTTTCATTGTTCCCCACTTGTGTGCAGACAGTGCTGGCCCTAGTCAGTCCCTCGTCCAGGGTGGCCGTGGCCAGCAGCCGCGACTGTGTCTGCCAGGGCCGCAGCTGTGGAGCAGGGCTGCAGCTGCTTGCCATGATGGAGCTGCAGCTGCAGCAGCCGAGCTAACGTTTGCCAGAGCTGTTTATCTGTCTCAAAATGATTGATGGAGCAGCGTTCAGTGATGAACTGAGTAGTCACAACAGCATCTTGTGACCACTTGTACTGTTGGCTCGTGGTCTGGTACAGCTCAGTGGTGGCTCTGCAGCCACAGCTACTGCTGTTTTCATGCTGATCATGATCTTTGTGAAAGGTTAAGAAGGATGTGGGGAGAGGCTGGGTGAACTGAGGCTGTTCAGCATGGAGAAGGGGAGACTAAGGGGTTTCATCAATGCCTGTAAGAATGTAAAGGGTGAATGTCAGGAGGATGGGACCAGGCGGTGCCGCCCAGTATCAAGACAAGGGACACTGGGCACAAACTGGAATGAGGATGGATCCAGGCTCTTCTTAATGTCATCTAGTGATAGGATGAGAGGCAGTGAGTGTCAGCTGGAACACAGGAGGTTCCACATCAATATCAGAAGGAACTTCTTCCCAGTGAGGGTGACAGAGCACTGGAACAGGCTGCCCAGGGGGGTTGTGGAGTCTCTTTCACTGGAGACATTTAAAACCTGTCTGGATGTGTTCCTGTGTGACTTGGTCTAGGTGATCCTGGTGTGTCAGGGGGATTGGACTAGATGATCTTTCAAGGTCCCTTCCAATCCCTGATGTATGAAGTTACATTTCAACGTCACTTTTTCACAGTGAGGGAACCAGAGCCCTGACACAGGCTGCCCAGAGGGGTTGTGAGGTCTGTGTTCTGGGGATATTCTAAGCTCACCTGGATGTGTTGCTGTGGGATCTGCTCTGGCAAGGGGGGGGTGGACTAAATAATATCCAGAGGTCCCTTCCAACCCCTGACATTCTCTGTTTCTGTGATTTGTTTCCCACGTGAGTAAGTTTTCCAGTTTGACTTGGCTGATCAGTCACAGGGGGCACAGCACGACATGGGGTCGGGTGGGAAAGGGCTGTTAATCCCATCTTCTCTTTTGAGGGATCAAAAGTTTAGACTTTCTTAAATAGATCTGTTTATAAAAACCACTACATACACCCAGTGAGCAAACTCTACGCCTCAGTGTAATAGCAGGCTAACACATATATAATTCCAGTTTTAAGTGAACGTAGGTGGCTGCTTTCATGTTGCTTATTGTTGGATATTGTCATGGTGAGGATAAATATGAGATGTCAGATGGTTTATTGTACCAGCAGTCACAGAACAGAGTGCGCCTGTAGGTTCTGCACATTCTGCATTTTATGTTCCCTTGATGCCCTTGTCATTAATTACATAGTTTAGATTCCAAATGATAGAGGATCTGAAGGGCACTGTGCTGCTTTTTCATTTTCATCATCTCTGTTTCCTGAAGGCTGATGGGTTACGAAGTGTTGCGGGAGACTTGAGCAGTGCTGAAGCTGTTTTTAAAAAATAGCAGCAGCACATGGAGTGAAATCCAGTCGTCAGGTTCTGTCTGCTTTTGCACAAGTAATTTGTGAGGGAGGAGAATCTTGGCGTTTGAACCAAAGGCTGTTGACTGCACTGAGGCTTCGGAACAGTTCTTTCTTCAAGTTATTCAGTAAGTTCGTGGCTGTGCTGGCTGCTCACTGAAATGGTTATGGGGGCTGTTTCACTGCAGTCCATCTCCTCACTGGCTTGGCTTTGCTCTGCTGAGGTTGGATTATTCACTGATGCTCAGGCTGAAGTGTGCTGGATCGTTAATCGAACTGTTCAAGGTGAAGCGACCTTTCGCTGCTGAAATGGCTTTTTATGGAATGTGCTGTAAGGTTTGGAAAATGCCAGGCACTGCTTTACTTAAAAAAAAGGGGTATAGTTCAGTTGTCATCATCCTTTTAAACACATTAAGGTTTTGCTCTCTCTACACATCTCTCTCTTTGTGTTCCTATGGAGAAACTAATTCTTTTTTATAAGACAAGATGTGGAGCTTCTAGAGGGAGTCCAGTGTAGAGCAATGAGGATGATACAGGAAGTGGAGCATCTTCCTTATGAGGAAAGGCTGAGGGAGCTGGGTCACTTGGGCTTGGAGAAGAGGAGACTGAGGGGGGACCTCATTCATGTCTATAAATATGTGAGGGGTGGGTGTCAGGAAGATGGAGCCAGGCTCTTCTCAGTGTCATGTAGTGATAGGACAAGGGGTAATGGGTGTCAGCTGGAACATAGGAAGTTCCATATGAATATGAGAAGGAACTTCTTCCCAGTGAGGGTGACGGAGCACTGGAACAGGCTGCCCAAGGGGGTTGTGGAGTCTCCCTCTCTGGAGACACTTAAAACCTGCCTGGATGTGTTCCTGTGTGACTTGGTCTAGGTGCTCCTGCTGTGTCAGGGGGACTGGACTGGATGATCTTTTGAGGTCACTTTCAATCCCTGATGTTCTGTGATTCTGTGAAAAGACTGCATAGTCCATATCTGCTTTGTTCACGTGCAAAGCCAGCTAACGTCCTGAACGTGTGTGTGGAGAGCTTTGATTGTGACGTGTTGATGCAGTTTGCCTGAAACTTGTGTTTAAGAGTTTAGGTGGCACAAATGGCCATCCTGGCTTGTATTGGGAAGAGTGTGGCCAGCAGGACTAGGGATGTTAATTCTCCCCCTGTAACAGGCAGTACTGGTTGACAGCCAGCTGAACAGGAGCCAGCAGGGTGCCCAGGTGGCCCAGAAGTCCAATGGCATCCTGGCTTGCATCAGCAACATTGTGGTTGGCAGGACTAGGGGTGTCATTCTGCCCCTGTCCTGGACACTGATGAGGCTTCACCCCCAGTACTGGGGGCAGTTTTGGGCCTCTCACTTCAAGAAAGAGATTGAGGGGCTGAAGCAGGTCCAGAAGAGCAATGAGGCTGGGGAAGGGACTGGAGGGAAAGTCTGATGAGGGGAGGCTGAGGGAGCTGGGGGTGTTTAGCCTGGAGAAGAGGAGACTCAGGGATGACCTCCTCATTCTCTACAGCTCCCAAAAGAGAGGTTGCAGTCAGATGGGGGTCAGGCTCTTCTCCCAGGTAACTATCGACAGGATGAGAGGGCAGGGTCTGAAGCTGCCAGGGGAGGGTTGGGTTGGATGTTAGTAAGCCCTTCTTCATGGAAAGGATGATCAGAGCCTGGAATAAACTGCCCAGAGCAGTGCTGGAGTCCCCATCCCTTGAGGTGTTGAGGAACATACTGGAAGTGGCCCTTGGTGCCCTGGTCTAGGTAACTGTGGCAATGTTAGGTCCTGGGCTGGATGACCTCAAAGGGCTCAATCATGCTGTGATTCTGTAGATCTGTTTTTTCTTAAGCACTGAGCAAGTGCCTCGGTGTAGTCCTGCATTTTTTCTAATCATGAATGCTAAACTTGATTGAGGTGTGTGTTCAGAACGGCATGTGCACAGCTTGAATTTCCTGTGAAGCACTGTGGTCGGTGTCAGCCAGCCTTAAGGGACTTCCTCTTTATTTGTGCAGCCCCTTTTGAGTGTTCATGTCAATGTTATGACCTTAGTTTTCTGCCAAGCAGTAAAAACCCCGATGACGTTATGAAGCAATCAGTAATGGGCAAGAATAAAAAGGATGTACAGGGAGGGTTTGAGAGAAAACACTGATGAATTCCAGGCAAAAAACAAGACAAAGGCAGAAGTGAAATGCTCTTTAAATTGACACTGTGAAAAAGGGAGCTTCCACTCAGCAGCTTTGAGCTTCAGGCTGCATTCGAGACCCATTTTAGGATGTTTAATGTATATTTGATGTCATGCAATTTTATAGACTTGTCAATATTTTCTTTCAGAGAGGGAAAGTGTAGGCAAGTAGGTGGTTAATGCTAAAACATCCATCTCCTGCTGTATGAAAGGAGATAGCACATAGTTGTGTTCAGGTTTGGATGCAGATTTGTGGTGCTTCATCCTGTGATAAGATACTGTTTAAAATCATTTGCTCAAAGGCATCCACGTGTAACCAGACCTTCCCCGCTGCATACAGTCCCTTTCCTGCATGGAAGAGGCTTCTGTGGTGCTGGTATCCTTAACTGAAAACGAGGAGGCAGGAGGACCAAAGAAACACAATCCTTGAATTATTTAGGTGGGAAAAGACCTCTGAGCCCCTCAAGTCCAACTACTAACTCGACTGTCCCAACCCACCACTAAACCCTGACCCTAAGCACCAGATCTCCACAACTGTTAACCACGTCCAGGGATGGCAGTTCCACTCCCTCTGTTCTAAGACCTGATGACCTTAGGTGTATTTCTTCCTCCTTTAGAGCCTTCACAAAGCATCCTTGGGATTGTGCCCTGCTGGCAAAGCTGTTATTTCTGTCTTTACTACACTTTTGTCTCCTCTAAATCAGACTGAGTAGTTTACTTGGTAGAGCTAAGTTTTGCTTATTAAGGAAAGAGACGTTCTGAGTGAAAGAACCAAGTTTTAAAGAGAGAAATCTAAGAAATACAGCATCTGCTTTCACTTTGCTGTTAGTGCTGTTATAGCTATAGATCGTAATTCAGAGCCATAACTCATCTCTAACATGGGGCAGGTATGAACCTGATGCTGGGAACACCAAGCTCGGTGTGAGTTCCAGTCTAAACCTGAAGTTATCGCTGGAACGTTGGGTATTTGTGCTCTGTGTCTGTGGTGCGCAACAGGTAATCGATTCGTGCTTGCCGCTCTCAGTTGCACTGGTGCTGATGGGGTTGGGGTTTTTGGAGGCAGGGAATGCTTGCGTTTTGCTTTGAGATCTGGGAGTGTCACAGGTTGGTTTGGGTTGGAAGGGAGCTCAGAGATCACGCAGTGCCAAACCTCTGCCATGATCAGGGACATCTCTCACCAGACCAGGTTGCCCAGAGCCCCATCCAACCTGGCCTTGAACACTTCCAGGGATGGAGCAGCCACAACCTCCCTGGGCAACCTGCTCCAGTAGTGCCTCAGCACCCTCACAGGAAGGAATTTCTGCCTCAGATCTCATCTAAATCTCCCCTCCTCGAGCTTGAATGCATCCCCCTTGTCCTATCACCAGAGTCCCTTGTACAAGTCCCTCTCCAGCTTTTCTTTATCCCCTTCAGGTACTGGAAGCTGCTATAAGGTCCCATCAGAGCCTTCTTTTCTCCAGGCTGAAGAGCCCACATTCCCTTAGCCTGTGCCCACTGATCCATCCCTGTGGCAAGCTGTACTTGCTTGTTGATCACTGAGCTGTTGTTTGGAGCTCCTAGAGCTGCCCTTCAAGTTCTTCCCTCCTTATAGGCCTTTGTTGGACTTTTCAGAGAAGCTCACCAGAGCTTCAACCATCAGATCGGCTGTGTTTGTGGTAGGCTTATTTTCAAGCCCTAAAACTGTAGTAATCACTTAAATCAATGATTGTGTACAAGTGCACAGATGTGGGTTGATCTTTTGTGGTATCAAGGAAAGGACGTCTCTGTTATGAAACAAAACAAATCTTGTCTGAGCACCTCCAAGAGCAATTAAATGTGTCCAGCTATTGGACTTTTCTTTCTGGTTTACTTCTCAACCTTTGCAGAAGCCTATTTCTTGGTCTGTTTTACAGCTCTTGATGAATTTCACAGAATCTTAGAACATCAGGGATTGGAAGGGACCTCAAAAGATCATCTAGTCCAACCCCCCTGCCACAGCAGGATCACCTCGACCAAGTCACTATGTACTATTGATTTTTTTTTTGCTTATTGATTGATATGGCTGTAGTTGTGTTGTCACTTAGTATAATTAGCAGATTACAGTAGATATCCACAGTGCTATATTAGCTCTTTGCTAAAACGCCATTCCAAAGGGGTGATTTACAGTCCCTGGTGCAGCAGTAGACGTGGAATCATGGAATTATCTAGGTGGGAAAAGACCTTTCAGATCATCGAGTCCAACCATGAACACAGCTGTCCCAAGCCTGTGCTCCTGGAGCTGTGCAGAGTTTAGCTGTGTGTATTATCTTCACTTTTCCAGATTAGTTGCCTAGAAAATAGCCACGAGACTTAGTAAAGAAAAAAACCACCAAAGTGAAGTCTGTTTAGCAACTTTTAGTTTGTATTTGAAAGTGGTTTCACGCTGGGTAGCCCAGGTACAGGTTTTGGAGCGGTGCCTGAAGCTGGAGTGGAAGGGATGTGGTCTTTGTGGTCCTTTCAAGGCTACTGGCTTTGAAAGAATGTATTTCAAAGTGCAGATCTTCCCATTTCACAAAATACTGTTTGCATCTTCTTGCCCTGCCCCTAGATTTTGAAAAGTTGCTGCCTGTGTCTCAGGAAAGGAATGAAAAGCACTGTGAGAGGACAAGTAGCTCCCTGCACAAACACACAGCACCGGTTCTGCATGAGAAACAGTGCTGAGCTTCGTGGGAAGAGTCTTTTGAGCAGGTCCACTTGATAAGCACTCGAGAATCAATATTTCATGTTATTCTACTATACAAATATAACACTGATAGCAGCAGTGCTACAAGAGGCTCGAGACAAACCAATGTCACAGGCAGTTAGTATTCAGCCTGCACATCCACGAGGCTCTTACTGCATCTCTTGCTGTTCTCTGGTCAGGGCACTGTCTGATTGAATGGTACCTCCAGCCATGCCTACAGCATCACAGAATCACAGAACATCAGGGATTGAAAGGGACCTCGAAAGATCATCTAGTCCAATCCTCCTGACACTGCAGGATCACCTAGACCAAGTCTCACAGGAACTTATATAGGCGGGCTTTAAATGTCTCCAGAGAAGGAAACTCCACAACCCCCCTGGGCAGTCACTTCCAGTGCTCTGTCACCCTCATTGGGAAGAAGTTCCTTCTGATATTTATATGGAACCTCTGGATGGGTCTTTCTAACCTCCTCCACTATTTACTGGAGCTGAGCTGTGAAATCTCTGTTGGGGGATTCTTGGGGGAAATCTCTGTTGCTGGGATTCTTGTCGGTTCCTTAAATTGAAGTGCTCTGTTTAAAAGATTGCTTTTAATTCATTTAAATGAAAAATCTGTGGCTGATCTCGAAACGAAAGGCCAGCGGTGAATGTTATACTCAGGGAAATAAGTCTGGGTTTGGATTAGATATTTCTCCCAGTAGATGCTCTGGAAACTCTCTGTGAGGAAGACGGATGCTCTTTGGCATCGGTATTTATAAGTTAGCTGATGGAGCAACAGCAGGATGGAGTCATGAATTAGCAGGAAGTCAAAGGAATTAGAGGAACATAACTAGTGCTTATGGCCATTATTGGTGCAGGTTTTTTTGACATTTAAAGTGGTTTGCAACTCTTCTCTTATTTGAGCTGATGCCAGACAATCAGTCACCCCGGCGCAGCGGTTCCGCGCCTAACCTTTAGTAATGCGCCTAATAATTGATGTGCGGCAGCAGAATTTATAAATGAAATTAGCTCCCCAAAGTTTAAGTGTGACTGTGATTGAAGCAGTAATGATAGAGTTCACGCGAGCGCGCTTGCCATTTATCTAAATGTGTCATTACTGGCAGAGCTTTTCTGTTCACATTTTGTTATCCTTATTCATGTCATTGTTATAACGTCCGCGCAGATACCTGCAAATTACACTGCCTTGTCCTCGCCTCTGATCCTTCCTTCCCATCCCTCTGCCTCCTCCTTTGCAATTCATTTGTGCAGCATTTCATTTTGAAGAGCTGCGGGAGCGTCGTCAGCATCCTGGGAAGAAAGTGTTGCTCATGCGTTGAGTAATGAGCAGCTCTGGCTTCTCATGGCTGAAGGCTTTGGCAGAAAGGCACAACATCAAAATTCTATCAAAATATGATTAATTTAATACAGTGTTTTAGAAGTTGGGTTTACATTGGACTAGATGATCTTTCGAGGTCCCTTCCAGTCCCTAATGATTCTATGAATGCTAATAGAAAAGGCCTGAAGCTGCCAGGGGAGGGTTAGGAAGCCCTTCCTCACAGAAATAGTGATCAGACACTGGAACGGACTGCACAAGGCAGTAGTGGAGTCCCCATCCCTGGAGTGGACAGCCTGGCTGTGTCCCTTAGTGCCCTGGTCTGGCTGATGTGGTCATGTTAGGTCCTGGGCTGGGCTGGGTGAGCAGGGCTTTTTCACCCTCAATCAATCTGTGATTCTGTAATAGAACTAGAATTTCAGCACTCCATAATAGTTTGAATTCACAATCCAGGAAGCCCCACCTCACCATGAGTGTGATGTCTTCAGCTAAGTTCAGGAGGCTCTTTTTGTGGGCTTTTGAAAGAGAGCAATTGCTCTGAAGAGCTGTATTGAGCTCTGAAAATGAAAAACTTCACAGAACATGAGGGATTGGAAGGGACCGTGAAAGATCATCTAGTCCAATCCCCCCACCACAGCAGGATCCCCTAGGGAACATGTCCAGGCAGGTTTTGAACGTCTTTCTCACCTTTGTAGGTCTTTCCCATCATCAGAGTATTTCTTCCCAAAGTTTCAGTAAAAAAAAACCCAAAATCCATCATGTTAAATGAGATAATTTGTATAAATTCCTGGAAACTCTTAACACTAATTTAATTTTAGAGCTTAAAAAAACCCCCTGAAACAGCTTAAAAAATAACTTGTGATTTAAAACCTTTCCAGATACAAATGGAAATAGAAACAACAAACATTTTGAGTGCATCCTTCTCTGTATTCCAAGTACATGGAACACACTTCCTAGCCTGGCTGGTGACTTTGGGGGTTTTTTCATCATGAGGAAGCTAATCTATATACTTAGAAATTATATATTATTAATTTTCTTATATTATTAATTATATAATTATATACTATGAATTTTTTGATTTTAGCAGGATGTGCCTGATTTCAATTCCTGCAGCAAAAGAGCTGAAGGGCTTCTGGATTATCCTGATTTTGAGACAGTAGCCCTCATCTTCAAGCACATTCAGCAAATTCACTGTCATTAGCAGACCACTGATTTCAACCAGGATCTGTGTTGCTCAAAACATTGTAGGATGTCACGTATCCATCTGCTTGGCTCTGCCCTTACAACAACATCTGAATATTGGAACCTAATGGAATTTAAAAAGCTTTGACTCAGTTTTTCAGTCTCTGTGTGCAGTACTCTGACATGAAACCAGAGTGACTGGAGGATTCTCCTGCGATTTCCTGTGCACCTTTGTTTTTTAAATATTTGTGAAGTGAGATTTTCCTTGCTTCATTGAATGCAATTTATTCTTCTGCAGTTTTATGTTTAATTAGTTATGTACTAATCAAAAGACCAGAAGTGTGCAGTAAAGGATAGAGCCTCCCCTAGGTTTTGCCAGGCATCTAATTTATATGAATTTCCCAGGAACCCTAGCAGTGATGTCTTAATGGATTCAAATCCACATGGAAACTTCACAGAATCCTATCACTAGATGACATTGACAAGAGCCTGGCTCCATCCTCCTGACACCCACACTTCACATATTTATAGTCTCCTCCAAGCTCAAGAGCCCCAGCTCCCTCAGCCTTTCCCCATAAGGGAGATGTTCCACTTCTTTCATCATCCTCTTTGCTCTACACTGGACCCCCTCCAGCAGCTCTGTGTCCTTCTTGAAGTGAGGAGCCCAGAACTGGACACAGTACCCCAGATGTGGGCTCACTAGTGCAGAGTAGAAGGGCAGAAGAACCTCTCTTGATCTGCTAACCACCCCTCTTCCGATCCACCGTGTTTCTTAATTTTCAAGCAGCAAAGTGTGTGACTTCCCAGTGACAGGGTTGAATTAGGTGACAGCTGATCATGTCTGCCATGGTGGTAGGGAGTGGGGATGGTGAGTGTGGGTCCAGCATGGCCTTAGTCACAGAGCCCTAAAAAGAGGTTTTGCACACCCTATTCCCAACTCTCCGCTGTCCCTAGGCTTGAGGACACATCCTCTGTTGAAAGTTCTTGAAAAGAATAAATCAATAATTAAACTGAGCTATGCTTAGCTCGTTTTAACCGTTACGTTCCCAGGTCTAAACTGAAATGTAGGAAAGTTGGGTTTTTTGAGTGTGACTGAGAGTGTTCTCCCACCAGAGGTGCACAGTCAAGTGAAGTTTTATGAAGACCATGTTCTGTGTTCTGTCATAACCCTCTTGAGGTCTTCACAGCAGTGCAACCACTATCTTAGTGTCTCAGATACCATTCTGTGAACTCTTCAGAACACCAGATTCTTGTCCTCCAGTTGTAGTTTTTGATGTCTCTTGATAAATAGATGAGGGTTGGGGTGTTTAGCTGAAACACATTTCCATCGGTGTCCAGGGAAAGGCGATTTGGAAGTCCATCTCTGCCACTGCTGACTCCAATGAGGGTACTGAGTAGAAGGGGCATTTCTGCTGAACTCTCAGGAATCCTGTGATTTGGCTTTTCTGGTTTGATTCCTTGTTTTGAGGGACTCTGACCAGCCCATAAAATAGTTAACAGGAAGGTAATGGCAGCAGTTTCTCTGCTTGTAGCAGCAAGGACAGCCTTTTCATAAAAGTTAATCTTCCTAAGCAAACAAACTTACATCTCTGGGTCACATCCCCTTCTGCTTTTTAATAGTATTGCTCTTTTAATATCACTTCTTCTCTAACAAGATCATACCCTGCTCCCTCAGGCCATGTTAAAAAGGTCAGATGCTGAGTGGTATTTTAATTTAAATACAGAGTGAAAGACAGACTGGTTTTGCCAGAATACTAAAAGATCACCTATTTAAATCTTCCTTTTAATGTCTGTTTAACTGTCTTTTTCAGAGGCTTTTTCTATGACCTTCAACATAATTTAAACATCATTTTTAATTCATTATTCATTTCATTAAACACTGAAGCCTGGTTCTCTCTGCAGTTCATTTCACTGGCCCAGGAGGGTTTGTTGAGTTTGGGTTTTCTGTCGGTCCTGATGCACTGGCGCTTTGAAAATGAGCACAGGACTTGTTTTGGGGGGGGAGAACCCTGGCATCCGCACGTTTGTATGGCAGCAACATCATTATTTAAGACTTGTTGTAAAAGAGGACAGACTGGTAACACTCGGGGCCTCTGCTTTGATAAAGTTGGTGTAAATGACACTGGTCCAGTGCTGCTGTGTGTGGGCTGCTTGGAGAGCTTGGAAATTTGTGAAGAGCTTCCGCTTCACGCAGCAGCTCCACTGACACCCTGGCACCAGCTCTACACCATTGCTTTGGCTTCTCAATATTTTTCTCGCTTAGTAATTGAGTTTCCTGACTTCATGCAAAAGATGGAATGAGCTGCAGACAGTTGTGTTATTACAGATCAGCCACAGAGGTGCTGTGATTGGCAGAGGCTCGATAGCCACAGCAAAGCACCAAAACCCTAGTAACGCTGGATAAGGAATCATAGAATCGTTAGGGACTCACAGAATCATTAGGGATTTGAAGGGACCTCGAAAGATCATCTAGTTTGGGACCAGTTTTATAGCTGCCAACAGCACAGTTGCCGCGTGGCTCTCATGCATTTGTCAACCTTGCCACAGCGACCTGCAAATCAGCTGGATTCCCTCACGGCTCACTCAGCTGGGGCCAACAAATGGCTTTTTTCTGACTCCATAAGGCCACTGTGGCCACTGCCGAGTGGGCAGGTGTGCAGTGTCCTTGCTGCCTTTCTGCTGCCCATTCTGGATCTCATCCAAGAGAGTGTAATAATAGGACTTCAGGTGATGGCCTCAACGTTTCATGGGTCCCTTGTCCTGTTTGTGACATTTGGTGGCAGGATTTCAACTCAAAACTTCATTGATGATGTTTTCTTGTCCCTAAGGCCCCTTCAGGTATCTTCACATACACCGCTGGCGCGCCCAGATGGGTGTTAGCTAGAACAGAAGGGGTTCCACATAAATATCAGAAGGAACTTCTTCCCAGTGAGGGTGACAGAGCACTGGAACAGGCTGCCCAGGGGGGTTGTGGAGTCTCCTTCTCTGGAGACACTTAACACCCACCTGGATGTGTTCCTGTGGGTCTTGGTCTAGGTGATCCTGGTGTGTCAGGGGGATTGGACTGGATGATCTTTTGACATCCCTTCCAATCCCTAATGTTCTGTGATTCTGTTGGCTTGTCCTGGTAATCTTGAGGAACAAATCCTCCCAGTGAGCTGCTCAGCTGATGGGCCGTTTGCTGAAGAAACACCAGCATCACCCCAGCCAAAGACAAGATTATTGCCAGCACAAGGTAATGGACCCCGCAGCTAATGGAATCCATATATCCCGTCACCTCATCAGATCTAGCGATCAAATGACTTCCCCTCACATTGCTCTTTGAGAAGAGTTATTGTACCGACGCTAACAGGGGAGTAGGTGCTTTTATCCACCAGATACGTGTCATCTTTTCCTCCCCTCCTTCCTTTCCCACCTTCACTTTTAACAGTTTGGAGGAAGGTGACAATTTTTTCCAAGGTCGGATTTTTGTTCTGCCTTTTGAAGCCCCGCGCGGGGCTGTCATTTAACAGCAGTAGTAAGTAACAGGTTTCTAGCGTGTAATTCTCTGCTCGGCTTTGCAAACTGCTCTTTCACTCTTACAGGAGAGGCCAAGTGTCTTGGACTAAATGGCTGCTTGTACGGGCTGGCCAGGGTATTCCGTTGCTCTCAGACCACGTTGCTTGGAAGACTGCTGGTGTGATGTTGGAAGGCAAAATGTTGAATTCCTCACAAGTTCTTCATTAGAAGCATCTAGATGGCGACAAATGAGTTGATTCAGGGTTCCCTAGATTCCGTGTCAAGCTTTATATAAAATATGTGTGAAGAATCACTGGATTGGGCGCCCAGAAAGGATAAAAAAAGCCTCAACAAGGCAGAGTCTTGGCCCTATTTTTAGTTTTTGTGTCGTCGGTGTAAAAATAATCCTGCTAATGTTGTTAAATGAGCTCGCACACGTGCTGTTCTCCATTTAGACAGAGCTAATATTTGCAGAAAGCTTAAGAGAGAAATCATTTCTGGATCCTTAATAAAAATGAGGCTCCTGTTTCCATTCCAAAAAACCAAGATGGATAATCTGGAGCTTTGGAGGGAGCTCAGTGAAATTAATTCCTCCTGATGGTTTTGGGCGTTGATGAGCTGGACTTTCTTACTAGAAACTGCGATGCTGCTAAGAGGGCTGCTTTGTTTCTCCAAGATTCAGAAGTTTTTGTTTTATAAATTATAGCTGTTGGGATTCTCAGCACAGAATTTCACCACGAGAGTCATTTTCCATCCTATTGATAGTAGCCTGATTTGCTTTATTGTGTTTGATGGGTGAGGCTCGTGCTGCCTCGCAGAACAGCCGTGTGGCACAGAGCCACCAGCCTCGTGGAGAAGAGCTGTCTGTCAGCTCTTCAGACTCTGTGTCAGAAATAGGCTTCCACTCTGCTACTGATCCTTGCTGGACACAGAGTGTAGAATCATAGAATTGCTTAGGTTGGAAAGAGCTTCAAGATCATCAAGCCCAACCATGAACCCAAAAGCCACCGCTAAACCCTGTCCCTGAGCTCTAGATCTCCGTGACTGTGAAACACGTCCGGGGATGGTGGTTCAATGCCCTCCCTGGGCAGCCTGTTCCAAGGCCTGAGAGCCCTTTCCAGGAAGAAGTTCTTCCTCCTTTCCAACCCAAACTTCCCCTGGTGCAGCTTGAGGCCATTTCCTCTTATCCTATCACTTGTTACTTCTAAGAAGAGAAGAGGTTTCTTAGAAGAGACCAAGCTCTCCGCCCCTTCCTTTCAGGTAGTTGTAGACAGAAATAAGGTCTCCCTTCCACTTCCTCGTCTCCAGACTGACCATCCCCAGCTCCCTCAGCTGCTTCTCACAAGGCTTTTTCTCCAGACCCTTCACCCATCTTGTTCCTCTTCTCTGGACCCACCCCAGCCCCTCCCCTTTTTATGTTGAGGTGCCCAAAACTGAACCCAGTATTTGAGGTGAGGCCTCAGTAATGCTCAATACGGGGGGACAATCGCTTCCCTCCTACTGATCACACTAGTGCTGATGCAAGCCAGGATGCTGTTGGTCTTCTTGGCCACGTCGACACACTGCTGGCTCATATTTAGCCCATGATCAATCAATACCCCCAGGTCTCTGTCAGCAGTTCTCCAGCGACTGTCCCTCAAGTCTCTCATGTTGTACTGAGTTGTGACCCAACTGCAGGACCCAGCACTTGGACTTGTTGAACCTCATTCAGTTCACCTCAACCCATCAATCCAGCCTGTCTAGGTTTCTCTGTAGGGCCTTTCTACCTTCAAGCAGATCAACACACCCACCCAACTTGGTTTCGTTTGCAAACTTACTGAGAGTGCACTCAATCCCCTTGTCCAAATCAGCAATAAAGACATTAAAGAAGAGTAGCCCCAGTACTGAGCCCTGGGGAGCACCACTTGTGAAGCTTCAGGCCCATCAGCTTCAGCTTTGTTCACGTAGGAGCAATTTTTTTCCAGCATGAGCCGATCTCTAACTGAGACGGAAGGTCGGTATCACTCTTTTTGCCCTAAAATACCTTATTTAAAGTATATCTTTCATGGAGCCTTTGCACCTACAGAAGACTTTCTTCCCTAGACGAATTAAAACAATCCACACATGGCTGTAGAACCTATTATTTTCCCAGCAGGACATTAAACACTTGCAGAACCAAAGCACTTTGAGAAACCACACAGCTGAACAAGCTCCAATAGACATGGAGTCAGCACTTGGGCTCCAACTAGTAAATTTTGCCCTCCTTCAAAGAAATTTTGCTCCTGAAACCTGGACACCTCATGCTGCAAATAGCGTTTTACCTGGTGATCAAAAGTGAGTAGAACACACTACTTTTTCAGAGAGGGAGATGCTGACTCTTGCCTGAATCACAAACCTGCTCTCCAAGTCACATCTGGCCGCTGCAGCTGTTCTCTGGATTGATTTTGCAGTTGTTTAGTAAATAACCCATTTAGACAGCACTCCTGTACCCTCCATCTCTGACCAAGAAAATTCCATAACTGTGGTTTGAAAGGCAGAAAAATAAGGAAGTGAGGTCTATCAGCATGAGAAGATACTTGTCAGTGCAGAGGAGGACTTGGTAATTTGGTTCATCTACTTGTATCATTAGTTATTCACAGACTCACAGAACACTAGGGATTGGAAGGGACCTCGAAAGACCATCCAGTCCAGTCCCCTCGCCAGAGCAGGATCACCTAGACCAAGTCACCCAGGAACATATCCAGGGATGGGGCCTCCACCACCTCTCTGGGCAGCCTGTTCTAGGGATCCATCACCCTCAAATTCAAGAACTTTTTCCTTCTGTCGAGCCTAAATCTGCCTTTTCCTAGCTTGCAACCGTGACCCCTTGTCCTGTTGTTCCCTGTCCTTGGGAAGAGTCTTCTGACAGGCCCCTTTCAGGGACTGAAAGTTTGCTATAAGGTCTCCCCTGGAGCCTTTCTCTTGAGGCTGAACAATTCCAACTCTCTCAGCTTGTCCTCACAGCAGAGGGGCTCCAGTCCCCTGAGCATTTCTGTTGCCTCCTCTGGACCTGCTCCAACAGCTCTTTGTCTTTCTTGTGTCTTCCCATCACTTGCTCTTTCTATTCTTTAGTAGAGGTCAGCTTTCTAATTTCATTTGTTTTCAAATGTGAAATGTTTATAAACCTCTTCTTCTCTGGTTAGTAAAGTAGAAACTGATGATGATTACAACAAGCTTTCTCTTACGTGTGGCTCATTCCAGGCTTACAGAGCATCACTGACTTGGTTTAGTACCTGCAGCTCACCTCTTCCAAATCAGTTGTAGCAGTGTGAGCTGGATGGGCCAAGTTGTGTTTTTTGTGGTAATGTAAGATGTTCTGTGATTCTTTTTACTGCAATGATTAACTTGAGTGGTTTATGAGAAGAAGAAGAAGAAGAAAGATGTATTTAGCAAAGCTCTGAGGCAGATTTAGTTTCATACATTCATAGAATCATTAGGGATTGGAAGGGACCTCGAAAGATCATCTAGTCCAATCCCCCTGACACAGCACAATCACCCAGACCAAGTTGCACAGGAACACATCCAGGCAGGTCTTAAGCTTCTCCAGAGAAGGAGACTCCACAATCCCCCTGGGCAGCCTGTTCCAGTGCTCTGTCACCCTCACTGTGAAGAAGTTCCTTCTTGTATTTATGTGGAACCTCCTCTGTTCCAGCTGACACACATTGCCCCTCATCCTATCACTAGATGCATTGAGCAGAGCCCAGCTCCATCCTCCTGACACCCACCCTTCACGTATTTATAGACATCAATGAGGTCAGTTTGTCTGCCTGTGGCACTGAGATGCCCTTACTCAGCTCTGTGGATGCTGAGGAACCTTTTTCCAATGTCTTGATGGAGGCATGTGGGAGTATGGCAGTTAATCCAGTATTTTATACTCCTCCTTACCACCATGTCTCTGTATGCATGAGATATCATAGAATCATTAGGGATTGGAAGGGACCTTGAAAGATCATCTAGTCCAATGCCCCTGCCACAGCAGGACCACCTAGACCAAGTCACACAGGAACACATCCAGGCGGGTTTTGAACACACTCCTTTTGTTCTGAGCAACAGGAAAAAAATAAAAAGAAACAAATAGAAAAGAAATAAAAATAAAGTCATTATTTTGAGGGGTTTTTTAACTTCTGAGTAATTTTACAGTTTGCCCATTACTATATGAAATGAGGAACGATGCCAAGGGCTTCCTTTAACGGGAAGTAAAAATGTCACGCCACCACCAGAACATATTGCAGAGCAGGAAGAACACCAGCTCCTGCCCTGCACAGTGATAAGAACGCTCCTGCGGCTTTCTCCTGGAGGAACGAGGCGTGCGTTTTCTCACATTTTGTTTTATCACCTTCTCTAATGCAAAAGAAGTTTTTTTTCCTCCAAGCATGTCCAGGAAGTGCAGAGCAGGCTGGAAACGGTGGAAATTTGTCCATTAGAAGTTCATGGTCCGTTGACCCTTTTTCCTTCAAGCGTCGTATTAAGGACATTCCTTATCTCCTTTCTGCACGACATATTGTTCAGCATATTGCTGGCACGGATGAGTGGCGCGGAGTGCCACCAAGACCTGGCGTGGCGCGTGCAGGCGTTAGCAGAGTGTGTTTGAAAATGTTGCTGTGCTCTCTAGTGGATCATTCGGTTAAAAGTGCCTGGGAAATCAGTATCAACAGCAGCTGGAGGTTTATATTTGACTGAGCTGGAAGGACTGCGGTAAGAAATGGGAGACCTGCAGCAGCAGAAGGGCTCTGCTGGAGTGTAGGGCTGTGGAAGAGCTGATGGATTTTGGTACAGAAATCTCATTTCTGCCGTGTTGAGGGACACTTTGCTTCCTGTGGCAGCTTTTTCTAAAGACTAATTTTTGGTGGTTCAGGCAGCAAGAGGATTTTATCCTCAGCCTCTCAGACCATGAGAGGTGTCTGCTATTAGATGTCTTCTCCCTCCCTGCTTCTAGGGCAGATTCTTCTTCTTTAAGCTATTAGAAAGCAAATTTTAAAATACATTTGCCTCATCTTAGCCAACGGAACCCAAAAGTTTGCTTTTACTGGTTTTCACTAGGACCCTGTGATAAATTTAATAAGATGCTTTTGATTTTCAGTATTTCTGTCATCCAAAGTCATGCTAGGTGCAGAATAAGGATCTTGAGAGGTGAGGAAAATGATCTTCAGTTTATTGAATCGCAGTGAAGAGTGTTTGCCAGATAATTGGACCATTGTGATGGCACTTTTAGTGTTATTATTGTGGGGATTAGGAAGCGAATTTGCACTTGGCCCTTGCAACTCCATTCTGATTTCATTTAGTCTGCTCAAATCCATGTGTTCTGCTCTGTGGTTTTCTGCCTTAAGCAATTGTTTTTGAACTCTTTCCTTGCCATCTCAACAACTGTCTGGTGATGCCGTTAGACTTCCAAGATAATTCAGTGGCCATTTACACTGTGATGCACTCTGTGGTTCCAGTTGTTCTCCCATTTTCTTGGCCTGACAATTATTCTGGGTTGAAGACAAGTCTTTTTTTGCTTGTTGGAGTCAATTCCAACTGTATTAATGTTATTGAGCTGCTTGCTATTTGGGGATTGCTGTACTAGAATTGGCATCAAATGAAAACATCTTCCCCGGGAAGTCTTTACTTCCAGTGTGGACACAATACTCCAGATGTGATCTCGCTAGGGCAGAGTAGAGGGGGAGAAGAACCTCTCTCGATCTGCTAATCACTCCCTTTCTGATCCACCCCAGGATGCTGTTGGCCCTCTTGGCCACAAGAGCACATTGTTGGCTCATGGTCCTCCTGCTGTCCACCAGGACCCCCAGGTCCCTTTCTCCTAAACTACTCTCCAACAGGTCAGTCCCCAGCCTATACTGGTACCTGGGGTCGTTCTTGCCCAGATGCAAGACTCTACACTACCTTTGTTGAAACCTTTTCCCTTGCCACAAAGCTCCCGAATTGTGCTTTGAGTTGGTAGTGCAGATGTGCAGCCACCGTTGCCCGCAGGTGGACGGCTCAGTTGTTACTGTGCCGTGCCCTTGCGAAGGATTACAGCTCTCCTCAGACACGGTAACGACTGCTGCATCCGGTGTAACCCCGTTGATCCGAGTCGGTCTGTGCTGTATGATTCACTAACAAACTTCAATCTTTCTGTATTCTCACAGCTCTCAGATCTGGATTTGGAGTGGATTTAGAGAGCTGAATTTTTTCAAGTCTTTGATGGAAAGAAGTTTCCCTTCACTCACATGCCAGCCACTTGCTGTTCCAGGTCATTCTGATATGACTGCTCAGAGACCCCTTTTGTCTTTGTGTTCTGTAGCTGCACAAAAAGAAATAGCAGAGGAAGTAGGACAGAGAATCTAGTTGTGCCTTTGGTGTTGTTTTTCTTTGCCTTGATTTTGGCATTGGGATCAACTTTAATTTTGCTCCAGGTTTCGTGCCAGGTTTCAAGGTAATGATGGGTTGTAATTACTCGTGTTGTTTCACGCTTGCATAATGGCTGTATTAATTCTACAATTTCAGGAAGCACTGCCTGGCTTTCCAGGTTAGGAAGCGGTGCTCACGCTGCTTATTCGCCCGGGGTGATGTGCAATTATAAATACGTGAGCAGCTGTAAATACGGGGGATTCTCTTCCCCTAAAACATCCTACGTCTTCTAGGGAGGCAGATGGAGCAGCCACCAAAAAAGGTCTTGGGAGGGATATGTCGAGCATCCTACATCGTAGCAGTGACGCTCGTACAAGGAAGACATTTGCAGCTCAAGTCACTAACGGTGTGTTAGAACAGCTGTAATAAAACTGCCAGAGCAGGGCTGATGTGATGGCCAACTCTTTTCTCTAGATGTGCATGTTAATAAAACTAGATGAATCTTTAAGTGGAGTAGTGGTCCAAAAATCATTCCATTCTGCTTTCAAGTTTAATTAGTGAAATCATCCAAAACCCACAGTTCTTAGCCTAATACAAAAAAGACTTAATGATGTGTGATGACTCACAAGAATGCAGGAAATTGTCTTATCTCTTCTAAATTAAGTCCATCTTATTAAAAAATGGTGTCGCCTTATTGTCAAAGCTTTGTTAGTCAGAGCTTTCCAACCTCTCTTTAAACAACCCATCAAAACAACTTCTCTAGAAAATATGACTGTCCACCGCTTTGGGCATTGTTATTCAAATGAACCTCGGTGGCTTTTGTGTTTTCCAGAATAATCATGATCAAAACCCTTGCCAGTCTCTTGAGGATATTAAATATGTGTGTGTATAGAAATGTATGTGCAGTGTTTATTCAGGGCAGCAGATGTTCAGGGGAGAGCAAGTAGCTTGAACACCGCAGTGCAGTGCATAGACCAGTCACTGTTTTCCTTTCCATCTCTCTCTTCCCAGTTTGTTCTTGCAGCTCCATTAACTCAAGCCCAGCAGTAGCCTTCTGGGAAGCTGCTCTCTTTGCTATGTGGTTCTCTCTGCTTGTCCTCGCCCCATTTCCCTAGTGCTGTGTCTTTTGTCTTTGGTTCTTGCTCCCTTCGCCTGTCTAGGGCAGTGAGGGATGTCTGGAGTCTCACCGGCTGTCCAGTTACACACCTAAGAGCAGAGGCATTCCCCACATTTGACACCAATTTCATTACTCACATCAGGTTACCTCCAAATGAATCTTATGTCCTGAAGTCCTAACAAACCAGCTTTATGTCTTTTCTGTCTTCTTCACTAATTGATACTGCCTCAGGTGAATACAAATGTCTTGTTACTGTACGGAAAAGCAAAGGAAAGGATTGCTGGGAATGACTTCTTCAGAGGTCTCCTGGCATGCATTAAAGAAGAGTGTGGCCAGTAGATGGAAGGAGGTTCTTCTCCCTCTCTGCTTTGCTCTGGTGAGGCCACATCTGGAGTCCTGAGTCCAGTTCTGGGCTCCCTGGTTCACAAAGGATAGGAAACTACTGGAGAGAGTCCATCGCAGAGTTGGTAAGATGACCAGGTGACTAGCTAACACTATCACACCTCTATAAATGCATGATACATATGAGGGTAATCTCCTTGATCTCTCTGTTCATTCCTACTAACTTTCCACTAGAGTGAGATACAACATAAACTTTAAACTTTGAGTAGTATTTTATTACAACATGATAGAAAGTTTACCTGCAGTTTCACGATGACCGTGGCTTTCATTCACAATTTTGTGCCCACCAATTAACTTTATTCTGTTGAAGTCGGCGTGGAAGACATTGTCCTGACTCATCTACTGAGTTTTCACTCTGCCTTCTCTGCATGATGGGATCATGGGCTGTTGTGAAGTGGAGGGGAGCAAAGGCTGTGAAATTTTTGTGAACCCTAGAACACACTAGAAGTTGGTGGCAATTCCGAGGACCAGTAAAAGTAGCCATGCCTGCAAGAAATGATAGTGCTGGCTTCTCATGTGGTTTTCAAACAAACTCTGGTCTCTCTGGGAAAGCCTTTGTGATAGGAATTACCACCTGGAGCAGAAGCATGAGCACAACACTGTGATGAAAGTGTATTTCACAGAATCACAGAACCAGTGATGGCAATGAGAACTAGTCATCCCACGTTACGCTTCTTGTTTCTCTGTCTCTTAGATCAAAACGTACACGTGGTCCATTGTCCCTTGGAAGGAAGCGAGGTAAAGCCTAGCTGAACATCCCTGATCTGCCCTGCACCAGGTCATATTTGTCCAGCTGCCAACATGAAATCAAGTGTATCCCCTTAATGCCGAGCTCAGCATAACAGCTGTTCTTATCGAAGAATGCTATTTAATACCAAAGCTAACCAAAACAACATTTTATAAGCAGAATATTGAGCTTCAGTGAGGATTTATTACACCTCAAAAGAGAAAACCCAGAGTATTTTTCACTGTGTGCTTTCCATTCTGTATTACAATGCCTGCTCTGATGGTACGTGTTGATGTAGTGAAGCAGTTCCCATATAGATAAAAAGGTAGAGTACATACTGACTCCAGAGGGTCTGGACCTACTTATCAAACAAGATTTGGATGGCCCAGATTAATTTGTTCTTTGCCACGTGGCATGATGCTGGCAGTATCGTATATGAGACATGATGTGGAGCTGCTGGAGGGAGTCCAGCATAGGGCAACAAGGATGGTGAAGGAAGTGGAGCACCTCCTTTATGAGGAGAGGCTGAGGGAGCTGGGTCTCTTGAGCTTGGAGAAGAGAAGACTGAGAGGTGACCTCATTAATGTCTATAAGTATGTGAAGGGTGGGTGTCAGGAGGATGGAGGGAGGCTCTTCTCAGTGTCTTCCAGTGATAGGACAAGGGGCAGTAGGTGTGAGCTGGAACATAGAAGGTTGCATATAGATATGAGAAGGAACTTCTTCCCAGTGAGGGTGGTGGAGCACTGGAACAGGCTGCCCAGGTTGGGTTGTGGAGTCTCCCTCTCTGGAGACCTTTAAGACCTGCCTGGATGTGTTCCTGTGTGACTTTGTCTATGTGCTCCTGCTGTGTCAGGGGGACTGGACTGGATGATCTTTCTTGGTCCCTTCCAATCCCTAATGATTCTGTGATTCTGTGCTGCTGTTGTATCCGATCAGCATTTGTCTCCCTCACAGAATCAGCTATTGGAAAATATCTGTAATTTGCACAGTTATGTACGTGATGATATAAGCTTTTGGGTAATTATAGGTATATTTTGGTCATTTGGTGCATTTAATTATCCTTTGCATGAACTCTTTACAGCAGCTCTCTTTGGGGGCAGCAGGGGAGAGGACACAGGGAGGACAAACGGAGCTGAATGTGGAGTAAAACCAGGGGAAATCTCATTTAAAGATTCGCCGACGAATCTTTATGCAAATCCAGCGGGTATTTTGTGAACGTGTTAATGAGTGTCACATCCTGATTACTGCAGACATCCCCTTACATTTCCAGCAGCTCCAAGTCCAACTGAAACTGCTAAAATTAACACCAGAAGTCCACAACAGTTTGTCGGCAAGCTGTGTGAAAGTTGTTTTTAAAATCTCATGCCCTAATTGTTCTTGGACACATTGTGTGTAGATGTTGATATAAAATATCCCGTGTGCACTCCCTGATGGATGACAGACTTTACACTGGTCCTTGTAAATCCTTGTCAGGGACCCTCTGTTTCTGAGGTGGGTTTGTAGCACCTGGCCACAGAGGAAACCACATAATTGAACTCTTTTGTCACTCAGGCTCCTATTAGGAATCTACTTGTTTACTACCAAGAGCTTCTAGGAAAACCTCTTTATGCCACAGCACGTGTGGGTCCTCACGGAAGGGGTGATCAGACCCTGGAACGGACTGCCCAGGGCACTGGTGGAGTCCCCAACCCTGGAGGTGTTGAAGGACAGCCTGGTTGTGGCTCTTAGTGCCCTGGTCTGGCCGATGTGGTGATGTTAGGTCCTGGGCTGGGCTGGATGTGCTCAGAGGGCTTTTCCAGCCTCAATCATTCTGTGATTCTGCATCTTGTTGAGGTGTGGCCTGTGCTGTCTGAAGTGACTCCAGACACACTGATGTAGTTAATCTCAGAAACTGAAAGGATTGTGAAGTAAAAAATTAATGTTAAGAAAATATCAACTAATTAAGGTGTTTCCCTTTACTTAACCATAAGTTTCATGGGTTTGAACACTTCAGCCAGCTCGCTTGCCTGTCTCCTGTTACCTTTGTTTTCTGTTGGGTGGGCAATCTCTCCTCTGAGCCCATCTCCCAGCTTTTGCAGGCTTTGAATGTTGGACATAATTTGGTCCCTGTGCTCCTCTGGCAAGCCCATTCTGTTTGTAGAACTGGGCCAAGAAAGCAACTTGGGAAGATATCTGTGGTGCAAAAGCATTTGAGGAGCAAGGGGATGTCCCTAAGAGAACTTTGGGATGTACTTGACAGCATCTGGCTGTGATGGCAGGTTGTGGAGCTTTTCTTTACCTGCTCTTTATCTGCCAGCTCCCTGTACCCTGTTAATGGAATTCTGAATTCCTGCATCTCTGACAAGTCGTGACCATAATGAGCCTGTTTGTTTCAAGATACATGGTGGCATCACTCATTTGCACATTAAAGGAACCTTCAGTGGAAGAAGACAAATCTGAGGCTACAAAGGCGTTGTGATTATTGCAGTGCTAATCTGTATGCAGTCCCCTGTAGAAAGTGTCACATCTCGAATAGTTTAAAAAATTAATTAGTCAACTGTGTTGTGCCACAGATGAGCTGAAGCCAGTGGTGACTTGCATCCTCAAGCTGTGACATTCTCTGTGCCAACTGGATTTGAAAGGAGAGAAGGGCCGCAGTAACCAAGCTGGAGGTGGTCCCATCCTCTTCCTTCTCCCTGGTATCGTAACAAGGTTGTGGCATTTGTGTGATCACCTTATGTTCCATGATGAAAGTGTGTTTGAAACACGACAAGGACTTGGAACAGGCTTCCCAGGAGGCACTGTGTCTGAAGAGGTTCAAAAAATTAGTACACTTGGTGTTTCAGGAGATGTTTTAGCAGTTGGGGGTTGTAGGACAGACAGTTGGGCTTGATGATCTTGGAGGTTTTTTCCAACCTTGATGATTCTGTGACTGTAAGTACTGATCCCTCCAGTGCTTTACAACCTGTGTCTGTGAAGACGTTGAAATCTTGGCGTGCCTTTCAGGAGGAAGTATTTATCGTGTGTGTGATGGTAGGGACGGAGGATCTCATCCGGATGTTGCACAATGTAATTCGAAATGCGTTGAGGAAAGATACCTACAGCTGCTCATAGACAGTCTTCCAGTCTCTCAACAGAATTGTGGCTCACGGATTGGCACAGGGGGGTGATCTTTGCCCACTTTCTGGGACAGATAACCTCTCAGTTACTGGCCTGTCATGTCAGACTCTCGTACGTGGTCACGCTCACTCTGTTTTACTTAAGAAGCAGAGAGTGACAGACGCAGCTTCAGGCTCCTCAAAAGATGACAGGCTGAGGCACGGGTGGCCCCCCAGTGACTGCCAGTTGTGATCCTGAGACTGGAAAATTCTATTAACTGGAAAACTTTCACTTAACTGTGTTGGATGTTGGGAGTAGCATTCGGGGGTCCTGCTCTGTGCAAGAGGCTCCGCTCATCCTTTTGCAGGAAAACCTTGCAGAAAATGACCTGCAGTGGCAAGCAGTTGCCCTTCCAGGTGTTTGGGGTATTTTCCTTTGTGTCTTCCCACTCCCTCCTGCCCTGGTGCAGGGAGCTCTGTCCTAGCTCTGTTTTCTGGCCGCATAAGTCTGTAGACAGATGAAACTTTGTCAGATTTAGCGAGGAAACGATTTGCAGCAAAGAAACGATGGCAGTATTGGAAGACATTTTGAACTGACAAAGCCGGGGGAGAAAAACCCCAGCGTTGTGTTTTCTGAACATTGCTAAACAAAGAACTGTCATTTGTTTGTGAATAACATCTAGAAGTGGATCCAGATTTCCTTTCCAGGGAATAGTTCCTGTGCGACTGTATCTGTCTCACAATGATTGATGGAGCCGCGTTCAGTGATGAGCTGAGTAGTCACAACAGCATCTTGTGACCACTCGTACTGTTGGCTGGTGGTCTGGTACAGCTCAGTGGTGGCTCTGCAGCCACAGCTACTGCTGTTTTCATGCTGATCATGGGTTCATGAGTTAAGAAGGATGCGAGGAAAGGCTGAGTGAGCTGAGGCTGTTCAGCCTAGAGAAGAGGAGACTGAGGTGGAGGTCTTGTCAATATCTGTAAGTATGTAAAGGGTGAGTGTCAGGAGAACGGGACCAGGTGATGCCGCCCAGAGTCAGGACAAGGGGCACTGGGCACAAAATGGAATGAGAATGGAGTCAGGCTCTTCTCAGTGTCATCTAGTGATAGGACAAGGGGCAATGGGTGCAAGCTGGAACATAGGAGGGTCCACATAATTATCAGAAGGAACTTCTTCCCAGTGAGGGTGACAGAGCACTGGAACAGGCTGCCCAAGGGGGTTGTGGAGTCTCCTCTGGAGACGTTTAAAACCCACCTGGCTATGTTCCTGTGCAACGTGGTCTAGGTGATCCTGGTGTGTCAGGGGGATTGGACTGGATGATCTTTCGAGGTCCCTTCCAATCCTTAATGTTCTGTGATAGATAGTGGAGTGTTAGAGGTCCACGTGGCAGCATTAACTAGGAATCCTGGTTCACACTGAATTAGTATTTGCCTTAGTAATGTAATTTTGTGTGAGTAGATCAGCATTTCCACAGGGCTGTGAACACGTGGAATCATTTCAATGTTATTTTTATGATGTGTCTCACAGCCTTCCAGCAAGAAACTCTTTTTTGCAGCAAGACTTGAAACAACATTCATTAGATCCCTACGAGTTTAGTGACAGCAAGATTGTTTAGAAATAACGTTCTGACTGTTGGACTGATGGTGCTGGATTTGTTCCTCTTGTTTTTGATAGAATTCCTTGTGGTTTTGTTGTAAAGAGATATCCAAAACGTTCTGTGTTGAAGACTTTCCCAAGATTTAGCCATTACTGCAGGTAAAAGGAAACTCTTTGGAGACTTAGAACACTTCAAGAGAGAGAGACTGAGGGGCTGGAGTGGGTCCAGAGAAGCAAGGAGGCTGGAGGGAAAGTCTGATGAGGAGAGGCTGAGGGAGCTGGGAGTGTTTAGCCTGAAGAAGAGGAGAGTGAAAGGGGACCTTCTCCCTCTCTACAACTCCCTGAAGAGAAGTTGGAGTCAGGTGAGGGTCAGGCTCTTCTCCTAGTCAACCAGTGCCAGGATGAGAGGGCAGGGCCTGAAGCTGCACCAGAGGAGGATTAATTTGGATGTTAGGAAGCCCCTCCTCACAGAAAGGGTGATCAGAGCCTGGAATGGACTGCCCAGGGCAGTGGTGGAGTCCCCATCCCTGGAGGCCTTGAAGGATAGCTTGGCTCTGACCCTTAGAGCCCTGGCCTGGCCAGTGGGGTGATGTCAGGTCATGAGTTGGGCTGGATGATCTCAGAGGGCTTTTCCATCCTCAATCATTCTGTGAATCTGTAACACAGAAGTGACCACATTTGTGAACTACTCTAACTCTGTGTGTAGTCAAAACAGTACCAGAACCTGCAAAAGGGGTTGGTGACACCAATTTCAATCCACCTCCCCGAAAACACGACAAAACAGCACCAACTAATAATGCAAAATGAAGCATTTTAGGTTGGTGCAAGTTTCAAACCCTTTATGGATCCTATTTGTGAGCAGAGGGTTAAAGAGAAGATACTGACATATTCTGGAATATATGGAATAGCAAGGTGTGACTGCACCTAGTCCTTCCTGCCACCGACTCTTCATCCCTTCTCTAGGTCCAAAGCTAAAAGCACTTATTGCTCTGTACTCCTGTAATTAGTCTCATTATGAAGTGAGCAGGAGTGTGGATGCTCACAGGATCCAGCCCCTGGAGAACATTTGAAATTCTGCTTCACAGAGGACAAACTGCTGTTTGCTGGTTGTTTTTCCTCTGCCAGCTCAGATTTTAAAATCCTTGCTGTTTAGATTCTGTTTAAAAGATGAGACTTAGCATCGGCGCAGCTTAATGAGTTCTCAGATTCAGGTTTCCTTGAGCTGCGATTGCCTCGTTAGGACTGTGACATATGATTGATGTCGTGTTGCTGAACACGTCGGTCATCTCGTTTGGAGCTGCTCAGGGAAACCACGAACCGTTTGGAACAGAGCAGCCACGTGTTTGCCGTAAGTCGCACGATGCTTCTCCATCCGAAGCGGCTTCCTTAGGCTCCTCTGCTGTAGCACCGACAGATCGTTAGAGGGCACGTAGGGAGAAACCATCGCAGCAGCCATCCGTCAGGCGTGGGGAGCCCCCGTGTGTCTGACATGTCAGCGCACTGAGGATTGAACCTCGTTCCACTGCCCCGCGTAAAGTCTCTCCAGTGCTGTGCAGGTGCACAGGTAACCTCCTGCTCAAGGCGCCGCTTTTGGGTATTAACAGCCTTCACTTTCCTTTAAAGAGTGTGTGGTTTTCAGTAGTTCCCAGAGCACAGAAAGTTCAAGAAATTAAGATAAAATCAATTACACCCTGAAGTTGGAGGCTTTCTGATACAACACATGGACCTTGGATGGCTCCAAAAGACTGGAACAAGCCACGGCACTGGCTGGAAGGCAACTACTTCACGATTAGTTACTTAGGTTTGTTCTCTGCGGTGATATTTTGCTCATGAAGTGGAAAATTGGAGGAAAACTGCTTCTTTTTTTAAGGGGAAAAGGCTGTGAGAGCTTGGATACTAAACAGCTAGAACTATTTGGAACTTGTGGTGTAACGTGGGACACGATGCGATGACACTGTCTGTATGATTCCATAAACCCCTTGCAAAGCTGAAGTGAAGGAGATAGAAATCTGGAATGACAGGAACTCCAATAGCTGCTGCCATCACATTAAGATTTCCTTGATTAAGGTTTGTCCCTGAAAGTGGTGGCAAGCACAGAGGTGACAGAGAGCCTTCTCCACGACAGTCTGCCTGTGTGGAGGAAAGTCCTGACAAAGATCTCTGGTAGCTGAACCATAGGAAGAAGTTCTTTCCTGAATCACAGAATCACAGGACATTAGGGGTTGGAAGGGACCTCAAAAGATCATCTAGTCCTATTCCCCCACCACAGATTCTCCTGCAGATCAGAGGGAATTGAGCTCCTTGTCTTGGTGTTGCTCCGTGAGGATTGTTTTCCCAGTGGATATCATTCCTCACAAAGCTGCTGAAGTACTCCCAGTGTGAAACACAGGGATGGCCTCCCAGGTAAGGCTGGGCATTAGGAAAAACTTCTTCCTGGAAAGGGTCCTCAGGTCTTTGAACAGGCTGCCCAGGGAGGGGCTTGAATTGCCATCCCTGGACATGTTTCACAGTCGTGGAGATCTGGAGCTCAGGGTTGGGGCTTAGCAGTAGGTTGGGATAGTTGGGTTAATTACAGAATCACAGAATGTGAGGGGTTGGAAGGGAACTTGAAAGATCTGCTAGTCCAACCTCCCTGCCAGAACACAATCACCTACAGCAGGTCACCAGCTGAGGTTCTGGATGGCTCTAGAGCAAGAAACTCCACATCCACTGTCCCCCTGGGCAGCCTGTGCCAGGGCTGTGTCACCCTCACTGTAAAAAGTTTTTCCTTATGTTTCGATGGAACCTCCTCCGCTCCACCTTGTACCTGTTACCCTTTGTCCTATCACTGGGCACCACTGAGCAGAGGCTGGCTCCGTCCTCCTGACATCCACCTTTTCTGTATTTATGAACGTTAATGAGGTGACCCTTCAGTCTCCTCCAAGCTGAAGACACCCAGCTCCCTCAGCCTTTCCTCATCAGGGAGATGCTTTACTCCCTTCACCATCCTTGTGGCTCTATGTTGGTCTCTTTCCAGCAGTTCCCTGTCCTGGAATGGAGAGGTCCAAGACTGGACACAATAACAAAGATGCAGCCTCACCAGGGCAGAGTAGAGACAGCACTGAGAGTGCAGTCTGTTCCCTCATCCAGGTTGTTGATGAATGTATTGAATAGTACTGATCCCTGTACCAACCCCTGATGGACTCCACAAGATACAGACCTCCAGCTAGACTCTGTCCCATTGACCACTACTCTCTGCCTTCTATCCTGCAGCCAGGTCCACCTACCACATCCAGACCACACTGCCTCAGCTTAGCTGTGAGGATGCTGGGGGAGATGGTGCCAAAATCTTTACTGAACTCAAGATAAACCACATCCACTGCCCTACCATCACCTGTCCACCTGGTGATGTCCTCATTAAAGCCTATCAGGTTAGATAAACAACAAGTTTAATGAATCAGGTTGGGTAATTGTTGGACTGAACGATCTTGAAGGTCTTTTCCAATCTGATTCTATATGTGAGGTGAAAGAAACTATCAGAAGATCAAACTTATCCAGCATTTAGAGAGTGGTGGACATGTAGATGATCTCTAGGGGTTCCTTCCAACTCTGATAATTCTCTGATTCTGTGAAGTGGGTCCCTTCTATTCTCTTTGGTTCTTTTTTGAAGTTGGATATAGATGTTTGGACTTCTATTTTGATCGGATTGTTGTCACTACTTTGTGAGTGATGGAGCCTGTTGTGCAGCAGTATGGTCTTTGCTAGTGATTTCCCTTCTCCCTCATGTTTATTGCTAATGAGATGATTCATTAGCCTAAACTTCCTTTCATTACTTGAATAAAGAGTGGCAACCTCTGAAGAACAGCAGTGAGAACCACGGGCCCATGTGCCAGGTACTGGTGGGGGGGGGTCCTCACTGCTTTAAGCTGAGTGCCCTCACTCTGAGTGGGATTATGGAATTTCTGGTGTAAATCTGAGCTCCGTGCTCAGAATGGGCGGAGATCTGAATCAGATGGCAATTAACATAACTGTAAGCCGACCCACAGACTTTTGTTGATTGTAAATGACAGGGGGTGGTGTTTCAGTCACCCCCCTGGTTTGGTTCATCCATGTTTAGACACATACGAGGTGGTTTAATTGGACTTTGCAGCGTTTTGGTGCTTTAATGTTCAGGAACATATTAGCTCTGGCTTGGTAGATAGCTCAAGGTAGATAATGAGATGTACGTGATCACAGGAAACCCTTCAGAACAAGGAAAACCTTTTGTAACCAGAACCTGAATCTAATCTTGTTTCGTAAACTTTGAGCTTTCATAGATCGTCATGAAACCTGGTCTCTCTCCCAGTCGGCCAAAAACGGGTGCTTCTGTCTGCAACAAAGGAATGACTAGGAGAAACACTTTGTTGGAGATGGGTTTCTTATTCTGCAGTCAAAAACGGAGACAAGATAAATACTGCAAGATGTTGTACTGAACTGTAATTTTAAGAAGCAGTTTGTGTGTGCGTGAGATGGTGTTTTGCAGAACTGGAAAAGTCCCCTCGGCACGTTTCTCTTCCTGATAAGTGGTTATTTGTTTAGACTTTCTACCTCCAGTTGTGTAAATAGTTGTACTTTGAAATAAGCATGGATTTTACATGGTGAAAGGCTTTAGGTTTTAATGCCTGACCGAAAGAAACTGATTTATTGTTTTGCATCTGCTCCACAAATGAGTGAAATCACTGCTGTCCTGCAGGGAGGGTGTTTTAGGCTTTGCTTCAGTTCCTGCCAGGCTTTGTTTGAAGCATAACCCTGGTCTGCAAGATTGTTAGTGTTTAAAGTAGTTCAGAATTTAATGAGAAAATAATCACTGAATCAACACGGTCACAGTCTTGGTTAGAATATTGGCTAGTTATTTTGGTTAGAGCATTGCCTGACTATTTAGGTTAAATATTGACTGAATATTTTGACTAAACATTGACTGAACCTTTTGGTTAAAATATTGATGGAATATTTTGGTTGAGTATTGCCTGAATATTTGGGTTAAATATTGCCTGAATATTTGGATTAAATATGTGATGGGACAAAGCACTAAGCCCTCATTTTACACAGGATTGACCAAACCAGTGAAGCCCCACAAACTTTGGCACCACATCTGAACATTTTAGTAAATCCCTGGTATCTAATAGCTGTGTGGATCCATGACTGGGTTATTGACTGTCAGCCGTCCCCTTCCCCAAGGTCTGGTTTTAGTTAAGCCCGCGTGGAACTGCCCTGAGCCCCACTAAACCAGACCAACTCCATGGATGGCTTTATCCAGCACAGCCCGGCAGCGGGGGAAGAACAAGCTAGCGAGGAGCTGCATCGTCTCGCAGCCCGGGGATAACGCGGCGGGGCGGGGGGCGAGGGNGGGAGGCTCGGCTGGGGCTGCGGGTGTGGAGACTCTGGCAGGGACTTGGCGAGGGCAGCGCGGTGGGGTGGGGGTGCCCCAGGGGCAGCGCGTTCGCCCCGACCTCCGGCGCCGGGCTGAGCCCCGAGGATGGAGCCGCCGGGTGCCGGTGGCTCTGCCGGGCTCGGGCTGTGTCTGTGGCTGTGTGTGGAGCTCGCAGAAAATCCGGGATTATTCGTCCTTCTTCTGCCACCGGCTGAAGTTGACGTGAACTTCCATCTTCAAAGAGCCGTTAACTTTCTTTTGATGCGCTGGCATCTATATTAGCATTTAGATGAAATACAGCAGGGACCTCATTAGAAATGGGTTCGTCAGATGAATTACTGCCTTTTAGGAGGCAGTGTATAGGGCTCCTGACCAAACCGGGTGCTCCTTTGACTTACCTGGGTGTTACCGGCACAATATCATCGTGTTAATGCGATTGATACAGGGATTTTCGAGTTTACATCACTGGGGGTAAAACCACAGCAGCGTTTTCTTCATAAACACAAATTCAACAGACAGATGCATTGGGCTAATAATCCATCGATCCACATATATTCATTTGGAAGTGTCAGAAAGAGAATAGAAACGACTGGAATCTCAAAATCAGTTGCCAGCCAGATGTAATTGTAGAGGAGCTGAGATATTTTGAATGACTTGAGCAACTTCCTTTGTTTTAAAAATAACCCCACACACTTGAAAAAAGAAAACCTAGCGGGGAGATGGGGAAGTGGGGTTTGCCTGGAAAAAGGAGTCTCTACCGTGCTCGAATGGGAGTAGCATATGTTTTCAAAGCCTTTCTGTCACATGTAGGAGACTGGCAGAGGCTGGCAGTGGGGAGCTGGCTCTGAGCGTTTCAGACAGGCAGGGTTTGGTTAGCAGATGGGGCACATAGCTCTTGGGAATGAACATTCAGTTCTACCTCGGGTATTTTACTCAGGTTTGTATTCAGGAATTTAGTAGGGTCCAAACCAGCTCTTTCTTTTGTCAGTTCCGTAGTGACGGGGGTTTGGATTTGATACGAAAGCAGTTAGCATTTGTAGAAGAATTAAACAGAAACTTCACCATTATTTTTGGTTATGAAATACTTAATAAGTTAAGCTTGTCCGATGTTCATTGATTTTGTATGGGTTTCTAAAAGGATGCAGTGCACACGTGTGATGTCTTGATAGCCTGTTCATAAATTATAAGGTACTTTCCTTATGCATTTAATATTCAGGGTGTGAATCTGATTTTTGAACATGCAAGGGAGTTTACTCCTGAAAAGTGAGCAAAACTGCTACAGAGTGAAGAGTGTTCTCTTGTCTGCAGCAAGAGCAACAGTGCTATGTTATCACCCATCCCACGTCTGCATCAAGTAATGGAAACAAAGCAGACTTTGGGGCTGGATCCTGTAGGGGCGCTTCTCTGCGTGTGCACGTGGAGCTTCTCTGTCCATAAAGTCACAGAATCATTGGGGATTGGAAGGGACCTTGCAAGATCATCTAGTCCAATCCCCCTGACACAGCAGGGTCACCTAGACCAAGTCACACAGGAACACATCCAGGTGGGTTTTAAACATCTCCAGAGAAGGAGACTCCACAACCCCCCTGGGCAGCCTGTTCCAGTGCTCTGTCACCATCACTGTTCCTTCTGATATTTATATGGAACCTCCATCATCAGTTTGATTTCATTTGAGCCTGTGCATCTGTTAGGGATGTGATTATCTGTGCCAGTTTTCTTCCTAAATCACTTCCAAATTTATTTGGATTGTAGATGCTGTAAACGTGCAATGTGTCGCATTCCCGTTGCCTTCCCCTTAATATGTGGGCCAGAAATGGTATTTAGTCAGGGCCTTCTCAACACCTAATGCCCTTGTATGAGTATAATTCATTAAACCCATTTTCCAGCAGTTTTAGGATGGAGGTTTATTTTTTAACCTACTCCCACTTGAACAAATACTGGAAATCAGAATAAAAGACCAGTAGATGGAGGAACCTTTATCATCGTTATTATCTCGCAAGGTGTTACATCCAATCTTATCAGTTCAAACCAGTGACTCCTGTAGTGTCTACCATGGAATTGGTNGAGGAGCTGCATCGTCTCGCAGCCCGGGGATAACGCGGCGGGACGCGGGGCGGGGGGCGAGGGGCGGGAGCCGAGCTGACCTTGAGCGCTGCTCCCGAGGCTCGGCTGGGCTCGGCTCGGCTCCGCCCGGCTCCGCCCGGCTCGGGAGCAGGACTCGCTCGGCAGCCGACAATGAAATCTTGGCAGCCAACTGCAGCCGTGGGAGATGCCCTTCAGGTACGGCCGGAGCAGCTTGCGGGGAGGATAAATGGAGGCGGGGGTGGTGTGGTGGTGATGTGGGGG